>CM046547.1:1200000-1620000 GCA_024713555.1 Spirodela polyrhiza
TTATAATATAAGTTAAAAGGAATTGGGGTTCAATAATATAAATTTTATTTCGAAAAACCCTTCCTCCGCGTCTGCCTGTGGGGTTTTGCGACAGTGAGCCGTTGTCCATCTTCATCTGATCTCCTCCTGCCCTAGAGTCCTTCCTCTTGAATCTCTCTGGAAGCAGGATTGGGAGGGAGTCGAGTCGTAGAAAGGGAGGATGGGGGAAGAGGAAGGCGGCCCCTCGCCGAACCCTAATAGTAAGGTGACGTGGGAGGGCTGCAGCGTCCTGCTCGACATCAACGGCGGCGATCGGCTCGTGTTCGCCCGTCTCTCTCCCGCTGCGTGAGTCGCCGGCATCGTTTTCCTCTCTCTCTCTCTCTCTCTCTATACCAGGTTTGCGCTGCGCATGGTGGACCTATGATTTCCTGCGTGTGTATCTGTTGCTGAGGCACAGGTCTGTGAAGATTGGAGACAAGAAATGCCCATTGCAGCCTCTGGTCGGCTGTCCCTTTGGGTCACTTTTCCAAGTAGAGACCGGACCTAAGGGTGCCCATCTGGTGCTTGTCTCCGCCCCTGCCTCCTCTTCTCCGGGGATGACCGAAGGTGGGCGTTGACATTGTCGTTGTTCTTCTTCGTTTGCTTATTCGCCTATTTATTGATGCAGCTTCTGCATGTGCTGGTTAAGATGCATGCTTTTGATATATTTTGTGCAAAGAAGGGCGAAACTTCTTACATGCGAATTGGATAAGCTGGAATATTACCTCATAGTCCTGTAATCTCCAAGAATCTTGATATTCACCGGCCTGCGTGTTTTTTTGGTATTTTGAATAAGACGATCTGATCGTATTCATATTCCCTCTTCTTGGTTCCTTCACTGGATTCAGAATGTTGACCTTACATTTTATTTTAATTCATATGCTCCAGTTTTAATTCCAGTATAGATCCACGATTTAGCATTTCCAAATGATGTCAACTAGAAACGGAAGGACGTTGAGTATAATTGTGATATATTTTTATGTGACTGAAGGAATTACTGTTCGTTATTAATTCGGTTATTCTCTACTTTAGATTATAACAAAATAAATTCGTGATGCTTTTTGCATCCGAAAATCACTGGTCAAGCCGACATCCAAAAATCGGGGTTTTAGCAGGGTAAATACATTGTATTAAACATACTCAAGCCGGAATGCGTTGGTGAGGGAGCGTTCTGCCTTACCCGTGCAAGTAGGTGTGGATGAAGCAGATGTTAGAATGTTGGCTCGAGTAATGGACACGGTTGATGAGAATCAAATTCCCCAGCAACCTAAGGGTTGTAAGGTTTGTCCGCGGAAATGCAATGTATATTTTCCCCTGATTCTAATGTTTAATCCTAAGTATTTACTCCAAAAATCTGTCTCTTAATGAAACTTTCGGTGCTATACTTATATATTTTCTCTGAATATTTTTCTCTCTTGGCAGGTATGGATCCGCAGGAGAAGAATTATGGAAAATTAAAAGGTGACGAAAAGGATAATAGGGCTCTGGTTGATGACAATCGAGCCCAAACTTTAACTGGTGAGGACATAGATGCTATGCGAAGGTCAGTAACAATCCCTTTTATCCTCAAGCACCTGCGATTAATTTTTTTGGAACAAAATGTTCTTCATGACAAAGATTCTCTTCAGTTTTTGCTGACATGGAGAGTGGAGAGTTTGTATCTGAGATTCTTACCTCCTTTATGCACTGGGGATGACGACTTCTTTCTATGTCTTGTGTTTTGTTCGTTTTTACCATGATGAGTAATGACTCTATAAGCATAAAATGCTTTCAATATTAATATATCTATGTGTGGATCATTATTGTGAGAGATTTTACCAGTAATCTGGAACTTGCTAGACTCTCTTTCACTTCTATTGTCACCCACTAAATCCACCAAATTGGGGCTATGCCTGCAGAGACACTCCATCCGCGAATAAGAAGATAACGAGCAATCCCTGTGAGGGCCCTCCTTCATACTGGGCTTGGGACCCGCAGTATGAATGATGGGGACCCCAAGTCTTCTAGTACAGGAGCTCACTATGCATTGTCTAGTTTTTCTAGGTTTTTTCTTATCTTATTGAAAATTTTATCCATGCATTGCTTATTGAGTTGCATAACACATAAAGATAATACCACCTACGTAGTCAGGTGCTTGGGAAGATACCGAAATTGGTGAGGGAAGAGCTCAGACGACGGAAAACTGTGCAAAGGAGATAAATAAGAGCTGTATTTATAATGATCCAAAAGATTCCTAAATTTAGAGTCATGCTGTTCTTGCATAGAATAGCCTCACCAAATCGCGGGAACACCCTCCAATATAATCACTTTTCGGGCAGTTATGTCAAATGTGAAAAATATGAAAACATTTGCAGAGGACTACATCTGGATTATGCTAGATTCTGTATGTCTGTACTGTGCTCTATTACACGTCACCTCTTCATCTTAATAAAAGGCTTTGACGTATGAGCTGACTCATCTAATTTATATAAATATTAGGATCGAATCCTTAATGTCAGCAGATGCTTCCCCATGCTTTTCAAAGAAGCAAGACGAAGTCAGCAAGTGTATTATGGAAATTTCTGTAAGCGAATAGAACTCATCGACAATTCCCTAGCATGCCAAATTCCAGGATCAGGATCCGCCTCCTTTTATTTATTTTGAGAATTTCAAATAATTAATCGCCGTGTCATCATTTTTTCATTCTGGCTTCATTAGAGTGTATTTTTAGGAGTGCTATCTCTTGTGATATCTCGTGCCTTTATAGGTCCACACAACTTTTTGTGGGTTTCATGATTCATTCTGATCTTTTTTTGGTACCTAATCTCTTTATTACTGTTGAAAACATAGCCTCTGTTTGGTTTTCTGCTGACCCTCTTACCGTTCACCTAGATTGTTTAAATGCTTCCAGATTACCCTGATTGATCCGACCATTTTTCTACTCACCTGGTTCCTGACCATTAAATTCTGTTCGCACTTGATACATTTTGTATTTTGTTTGAATCGCCAAACCTTCTATTCCATCTTTCAAAAACTGCCGTTGTGAGCCATTGACGTTGTATTTTCTTAACAATGCTGAAGAAGTTGATATGTTTACCTTATATACTATCTATTTAATATACAGGTGTGGTGCATCAGGTGATGAAATAATCGAAGCTCTAATATCTAATAGCTCAACATTTGAAAAGAAAACCGCGTTCTCACAGGTAGCCCTAAGATTAGCTATAGTAAACTTACTTGTTTTCATCCGTTCAGTACTGATGAGAACTACATTCACAGGAGAAATATAAGCTAAAAAAGCAAAAGAAATATGCTCCCAAGGTGCTTTTAAGACGCCCTTTCACCCGAAGGTACTGCCCGCTGACTTCGGTTACACGTACAGCTCACTTCTATTATTGTTTTTACAATGATGAGACGACCTTTCACCTGAAGTCAATGCTTTCAAACTAAATAGAGATGCAAATAGGAATTTTCATGTACCACACCTTGTCATAATGCAATTGCCATGTATTGCTAAGATCAGTATCTACTCCTGATCCATAGATAAAGCATAACAGGAGCTAGTGAAATTAGTGACACACATTATGACGGTCCTTTTTCAGTTCATCATTGATTAATGCTGTTAACTTGTGTAGCTACTTGTTTTGGATTTAAATGTTCATTGATAACGTCCATAAAAGCGATTCTTTTGCTTCATTGATGCTGCCATTTGGTGCTTGATGCCCCCCTCTGCCATGGCATGAAGTGCTGATCTTATTTTCTTACTTCGTGTCTCTTTGTTCACGAGTCTACGTATTCTTTTAACACCTGAAATTTTTGCAATTAACCAAGAGAAAAAAAAAACAGTTTCTTCTTCACATAGTTCCTTATGGATATTGAACGCCAACGGCCTCACACTTTTCTATAATGAAACATAGTCTGCTGTACCACTACGAACTCCTAATGCCCTGAAAAAAGTTGACATTTATCTAAAAAAAAACCTGGGACATCGTTTTTTATTAATTTCTTTTGGTGCTCCGCTTTTTCTATGCAACAAACCCTGATTAAATTTTGAACCCATGGAAATAAATTTTGAGCACTGCGGATACTTTTCACAAGGTTGCAATATATTCTAATTTGGGTCTCGTTTTACCTCCACTTTGCAGCATTTGCGAGGCATATTTCAAGAAATATCCTTCTCGTATCGGGTAAATTCCCTCATCTTTGCTCCCCACACAAGTTTTATCTTCTTTTCATGGTCCTTTTTGTTTTTATTCTCACTATCAACTGTTGTTAAGATGACGTCGATATGTTTATCTTAAACATACCATTTAAATAGTCCCACGTCCTTGATTAGACTTATCTTAATTGCTCGCGGAAAATAAACTAATCTTTATTCCCGGTAATTTCAAAGAAATTCGAGACTCAACAAGAGTGAAAAATTTTAACTGGGGAAGAACATTACTCAGACTCTTGATTAACAATCAGTACAATCTAGCATAATTTACGGTGGTATGATTTAGAAATCTTAGTCACAAAGCAGAAATCACAAGCTTCTGCATTAAAGAAAAAAACTCAGGTCATAAGCATATGCAATTGCTTGGATCTCTGCCGATATATGCATATATGGATGATCTAATTTTATTTTTCTCCGTAGATAATAATAATAATAATAATAATAATAATAATAATAATAATAATAATAATAATAATAATAACAATAATATCAGCCGCGTACAGGCACAATGCATTTTGATTTATTTCTAATGGTTTCTTAAATATTCACTTTTGTTGGCTGTCAGGTTCTTGCGGGTGGACACGTTATCTCTCCTGCTCTCCATGGCTAACGTTGGTGCCTATTCAGATGTCCTTGTGGTGGATATGGTTGGAGGTATTCTCACTGGTGCTGTTGCAGAGCGCCTGGGAGGTGAATACGGATCCAGAAAATCATCTAAAAAAGGAAAAAAAAACTTTATTCGCTTTTCCTTGCTTGATTGATCTTCAGGTCAACGAATTCCTCCGGCGATTGTGATTCCCATCCTTTTGATTGGTCCAGGATGCTGTTGACCGGCAATTAGCTGCATCTTTCATTGATCTTAGTGTAGAGAGAGAAGTGACCTCTGCATCTTTCATACTGTTCACCGTGTTTCTTGAGAGAGAATGCGTTGACTTTGATCATTCAGGCTTGTGATCAAGAGCATTTTTGTTAAGATAAACCTCTTTCTTTTAATAGGTACCGGCTATGTGTGTTGCACCTACCCTGGCTCTGCGCCATATTCAATTGATATTGTGAGGATGTTCAACTTCAGCAGTGACATTTGCAGCAGGTTGACTTTTTGCAATATTATCCCTTAATGCAGATTTAATAGATGCGATTAATCTCCGAGATTAAGATGCTGTTGTTGATGATGCAGGATCGTGCAGGCATCCTCATCGAGTCTCCTTTCAGCTCAAGATGGAGATGATGATTCATCTTCAGATCCCCCGTCCAACAACGATAACGGGTCAATGCTCTCATCAGACGAGCAGGGTATGAAGTCAACCACCGATGGTTCACCTGTTCCTGAGCTCGCGACTGTAGTCAACGCCCCGGCAACGAAGAAATCTGTGAATCCGGGGAGGCAGGCCTCCCCAGATGCGATCAAGTCGTGGAAGCAGAGGGGTTTCAGCAGGTACGACCTTGACCAGAGTTGACTTTATCCGTGAATTCGTGGCCCATTCTCTGCCGGATTCTTATCTTTTTTTGGCAGCCTCATAATCGCGGCGCCAGATCTTGATGCGTGGAGTATCGTTGAAGAGCTCCTCCCACTTCTTTCCTACTCCTCGCCATTTGCCTTTTACCACCAATATCTTCAGGTTTGACTTTTTTCTGGAGACCTTCCCCTCGCTCTCTGGTGTTGACTTCCTCGGGCTTTGACTTTTCTCCCACTCGTACATATGCAGCCTCTGGCGACGTGCATGCACAGGCTGCAGACGGAGAAGAAGGCGGTCGCGCTGCAGATCTCCGAGTCCTGGCTGCGCGAGTACCAGGTCAGCGAGCGATCCAGAATCTTAGGTGCCCACGTGGTGGGACCTCTGGGCGCGCCATGTGGCGGCCTCCCGTTGACTAATAACGTCCGTTAATTCGACCGTTGGTGGTGCAGGTTCTTCCTTCACGAACTCACCCCCACATGCAGATGAGCGGCTCCGGCGGCTACATTCTGAGCGGCACCAGAATATTCGACTCCTAAGCCGCCATTGGAGGAAAATTTCCTGATTTATTTGTTACTATAAATTCTGAATTTTTTTTTAGTATTTGATACTTAGAAACGTGTCGAGGGGCAAATATGTCATTTTCATGAGGATGAGGCGAAGGATAAGATGACGATTCCAGCCAGCGGCAGAGTGAGGGGAGAGAAGAGATGGAGGCCAAGATGTTCTCGCCGCCGCTCCCACCGGAATCCTCCTCCCTCTTCTCGCCGCCGCAGGGCAGCAGCCGTTCCCTGAGAGCTCGAGCGCCGCCGCCGCCGCCGCGCACTGTCGCCCTCCGCCGGCGGCCTGTCAGCGCCACGGCCGGCGACGGCCCCCTGGAGGAGGAGGGCGGCGGCGGCGGCGCCGGCAACGGCAGCGGCGTCTCGGAGGGAAACCGGCGGCGCCGCCGCGGACGCCGCCGGGGACGCTGAAGATCCGGTACCGGTCCATATCGCGGAAGCAGGCGAGGAAGCGGGAGGAGGAGGCGAGCGCCGCGGCGGCGGCACCGCCTCCCAAGCCGGCGGCGAAAGCCTGGGAGGAGATGACGCTAGGGGAGAAGGCGGTGGAGCTGTACGTGGGGGAGAAGGGGCTGCTCTTCTGGCTCAACAAGTTCGCCTACGCCTCCATCTTCATCGTCATCGGCGGTTGGATCCTCTTCCGGTTCGTCGGCCCCTCCCTCGGCTTCTACCAGCTCGACGCCGCCCCCCTCTCCCCCTCCTCCTTGCTCAAAGGCTAAGAAGAAGAAGGAATATTCCATTTCTGGAGAAATAGAACCTTCGAGAAATTCCAGCTTTTCGAAAAATATCGAAAATGCGCCTTGGGAATTATTGTTTGCAATGGCCGGGTCGCCGATTCCGGTGGGGGATACGCAGAAAGGATATATGTACTATTTTATAAAGTATATGCGCAATTATTGTATATCAGAAGATAGATTGACAGTTCCTTGGCGCCGCCGCCGCCCCGGCCCGGCTGAGATCAGCATCCGGCGGTCGGAGAAAGCCCGGAAATTGCTGGATAGAGAGAGATATCCGGGAGAAAATACTGGTCAATATTTTCGTGCCGCATCGAGGGTTTTATTTGAATATTGTCAATATGAAGTGTTTCAATAAAAATGTAAATCATTCAAGGGTAAAAAAATAATTTTGTATTTAAAACGAAAGATATACACGCCTACTAAGCAAACGTGTATTAGAAAGCATTAAAAGCTATAGGGTAAAATATACTTTTTTAAAAGGTATATCTAATAGATGAATAAATAATATATTTCATATCAAAGGTATTTACGCATTAAAGCACGATATTCGGCAGCTGACCGAACTTTCCCTAACATTTCACGGAGAGAGAGAGAGAGAGAGAGAGAGAGAGAGAGAGAGAGAAGGGCTGGTTGGCCGGCACCTCTTCGCCTGGTTCTATTCTCAGTCCGTCTGAAATCTTCGATCGGGTGTGGGACACTTCGGAGAAGAGTATCATGAAGGTATCAAAGAGGTCGCTCAACGCGGTGGCGGGATGGGTGGGGAGGCAGCCGCCCAAGGTGAAAGCATTCCTCGGCGTCGTGGCCGGGATGGGGGCCCTGGTTTTTCTCCGCTTCATTGTCCATGACCACGACAATCTCTTCGTCGCAGCCGAGGCCTGCCACGCCATAGGCATCTCTGTCCTCATCTACAAGCTCACCAAGGAGAGGACCTGTGCTGGTACTCTTTCCCTTTCATTCCGTTCTCGTTTTTCTCACCGATCGTCTACGATCTTGCCTTGGATTTGAATCCTTGCGTTGATCGCTTCGTGGTTGTCGCTGGGTGTGAGGGGACCGTGGGAAATGATGTACCGATTGGATCGCTTGGGCCGAAAATATTTGTTGACTTAAGCTTTCTTTTGAGGATGTCTGGAATTTGCTGAATCTTCGTTGCTCTAGGGTTTCCAGCGAATCCTTGCGGTGCAAAGTTTCTGGCTTTTCCCAGGCCGGGGATCTCATCTTTCTTTTAGCGCGAAACGGGTTAAAAAATCATCTGCTTTCGAACCATTTAAATTTCAGAAAATTCGGAGGTGAATGGCATTCGGATTTCTGATTCTTATACTCGATCAATGCTTCTGTTCAAATTTCTGATTCAGCCGGCCGTTCGAGTTTTTTTGTCCCGTTACACCTGCATCTTTCCTAGAAAAGGTGATCAGGAAGTTGAAGAGTGTAGCCTGTTGAAAATGATCTTAAAAACCGTCAAGGATCGTAGACTAGTTGCCTTATCCTATTTTATTTATTAGATCCTTAAGAGGCAATTAACCTCGTTTTCATGTGTATATATCTTTCATTACAACACTTCTTTTAAAAATTATTACGCTTTCAACTGCATTTTTTTAACCTTAAATGCATTTCTTCTCTTGCAGGACTGTCACTCAAATCACAGGAACTAACGGCTCTATTCTTAGCTGTTAGGCTTTACTGCAGTTTTGTCATGGAATATGATATACACACACTTCTTGATACGGCCACGCTTGCGACCACCTTGTGGGTAATTTATATGTTTAGATTTAAATTAAGGTCCAGCTACATGGAGGATCAGGACAACTTCGCAATATATTATGTGGTAAGTCCTGTTTCATCATCTCTGTGGATGCTATTGATCTGATCCCTGTTTCAAACATCCAGCTTCACATGCTTGTCAGCAGCTTGCCTTGTAGTTCACATTCGATGTTTTGGCTGGAGTTTTGTTTCGTTCATGTGACAAGTGCTGGTTTGTTTGCTATGAAGTTCTTGGGCATTGTTGCTTGAAAACTGATATATAATGGCCTTCCTCTCTGATATTTGGGTTTATATGATTCTATTTTTACAAAAGTAGAGGGTGCAATGATATATCTCTGACTACAAAGATGGCTAGAATTTCACGGGCTTTTATAAAAGTAGTTCTTTTGTTCCCCTATCCCTTTGATCTGACATCCTGGTCTCTTCAAGCCTCTGTTCCCTACGCTCTTCCTATACCACAGTGGGTGAAACAGCAGTGGAACTGGTGTTAAATAGTGAGTGGGCAGGGAAATAACAGACCAGATTATGGAATATTTTAGAGAAGATGGTGCACCTGAAGGGCTTATTGTTTTCCCAAGGGCTCTGTATGAAGTTGAATCTTTCTGAAGGATTGATATCTCTTTGAGGGGAAGCTGCTAAGAACAATATTTTGGTTCCTTAATTTTCAGTTCGTTGAAGGAAAGAGTTCGACTCAAAGAATATCCAGGAGGTGGTATGTTGAAGGGCTGTATGATTGCAGGGATTTCAATATGAGGAGACCACGAATTACTGTAGTTCTGCAAGCACCAAATTCTTTTGTTGGGGATTTCAAAACTTGTGGCGAGATGGAAGTTCTGATTTCGGAGGGAATTTGGAAGGGAAAAAAAAACTCTACTTCTTGATGCATCCTTCCATAAACCCTGTGAAGGAATTATCCAACACTCAGTACAAACGATTGGTTGCTTATTTTGCTTATAAGATTAGTTGAACAAATTATCCATTACTTAGTACACACTGAACATATTCAGTGTTTGACAGTTGTGACTCTCATCTTGAACAGATTTTAATTTCATAAAAGTTGGTTTTAATTCTAGATAAGGTGAAGATAGGTCAAGAGGGCTTTTGATTGCCGATTGGTGTGTTCTTAATTTCAGGGTGCGGCAGCCATGTGTTGGAGATGATATGTATATCTGTCAAATCACGTCGTTCAACCCTCGTTAGTGGATTTGGTGTTAGATTATTTTCTGAAATTCATGAACTCTGCTGGCATTTCATGACCAAAGATAAACGTTAAACCCAAGGCCTATAATTGAAGCAGAGAATTCGTGGTTCAAGAGCGTCTATTTTCCACAGATTATTGGTTCTTCTGTTCTTGTAATCTGCCTGTCAATTGTGGGTTGCTCAGGAAGATCTTAATTTGTGCATATGTTCGCACGCGTTTATGAGTTCTCTAGTCGCTTAAGATACCATGTAAATTCCCAGTCTGGGAATCTGCTGTCGTATGACATCAACCAGTGAACTTAGGCATATCCTTTTTGGTTTATCAGCTTCTTTCATTATCTAGGGCTGTCAACTCCGTGACGTTTTGAACGATTCTGTTGACTTTGATGCCAAGGCAGCTCAAAGCAGGGTTTAAATTGTCACCTTATCCTGCCTAGTCACTCATTTTTTAGCTGCTTCTATAGATTGATAACACATGACCAAGCTACAGATTATCTACTTCTGTGATACAGAAGTACACTTCCCTATGTCTAGCTCAGATGTGGCTATGGTGTCATAAAGACAGGTTATTTTGTCTGACGATTCTTATCATTTCATATAATTTTTTAATGATAAAGTTGTTTTTCACTCAAGTTCCCTCAAATCTAGAAAAGTGGTAAGTAAATATCATTTCCTTAAGTAATGAGACCATCTTTTGGATGCGCATTGAAATGACGTATCTACCCTCCTTTTTAGCATGAAATCAAGGCGAGTGTTTCCTTGATTAGAACCCTTATGGCATCCCAGATTGGACTCTTCTGGCATTACTGAAGGAACCTAAGGGCTTACTAACAAGGGAAATAAATGCTATTTTTGTGAGTTTCTTTTCGGTCATCAAATCGTCTAATGGTGAAGTCGTTCAGCTTTAAATTGTTTTAAATCCCATTATTTTATCTTGAACCCTTTGGAACCTGCACATTCTTGAAATAATTTTTCTTTTCCGATGGGATATTTCACCTGGGATATTTTACTATAATTTTTGTTTTCAACATCTGCCTGCGCAGGTTCTGCCTTGTGCCGTCCTAGCCCTTTTGATCCACCCGTCAACGACCCACAACATCGTCAACCGGATCTTCTGGGCGTTTTGTGTCTATCTGGAGGCTGTTTCAGTGCTCCCACAGCTGCGCTTGATGCAGAACACCAAGGTACGAGCTTACTATCACTTCAATCTCCTTATCATTAACTTGTTGAAGCTCTCTCTCATCTCTCTCTCTCTCTCTCTCTCTATCAATCTCTTGTCTTGCAGATTGTTGAACCATTCACAGCTCATTATGTATTCGCGCTTGGAATTGCCCGGTTCCTCAGCTGTGCTCACTGGGTTCTCCAGGTCTGGTCGATCAGCCCTCCCCAATCATTTAGTTTCTATTTTTGTCAGCTTGTGTACATATAATCAAGCGTAATCAATGCTTTTATTTATATTTCCTGGAATGGGAACGAGGATAAAAAATGGTTCTTGATCGGACAGGTGCTCGACACCCGGGGCCGCCTGCTGACGGCTCTGGGCTACGGCCTGTGGCCCTCCATGGTCCTCCTCTCTGAGATCGTTCAGACCTTCATCCTCGCCGACTTCTGCTACTACTACGTGAAGAGGTGAGCTCTCTCTTCTCTCTCTCTCTCTCTCTCTCTCTCTCTCTCTCTCTCTCTCTCCCCCACTGTGTTTCTCTCTCCTCTCTCTAAGAGTAACGGCGGTTCCTTCTCTCTCCTTGGACGCGGCAGCCTTGTTGGTGGGCACCTGGTGCTGCGCCTTCCCTCAGGGGTCGTGTGAGGCCGTGGCCATGGCAGGGCCCGGCCCTTCATCTCACCTTCCAGTCGACTTCTCCGTGAGGGCGCGCCTGCATGGCGTGGCAGAGTGGCTGCCAGTTGCATGGGCGCAGGAGACGCTAAAGATCTTCTCTCTCTTCTCCCTCTTCTTCTCTCTCTTCTACTTCTTCTTGCACTGTCGTTTCTCAAGGATATGTTAACCGTAGGGTAACTATCAAAGACCCTGTGTATTCCTCGCCTTCATATTTAAAGCGCTGGAGATGTTTGAGGCCTCTCTCTCTCTCTCTCTCTCTCTCTCTCTAAGACACTCTCTACAATTATTGGTTGCCATGTGTTGGGACGTCCAAGGTTGTGTGCAAATTATTTACTCACCTGGTTGAGACTAGCAATTTTAAAAAAAGCCTTGCAATCTTCAATTTTGCGTCTGGGTCGGGATTCTGGGGTATATTTATAAAGTAGGGGTTTGATTTAAGAATGATCTTCGATTTTCTGTGGACCGAGGGGAACTTTCATGGTTGCCACGTGTTGGATGCTTCCAGGGTTGGACGTGTGAATTATTATTTACCATATTGAGACTAGAAGTTATTTAAAAAAAACCCTGTAATCATCCATTTGCATCTGGACTGCCCATCCTGGGACATATTTATAAAATAGGGGTCTGGATTTTCAATGTAGCAAATATAACGGGCTTAATGGCAAGAGTGATTTTCGATTTCTGAGGCTTGAGGGGCCTTTTTGCGAAAAAAATAACTTTGACCCGAGTTGAGTTGACTCGGGGAGGATGACCAGAATCCGGAGGGTATAACGTCCTGCAGTAGATAGATAGCCGGAGGGGGAGAGAGAGAGAGAGAGAGAGAGAGAGAGAGAGAGAGCATGGAGGGGGACGGATCGAGGGAAAGCGAAAGCGGAAGGAAGCTGGTGATGAGCTTTTACTGATTTCCAGTCGAAGGTGGGCGCCGGATTGCTGGTGGTCTGCTGGTTCGTGAGGGCGATCGGAGGGAGGGATCGAGGGTTAGATGGCAGAGACGTACTGCCCGGACTGCAAGAAGAGCACGGAGGTGGTGTTCGATCATTCGGCCGGGGACACGGTGTGCTACGAGTGTGGGCTTGTGCTGGAGGCGCACTCCATCGACGAGACCTCCGAGTGGCGGACCTTCGCAAACGAGTCCGGCGACAACGATCCCGTGCGTGTTGGGGGCCCCTCCAACCCTCTCCTCACCGACGGCGGCCTCTCCACCGTCATCTCCAAGCCCAACGGCGCCCAGGGCGAGTTCCTCTCCTCCTCCCTCGGCCGATGGCAGAACCGTGGTGCCAATCCCGATAGATCTCTCATCCTGGCCTTTCGTACCATCGCCAACATGGCCGACAGGTGCCTTTTCGCTTTCTTATTCGTTCTCTGCATCCCCCGTTCATTGCCACGCTCCTGGTGTTCATTTTCTCGCTGTTCATCTGTGATTTCGATCTGTGAGCGGTTTAGGTGGATATTGAATAAGATTTTCAGGTGATTTTCGTCCCCATTTATGGAAGTGGAGAAAGAGGCAAATTTGGTTTACCTTTTATTGGTTTAAAACAGGTATTTTTAGAGATGAAGTTATAACTTGGATAGCCTCCTAGTTTTGTCCCTATTTCCTGGGATTGGTGCATCAGAGGATAATTACTTGTATCATATTAATATCATCATCTAAGGCGAATGGTTGGGGGATCTAGTTCAACAGAGTGCTGTCACAGCAGGTGATCTTTTCTTGTTTCTTGGATTTGCGAACTGAAGAATCGGCCGCCCTCATGAGTCAACCGAGCCCGGATTCCGGTCGGAGCTAAATTTTGATCCCTTTTGATTCCATGCGTGGAAGGTGGTTATCAGAAGATATTTTTACGAAATCTTATTTAAGGTGTGTGCATCAACGACATAGGTAATGATCTCGGTGGTGCACGCTAACTTTGTGCACTGGGGATGGATAATTCATCGTGTATATTACTTTTGGGGAATATGAGGTTTTAGAATGGATTGTGGAGAAGATGTTGACCGCTTAGATGATAGATTTGGCGATGAGTAATATACAACTGGTTGCACTTTTGACTTCATTTTGATTACAGAAATATCAGTCGGTGAAGACTGAAATTGGACGTTGTGCAGGTTAGCAATCGAAGAAAGGGCTATTGATCAGTAAAGCTGAACCAGAATACATGATATACGATGTGGAATGAGATACTGTAGGCTTGGACACTAGATTTGAGAATGAACTCGGAAATTAACTAGATTTGAAACAGTTTCACAGACTGTTTACATAGATCAGTCCTTGTGAGGATCAAGAGTGATTTATTTTTATGTGGAAGGAGTGGGATGAAAGATAAAGCTGAAGAGACTTGAATGGATTTAGCTAAAGTGAATTTAAAAGAATTTTAAATGTTTGGATTATTAGAAATTAAAAAAGGAAAATTTTGGTGGAATATTAAATATGCGCATAGTAAAGAATGGCCTTTGACCAGCATAGTATGGTGTTGAACTGGATATATCTGTTGCAAATTTTTTGGTTATGTGCTCTCAACTTTCTCTGTGAAACGAATTACACATATCAAAGCATGTAGAAATTTGAATCTTTTTTTTTTCTGTCCTAAATTATTAACTTCCACTACGTGATGAAATTTTTATGTTATGTACTTATTTAATGGTTCTTTTGTTTCAGGTTGGGTCTTGTTGCAACCATTAAGGTATATCCATACGCTTCTGCATGTTATTAAAGTTAATGCTTGTTCCAGTTGTCTTACATGGGTCTCTAGTAGCTTATTGATATTTCATCAGATTTTAGATACTCCATCTACTTTAGAGGACTCTCACTCATGGGTTAGTGGGAGATATCAACTGTATTGATGCATAAATGATGTCAGACGTTTTTACTTTCCTTTTTTTGTGTTATCCATGAATGGAGTTCACTTTCTGATGCACACAGATTCATTCTTGACTTCAGTTGCCTTGTGAATCAGTGTCAGAAAAAGAAAAGAGAAAAGTACCTTGCAGGACATTTCCTTACGATAAATCAAGAGGATATTAATTAATCAGGGTAAACAAGGGAGTGCTCGGCTTTAGTAAATTCCTAGGTTTAGTGGGCATTTTCAGTTATAGTCTAATGGATAAAATTTCATTGATTTCTCCATCTTTGAATCCTCATTCTATCATTTGGCCTGTCTGTGGAAGCGATTTGACCGTAGACAACAAATTTGAAGATGGGTGTGATAAAATATATGGGCATGATATATTGAGTATGATGCCCTTAGTTGCTGCAATAAGAATTTTGCACGCCAGATGCAACGAAGAACACTGGATGAGTTAACTGTGAATCATATGGGTCCATTCCTTTTGCATATCCATATGACTAGGAAAAGCTTGAAGGCTGCCCACCACTTCAACTTGAACTTTGGGTGAATCTGGGCATTACATCAGCTATTTTGGCTTCTACCCGAGTAGACCTTTGGTTTGAAACGAATGATTGGATTGTTTTCATAATATTTTTTTCGCTGTAGCTTACAGATATCTATGTAGCTTACTGATATCCATAGCTTACTGATATAGTGTGGTAGTGAATATATATATTTTTTCTTTTTAAGTTCATAATGAGCAGTTTAGTTTGCTCCTCCCAAGGAAGAAAGCAGTATTCTTTCGGCATATTTTGTTCTCCTCTTCCGATATAATATCCCAATTTTCATGGTTATGCTCCTGAATTATATATCCACTGGGCTACGTGTGCCTCCTCAGCAAAGTTGAATAATTTTTTTGAAGGACCGAGCCAATGAAATCTACAAGAAGGTGGAGGATCTTAAATCTATCCGAGGAAGAAACCAGGATGCCATATTAGCTGCCTGCCTTTACATTGCATGCCGTCAGGAGGACAGGCCCCGCACTGTGAAAGGTATCCCATGTCTTTCCATCTGGATGCTCTGGTTCCGTTTTTGCCTTCTACCATGATCATATATAAGCCCGAATCTCTTCCCTTGCATAGAAATCTGCTCCGTCGCCAATGGAGCCACAAAGAAGGAGATTGGCAGGGCGAAGGAGTTCATCATAAGGCAGTTGGAGGTCGAGATGGGGCAATCCATGGAGATGGGGACGATCCACGCCGGGGATTTCTTGGTGAGCCGTCTTCCGTGAGATTTTTCTTGGCACATTTTATCCATATTAATTGTTATAATATTGGACACATCCA
Source organism: Spirodela polyrhiza (assembly GCA_024713555.1). Taxonomy (NCBI): domain Eukaryota; kingdom Viridiplantae; phylum Streptophyta; class Magnoliopsida; order Alismatales; family Araceae; genus Spirodela; species Spirodela polyrhiza. The sequence goes on from CM046547.1 coordinate 1,215,919, forward strand.
ACTCACGAACCACATGAGATTCCAAGAATAAAAAGAAAGAAAAAAAGGGCGGAAATGAACCATAAATGATGCCTGGGGATGAATGTGAAGTTCACATCAAGGGCCGTGAAAGTAGCATAAAAAATCAATCAATGTGGCAACATATTTGGGTCCCGTTCATGCTGATATTCTGATCTTATGAAGGCCAATGACTCAAGTTCTCTGCTGTCTGCCGTGGTCTGATGCAGAGGCGGTTCTGTTCCCACCTCGGCATGACCAATCAAGCAGTCAAAGCTGCACAAGAAGCAGTGCAAAAGTCTGAGGAGCTCGACATAAGGTATTCACATCGGCTGATTATTCCGTCATTTTCATTTTTTCTTTTATTTCCTGGGTCAAAATATTTCTCGGCATTTTTTTTTTCATCCACCAATAGAAATACACTCCTGTCGAATGATTTTTTGTTTTTGTCTGGTTGAATGAAATTATTTTTTCTTGTTTATTTCCTTATTATTCATCACCAGGAAGATGAGATATTCTGGAATATTTACATATAATGTGGCAAAATGGCTGCTGTTTTCGATCGGGGTTGAGATTTTTCCTGGTTTGTTTTGAGATCCTGTTTCGGGTTGACTTTTGACTTGCGGAAAACGAACTGAAAGAAGGGGAGAAGCGGCAGTTGATTACGGCGAGACCGGTGGGAATTTTAGTCTGAAGAATCACCTGTCCTCTGCAGGAGAAGCCCCATATCAGTGGCAGCGGCCGTCATTTACATGATAACTCAGCTATCCGATGATAAGAAGTCAACGGACGACAAGAAGCTCCTTAGAGGTACGCCGCTTATCTTCGCTTACAAGGGGCATTGACTTGGGGGGGGATGTGGGTCAACGGGCGGGGCTGGGACCCACCGTCGCAGAGATTGAAATTAGCATGCCACGTGGCGGCAACCCAGGTGCTCGACTCTAACAGGGACCACCCTTTGAAAACCATCCTCAGATATCTCGATAGCGACGGGCGTTGCGGAAGGGACCATCAGGAACTCGTACAAAGATCTGTACCCTTACGCTTCGAGGCTGATTCCTTCGTCCTTCGCCAAGGAGGAAGACCTCAAGAACCTCTGCAGCCCTTGAAGAGCAGGGGGCTCCGTCCCTATGGAGCTCCAAAGACCATGGCCGAGTGGGCACAGAGAGAGAGAGAGAGAGATCATACTGAGAACAAACTATGCCATTCAAAAGCCCGATGTGGTTTTTGCAGAGAAAGCTGACGGTATTTCCTCAATATTCTCTTTATTGATTTTACTACATAAGGGAGGGGAGAGAGAGAGAGAGAGAGAGAGAGAGAGAGAGAGAGGAAACCATGCAATTCAAAAGCCTCAATATCCTCTTCATCGATTTTATTACAGAAGGCTGTAAAGATAAGACCTTTTCTGCACTCGCTTGAGTGAAGGACCCAAAATCTTCTAGCGCTGGGTGGCATAGACAAGAGCTACTAATGGGCCCGGGAAGTCTAATAAAGCCCAATTCTCACACCACACAACCCCTCTCCCACGTGGCGGGGGAGATCCAACAAGCTAACGAACAGAGTTGACCTTACACCGGCCCATCCTCGTGGAATTAGTATCCATGACATTGACCGATTTGACCCATCCTCGTGAAGTCTGGGGTTTGACCATACCATTGGGGAATGGGAGGAGGTCATGAAGTGCCCAAGTGACAGACAACATGGAGTCAGGGGGCTCTTCTCATGGCTCGCGGCTGACGCCGACTGTTGACTAGGGATGACTAGGGTTGACTAGGGAGAAATGGAGAAGTGGGGCCCTTCGGTAGCAGAGGAAACGAACAGGCCAGATCAGCATGAGAACGGTGATACATAGCGAATAACAATGGAGGCGCATATGATACAGAGAGAATAAGATGTTTAAGAGGGAGAGGTCAGAACCAGGGATGCCACGTGGGATCCATCATGCAGAGGTTCCTCGGAGACAGCGCCGCCTCCACCAGCTCCGTCACCCCCCTCTGCACCGACTGCGGCGGGTCCGTCGTGTTGTCCTCCTCCTGCCACGTGGAACAACGGAGACGATACTGAGTGGCTGGTCTCTTATTGCGGCCCCCAAAGAGTCAACGCCGGGAGGGTGTGTGTGTGTGTGTGAGAGAGAGAGAGAGAGAGTTGACCTCTTCGGAGAAGTACTGAGGGGAAATGCACTTGAGGCGGGTGATGACGTTGTCCACGTTGATGGTGACCTTCTGCTGAAAGTCAAGGGGGTTTATGCCCCCCGCAGGCAGGGCCGCCGCCGAGGGTATGCCCAGCGGCCGCCGCCACGACCACGAGAGCAGCTCGTCCCGGAAGAACATCCCCAGCTGGTACCATATGTGGTTGCTTTGCTGAGACCCAGCGGGCGGCACGCCATTTTAGGGATAAATTTTATGATCCGATGATTACCCAAAAAAGAAAACAAGACAAAAAAAAAAAGAGGAAGAAAAAGTCGTCCCCTTTCTCAAGGGCCCGGCAGCCATTAATCTAACCAAAAAATAAATAAATAATAAAGGTTTCTTCTACCTTTGGGGAGACGATGGCCTGCGCGGCGGCGCACATGGCGGAGACGATCAGGCCCTCCACGCCGAAATGCGAGAAGAACGCCTGCATGTTCCTCGTCAGCCGGAAGGGCACCGGCTCGTTGAACTCGATCATGCCGTTGGCGTCGTAAGCTGCATGGTCCAAGCGCAAAAGAGAGAGAGAGTTAGAGAGAGAAACAGCGAGTAAATAAATGACAGAAAATAGCGAGGAGGTTGCTTGGGGGGGTTGGGGGCAGACCAGGATGGAAGTCGGTCTGGAAGATCTTGCCGGTGTTCTTGGCGAAGAGGGTCTTGTTGGGGGAGCGGCCGCCGATCTGGAGCATGTAGGACATGAAGCAGGAGAGGGCGAGCTGGACGGAGAACTGCTTCTTGAAGGCCCAGAGGTGGTTGCCGGTGGGGAGGGTCTTGTACATGAACTGGGAGAAGATGTTGTCGGCCACGAGGGACTTGGCGATGTCGTTGTAGGCCTGCAAGCGGAGATCGATGACCGCCTCCGGGGAGATCTGCCCGGAGATGGCCTGGTTCAGCTGCTCCTTGAAGCGGGTGATCGGCAGGTCCGCCTCTCGGTTGTGACGGGCGCAGTTGATCTCGTACACCTCCAGCAGAGTGCTGTACATCAGATCGTCCTCCACCATCCTCACCTGCGGATCAGCGGCCGTTTCTTCTTTAAAAAAAAAATACTCTTCTTTTTAGATGATGATGAGGACGGGGTGGATGATGGGGCTGCGGCCATTTTCTTAAAAAAAAAATACTCTTCTTTTTAGGGTTCTTAAGGACTGTGGAGCGAGAGGATGATGATGATGATGATGGGGGTATGGATGCAGAGGTGGCAGCCGTTTTTTCCAAAAAAAAAGTCTTCTTTTCAGGGTTCTTCGCGAAGGACTGTAGAGTGAGAGGATGATGATGATGATGATGATGGTGATGATGGTGATGATGGTGGATGTTGCCGACCTGTGACCAGACGGGGATGATGATGGGGGTGTGGATGCAGAGGTGGCGGCGGCGGGATTCTTTGTGCTTGTCGAACATTTTGTTGAGGACGCGGAAGATCTGGAGAATGCGCTCGTCGCTCCTGGCGTTGGGCGTCAGAGAGGTCTGGACGATGAAATGGGACTGCGAGCCGTCGGACCCGATGAGCGTCAGGCGGCGGAAGCTGCTGCCGTGCCTCCGCACGATGGGGATGTCGGGGCCGATCCGGTCCAACTTGATCGTGTGATCCGGAGGAACCTCCTGTGATGATCATTCAAACCAACAAAATAAATAAATAAATAAATAAATAATCGAGAGTAGGAGGAGTTATCGTCTGATCCGGAGGAGATAAATAAATCGGAAATTGTCGCAAGAACAGGAGTAGGTTGAAAATAAAACTAAAAATATAAAGGATTAATTACATGATCTTCCTGGGACGTTAAAAAATATAGATTTATAGCATGATCAGGATAAATCTAAATAAATTAATAACTATGGGCTGTAATTTTTTTGCAGGAAAAAAAAAAGAAGAGAAAGAGCAGATGCGCTCAAGGTTGAGGTGAGCTGCAGACCTGATCGGTGAAGTACTGGCCGGGGATTTCCACATCGACCACATGGAAGTCGCGAAGCGTTTTGCTTTCGTCTTCCAGCTTCAGGACGGCGGGGAATCTGTCCTCCACGTTGCTCTGGAGAACGTTCTTCCAGTGCTTCAGCCGCTCGGTCAACTCAGAAAGCGTGGCGGGGAAAGTCGACGTGCTTTCTGGATCGAGGTCGCGTTCGAAATCCTGCTTATACTCTCGAACAAAGTCAACGTGCTTGTTCACAGCCTCCGCCGAGAAGCAGGCCTTGCAGACCCCAGAGAGCTCCTTCTTGAGCGACTGCGGAACCTCGGCCACAGTGGCGGTGGGATACTTGTAGCAGCGGTGCAGGAGCGCGTTGACCACAGCCAGGAGCCTCTCCTCCGGCAGGGTCACGAATCTCGAGCCGATTTCAGACAGCAGAGCCTGCAACAGCGAGCCACAGTCATTCGATCGCTGGTTTCCAAAGCCCTGCAACTGGAAAAGAAGAGAGCGCGACGAATGACAGGGATGGGCCTCTCTCGCCAACTGGTTCCATGGATGTGCATGAAGCTTCCAGTGTTCATGGTGCGATCAAGATCAATGGCTTCGGGGAAGAAGATCGATCCTGGGCTCTGTCTCATACTTACCAGAGAAGCACACCTGATCTTTCAATCCTAGATTACCATTTATTGCATCATCTCGATTCTCACCGGTTCAAGCGCCCAAGCAAGGCATCCGAGTATATGCTACATAAGATTTTTTTTTTTTATTAATTTCTTTGTGAATTGTTACTGAGCCTACTTCTTTTGTTGATCAATCTTATCTGATCTTTCCTTGAAGCATGAGTTCCCTATAACAAGGCATGGAACCTATGGATCTACTTTATAAACACAAGAACAGATCATCAACCAAAATAGGAATTTTTAAGCATGAGCAGCGGGAAGGAGGAGAAGGGTGGGTGATACTAGGAATATTTTGGGATGCTGATGTTACCTCGAGTTCATTGGCCAAATTGGAATGCTTGTTCCTGAGAGCTTCCATGATATCCTTGGCGGCTTCAAAGGCACTGGCAGCTGATGCCACGTATCCTAGAGGACCACTTCGCTTTAAAGTGTTTTGACCACTTTCTGAAATAGACGGGGGGTTTTGCAAAGGTTGGTCGTGCAGTGTACCTGCACCACCTTCTGCAGCCGTGGGCTTCTCAGATTCGCTGCCCGGAGCGTTTCCACCGTCGTGGGAAGTGGAGCCGCTCTGGGACCCCTGGGTGGTGGCAGATTCGTGGCCAGGACCCCTTGCAGCCCCATCGGGCAGGCCGTGTGGGCCACCGCTGGTCCCTGAGACGGCCTGCTGCATGCGCTGCGCCATGGCTATGCTCCTGCCGAGCTCAGACTTATTGGTAATATCACGCCGTTCCATCAAATACGTGCGCAACCAGTAATATAATGCCTGCAATCACGGTGGGTTTTAGAAGAATGAAATCCCCATCAGATGTAATCAAAGGGTTCTTTTTTATTTATTATTATTATTATTTTTGGTTAGATGTGTAGTCAAAGGTTGTGCACCGGCACTCCGATGTTTTTTACCTGAGGATAGACTGCAGCAATCTTGAGCAAGACGAGCTTAGAATGCGGCGCTTCAGTTCTCTGCAAGGACAACAACAGCTGCGGTATCCAGGAAAGCCAGACCCAATGTGGCACTTGGTCCATGTACTTGTCAAATGCCCTCCCAACGGGCTCATTTGGTGTGTCAAAGCTGAGGAGGTAGAGAACGCGGGCAAGGTGGCTTCTGGAGTTTGAGACTCCACACTTGATGCCTTGGAGAAAACAGCTCACAGCGTATTCCAGCCAGACTTCCTCACCTGTTTCCTTGTAAACCTGTTGATCGAGATGTGCCCGTTAATGGTTATAACAGAAGAAATAAAAGGCACTAGGTCAACGGAAAGTAAGACCGTCAAAATAAGTACCAGATCACAGTAGTTTCCCCAACTAATCCATCCTTTTGGCAAGTTCTTGAAAAGGCTTATAGCATTGGAATACACGATATTAGCATTTTCGGAGTCGTTCATCTTCACTAAAAAGTCCCCCTTGAGACGGAAAATTTCGGCTTTATTTTTCACGGGGAAATACTCAAGATTCGTACTGTTGATCAGGTTGATACCGCTGGTTAATTCTCCTTTCATCTCCAAATAGGCCTTCGCCTGCTCTCTTATTTTCACAAATGCCTCCTGAAAGAAAGGGGGAAAGAAAGCTCGTGACAGTCGTAACACCTCGATGGCAAGGCCAGAGAAATATGACTGAAGAACATGCATTCTTACCTGTACTTCCATGGTAGAGTGTCCGTACATTTTCTCAAGTATTGAGACACAAACATCATGCAACCCTTGCTTACGAGCCACATGGGCAAGCTTATTGACATTCCAGGCCTTGTCGCGGTAACCGAGGTGATGCAGTTGAGGATTGGTGGAAGCAAAGTCCTTAAAATTGTCAATAACAACGTTGTAGATCTCATTTCTCCACTGGAGTAAGTCGTACCACACGGATAAATTATCCCACTCATTGGGAGTCCTGAGCCTCCACGTCTCAAGAATATCTTTGAGTTCCATGTAGCCATTATGGACTCCACCAGAAGCAGAACTCCCAGAGTGTTGCTTGTTTCCATTGGCAATGTCCAAGAGTATTCTTGAAGACTCTTGCACCTCAACCAGCTGTTGAAATTGCTGCAAAAGAGGTGTTCGAGACTGCACAGACATGTCAGGCAATTGCCACCAACGTTCTAAAGCCAGTTCAACACCTCTCCCTACAATATTTTCAGCTTCCCCAACACCATTGGGGTTCCTGTCATGAAGTGAAAAAAAAGCTTGAATTAAACGAAGTTTTGGCGTCTCTTCAACCTGAGCCTTTGAAATCACGTCCTTCAAGTATACCCAGTCTGGAATCTTCCATAGACAGTCGAGAAGTATCTCATAGTTCTCTACACTTTTGCCAAAATCCACCAAGGCATCCCACTGACTTAGCTGATTGGCACAGTACAGCCACTGTTCTTCCCAGAGGCACATTTCAGCCTTGGGGACCGCATTATTGTAAGTACCCTGGGTCGCCTTAATCATGGCCTGATAAAAGAGATTTTGAGCATGTTGCCAGTATCCATGCTGAACCAACGAAAGTCCAGCCCTCGTCTCCGCAGTAATTGACCTCTTTTTCCAGAGTCCGCATCTCATATCTTCTTCATTAAGAAGTCTATAAAGTTCCGCCAGTGATTCACAACATTTGGTATCATTCGTGAACAGCATGACATGGTTCTCCAGCAACGATAGTGAAATATTCCATGCGTTGTATGTCTTTCCAATATACTTGATTAACTCACTCGGCATCCGAGGTTGTGGATGGCTCAGATGAAGTCCCTCTAAAAGTGCTTGCACAACATTTGGTCTACTGGCCTGCTGCTTTTTGTGATAATCCTTGGATAACAAGGCAATCATTGGCTTAGCAAGTTGGACTTGTTCTTCCTTGTGCAGAGTTACCCAGACGATGGGGAATACTAATACCCACAAATGGTATGCAACATTGGCATCTGTGTGTGCTAGTTCTCTCAATGGAATAACAAGATCAGATACCTAAAGCGAAACAGTCAATTAATGGGATCAGTTGGTAAACATAAAAAATGTGTGGAGTAAGCTGAAAACCAGAATAAATAAATAAATAAATATATATATATAGAGAGAGAGAGAGAGACAAAAGGAAAATTTAATGGCGAACATAGTTTAGAGCATTGGCATTTGTACAAGCTAGTTTGTCTCAATTTGGATAACAAGAGTTTATGTAGTGAGAAAAGAGGGAACCTAATCTTATGACTTAATATGTAAGCAATATATGCAGGCACACTGACAACGCAAAATATAAATTTACAAACTATGGGAATATGATAATTTGAAAAAGGGTGATGTTTATAAAAAACATAAAACGGTACCTGAAGTTTAGGGTTTATGTAAACTGACAATGCAAAATCTGGATTTACAAACTATTAGAACATGGTAACATGAGAAAAGGGATAATCTAAAAAAACAGAAAAACATACCTGAAGTTTTCCCATCTCATTCAAAAACTGCACATGCTTGGCCACAAGACTTTCAAACGCCATCGGATCCCCTTCAGACCTTTCAGGAGTGTCAGAAATTACCTGCTGGGCCAAAGAACGATCTGTAAAAGAACCTGATATCATGAGTGGAGGAATGCGTGCAGAATTAGGAGCCAAATTGATAGGTTCATTCTCCACTAAAATTGCCAGTAGCAGATCAAGACCCTGCTTCAACCAGAAGCAATCGCTTACAGCTTCCCAGTCCTGTTGCTGAATGATAAATTGAAGCCGCACGAATAATGTCTTGTCAATAGTATCATGGTAAAGCAAAAAGAAACGTTGTCTGATTTCTGGATCCTTAGCTCGTAAACCAAGCATGAATTGTCTCTCAACCTTCTGGAAGACTTCATGGCGAAGGGGCGATGGATATCTGTTAGCCATGAAAATTGTTAGCAAAAATTTGTACAAATGTTCGTGAGGTTGTAATGGATTTTTTACACCATCACTAGAAAATCTACAAGACTACATACTTGTTTGAATCAGCACAGACTCCATAAAGAAGCTGGAGATATTTCCTATCCCATTCTTCAACTGTACTCGGAGAGAAACTCTGCCTTTCAACTAGTGACAGCTTTTGCAGGTACGCAACAGTCTCCTTTTGAGTGAGAGCAGGACTTGACGAACCAGGTGCAGCTGATCTGAAGTCGTCTTCGATCCATAATTTTATAGCATCGAGTATACACAAGAGAACACTGTGATCGGTAGCCTTTTCTGAGAGCAGTGCATGAAGTATTTGGCTTATTAACCGCTTGCATTCAAGAGAATGCATTACCCTTTCACTGATGAGTCTCAAAATGCATTTCATGTTGGAGACAACTGAAGCAGAGTCCATTACGGCATGTGAACTTACTGCTGAATCCATATCCATTTTTTGGCCCTAAAAAGTGGACAATTCGTAATATCACTTAACATGATAAACGGTCAGGTTAAATAGTTTATGGGGAGTTCATGACTTTGAGGAACTAATCCAGTTTCCTTGCACAAAAATTCTGTATATTAATGATTTTACTGCTCTTGTTTCAATGGAAATCGTTAATTTCTTGGAATTCAGTCTTGACCACAGAATATGGATCGATGCACTATATGCTGATGCGCTGATGAACAATATTAAAAAAATATATTTGAAAAGTATGAGTATGTGACTGAGGATATACTACAAATCACCATTCGCCTTTTATTACGACCAAAAAAATCTTCTCAACCTTCAAATACACAGATAGCATTCTCGGTTTACAACTATTGGACTAACTGATACCAAATAGATCCTCGTGGAAATCGGAGAGTGAATTCAAGGATAATCAATGTATAAATATGGCCGAAAAAGTAAATAACTCGTCATAATTTATTTGCTGAAAATAACGAAAGCATAATACAAAGTAATACATAGCCAAATTCACACTCCAACTTTCCAATTAAAAACATAAAAAATCCGTCAGCATTGATGCAGTATAGTTCTATGAACATAAACTTCATATTCCAGAATCAATTGGAGTTAATTTAACTCCATTTAAACTTTGAGCCACAAAATCAAACCAGAACAAAAAGTTTAAAAGAAAAAGAGTACATAGGCAAACCGTACTTGTCTGACATGAGAACCCGATGACGGTCCCATATCCCGTGTAAGACGCTGAAGGACACGAACCAACGGAGCAATGAATGGGTCAATGAAATTGGTCTGCACATCTGTTAAGGTTTTCACAACAAAGAGTATAAAGCTTATCACTGCATTGGCAGAACTAATTTCAAGAGATATTTGAGGGGTTGTCACTGCAGCAAGATGTTTTTGTATTAGATCTTCAACCCTTTGGTATAACATCTTAACATCTTGTGGCGTATCAAGTGACTCCAGAGGAAAAGCACTGAAGACCATTTTCAATAAAGAGCATAAAGATTTTCCAGCATCTAACATTTTGCTGTTGAAACAGGGTTCAAGTATCTGCAAAGAGGCACTTAAGAAGATTAGATTACTTTTGGAGGTTTCCAACAAAAACCGCTCTTGTGACTGAACGGGAAAAAGTACCTGAGAAATATGATTAATGTTGTTGCGGATAAACAGCTGTGGCTGCTTCTCCAGCGCCTTATTCATTACATCAAGACCTTGTGCTAAAGTTGCAGCAGGGTCCCTTGACTGAGATGGCTGGATACTACCAAGTATTTTCTCTAAATAGTTAAATTTAACATTAGCACTTGGCCACACTTCCAGAGCATTAGATAGCAGTTCCAAAGCAGTATTGTACATAGAGGTTGACTCTTTATCTTTGAGTTCTATAACTAAAGCAACCTGTCAAAATGGTAGAAAAATTATGAGTGAATAAATAATGAAGTAGAAAATCACGAACCTACGAATGTACAGGACAGGAACCATCAACCAAGCGCACTTCAATTCCATAATGTCACTGATATCAAATATCACATAATTGGCAAAATAAAGTAGTAAAGCATCACTTAAATAATTTGATAGATGCCATAACGAACTAGCCAGCTGAGTGAGTAGAAACCAAACAAAGTAGATAAGCTCAGATATATTTTGTACATATTCAAAATTGGAAATAACTCATCTCCGGAAGTTGAAAGAAGTTGCACGTCAAAGTTGAAACCTCAAGAAAAAGGACATAAGACGGGTGAAAAAAGTGGACTAAGGACTCATAAATGGGTCTTGCGCTGGTAAAGAGGAACTAGATGGCTCATACTTGTTTATTGGAAAAACACAAAATACAGAAAATACCAACCAATTCTCCCCCAACTTTGGCCGGTCTGATAGCATTATATCTAAGGATAGAAAAAACCAGACTACACATCCAGTTCCAACATAGTCACCTATAAGACCAGGCATGGTAAAGGAATCAAAACTAAGAACAAAGCAAGAAGGATTCTCCAAGAGTTGGGGATCATAAGAAAAAATAAAGCTACCAAAAATAATTGTCTCTCGATGAGGTAAAGGCAGAGCAATGAACCAAGAAATATTGACTGACTGCAGCACATTTTCACGATGCCTACAGCAATAGACAGAGAGACATGTTGTGCCATCTTCCTCCAATATCACAGGTAATCAGCATTGATCCATTCAAGCAAGATAGAATCTAATTAAATAGGGTGGCACCAGTTCTAGCAAAAGTTAGCCACATTAGATGAAGATCAACCAATTGCGAGGAACTTGAGTTTTTTAAAAAAACCAAGATCCCCATTAAAAGGGATAAAGGCCCGCAAAGAGGATAATGGTGAGAACGATAACAAATGTGACAAGTACATATAAAAATACATGAAAGATAAAAAATTCCTGGCTGTACATAAAGTGGGGTTGGGCTAGCAAGACAGAGAGACTAGCAAATTCAGGGAGATTATAAATACAATTCAGTTTACGTAAAGTTCTGTCAAGCGCCTAAGATGGCCAGTTTGGGAACTCAAAATCTTTCTTAATGACTTAAAGAAAGAAGCATTTAGCAGTTGCCAAGGTCCGTCATACCATTACATACTAAGTAGACGATTCAAATTTCTTGAAGAGAACTAAAGACATGGCATAATTGATAAAAAGAAAAAAATGCAGAAGGCACCCACTCTGATAAGAAAATTTATAATCATTTCCTCCATCGCTGCGTTTGGCTTGTACTCCTCATCCGCATGGCTGGCAGATCCTGGTGTTTCAATACTGCCGATTGATGCTCCACCTGGTGACATGATGCAAAGAGACTGCAGTCCCGGCTCAACCTTCACCCGTTTACTAAGTTCATCAGGAAATGTAGAGACATCTGATGGACGTTTTGAATCAACACCAACGGAACCAGAGCTATAAACATCAGCAAGCTGGCCATGTCCCTCTCTGTCGGGTACAGTTTTTACTTCGTTCTGCCTTTGTCTTTCCCAAGAAACAACCAACCCAGCAAGTTCGATGGCCAGCCGCCTATTTTCTGTAGTAGTATTGAATGGTAATCCAAGCCGACTAAGAGAGTTTACCATTTGAGGAACAAATTGGGCTCTACAGCTATAGAAGAGGTCTGAATGGCGTACTATTAGCTGGAATATGTGAATTAGATTGGGAATCGAGTGACCTTCTTCAACAAGAATCTTCTTGGTGTAGCGAATCCAGATTGGCACACGAGAATCTCCAGGAGGAAGTCTTCTTGGCAGCGCGGGCATTAGTATATCAAGAGCCTGTCTCACCAATAGTCTGTTTTCTGGCTGACATGTTCTCAAAAGTGCAATGAAAACCTAATAAAAAATATAAAAAGTAAAATTTTAATAGATACAGTAAAATCACATTGACCTGACCAGATCTTTGATATAAAACACCAGATAATCACAATGAACTGATCAACAGTTATCACTTTTTTCTTTCTTCATTATTTCTATTTTTTTGGGGAAAAAGGACTATGCAACATGATATGCATGCAAACTAAAAACACCACAATTTCATGAGAATAAAGACGTCGACAATCAAACTTATGATCAAGTTGATAAAGGTGCAGACCCATCATGCGAAGAATAGAAATAAGAATACATGGTGTCAACCAAGACGCTCTTCAAACAGTTCACCCAATAACTGCCAACATTTTACATAAAAAAGAAAAAATGGAATCTAATCATTATCCATTGATTGAGTTGGATGGCCCATAACTCTTACATGATTTATATGTTGTACGAAACTCAAAAGTTGGCTTCTATTAAGAAAATAACAGTTCTATCATAATTAATCCAAAAGTTACGAAGGGTTACAAAGATGGGCCTATTCTACTGCCAAGTATTTTTTAGATTAGACTCCCCAAGGCCTTTAATAGAATCATAAATAATCAGAATTATGGTCATCTGTGTCAAATAATAAGAATACAAATGAACAATGATGTCATTAGAGCTTTAGTTGTACCAAATCTTCTCGGCATCAGACACGCAATTCTTCTTCTACACTTTTAAGTGTCATTGCAGATCAATTGGGGGCTTTATAGTTCCGGGGATGATGAGGACCCACATTTTACCAAATTGAGGGAACATAGAATTTGTTCATAGAAACATCCTCCAACCTTCCTTCTAATAAGAGAAATCCCCGAACAACATCCCGTGGTTGTTCAGTTCACAACTTGACTTCCAAAGATGTAGTCACAAGAACCATCCATGGGTGTTTCTCTTTCAAGGAGCCTTTGCGTACACAGAATAAGTTCACTTAATAGTTTTACAACTTTCAGGGAGTGTATTGCCAATACTATTGGGAAATTTAGGAATAAAGAGGATCCCAACCAATGCAAACAAAGATGCCCTGCAACTATAAAATGCTCACTACATTATCTTATTACACCATCAGTTTAAAAAGTAAATGAAACACTACAACAAAGATAGACCTTCCTCCAATCTCTTGTTTTATATTTTCTGTCCCAATCTGCTGAGTTCATTTCTGACTTTTCAGAGAACGGGTCACTTAATAATCATCTTCATGAACTTTAATACTTACATGCAAAATCAACACATTAAAAAAATCAATAAAAAAAGTACCGAGTAATATGCTAGCCAGGAATGACAAAAACATTACAGGCAGTATACATTATTAATAAAACATCTTAGGGTCATCACATCAAAAACAAAGTGTTGTCGGCACCACATCTCTTATTTTACATTATTGATCCAAACATCTTCGTCTCATCACAAGCAAAAGCACGTATTTGGCGTTCACATGGATCTTCAAGCTTAAACATTATATTTTAACCATTCCCAGCTGTAACAATGAAAGGGGAAAAGAGAAATGATGCATAGCGAAGGAAAGACAAGAGGAAAAAATACTGGTTAACTTAAGAATGAAGAAAATAATTAAATTTCCCATCACATTAATACCTGAAGGATAATTTTTTCAGGGGCCTGATAGGCCTCCAGAAAGTGACAGACATTGACAAATGCCCATTGTTTACTAGAATTATCTTCACGCTTAAGATGATTCCAGCCAAACTTTATTAGCTCCTTGCGATGGTGAACAAGATCACTTTGCAGATGCTTGAGGAGTAATGTAGCAAGCTGTAAAAGTTCAACTCGCATGGGCTCGTCATATTCAGCACTAATCTGCGACAGAACGAATCACTTTCAGTTTGATCAACCCGTAGTCCCCAAAATGTAAAGATTTGAAAACAATACAGAAAAAGAGACAGGTTTGCAAAGTTCCACAGAGAACCTCTTCTGGGGGGTCGAGAAGCTTCTCAACAATTGTTTTCAGAATTGCAGGATCAACAACCTCAGATTTCATATTTTTCTGAAAAGCATCACCTAGCATTGGAAGAACAAGCATTTGCATGGCAACAACCAACTGATCTTGTCCCAACTGTTTTGACTGAAACAGATGGAGAAAGTGCAAGAGAATGGTCTTCCTCAAATTTGGAGCATAACCGTAAGCAACCTGAAAAAAAGGATCACACGCCAGGAGAAATAGAAGGTGAAACATTAGCTCATAAAACATTTGATTCTCAAAGATGACTGCTACACTTTTGCAACCACCATAGAAGGAAATGAAAAATTACCAAGGTTTCACTATTTTTCGAATATAATCCCAGAAAATTAGCAGTACATAAAAGATGAACACCACATGGTCTATGAACAATAGGCATTATTCAAGACAACATAAAATAAGTCATCAAGATGTGACATGCTGCAAAAAAGATGACGGACACTCTCAAAACTGATCCACTATAAATTCGTTTGCAAAGAGGAAAAACAGGGGCTTTCTGTGACCATTAATCATCTTGCTTTTCAAAGCTTCACTTATTTTAGCAGGTAGCAAAGATGACGGACACATGGTTTGTTCTGAGATTTAATCACCAAAAGAGACATGAGGAAGAAGGTAGCAAAGAGAACGGGTTGAGAAAGGAAAACATGGTAGGCCGAAGGAGGCCAAAATAGTCCCAGAGGAAAAAAATTCTCAAAGACCAAATGGCGCATTTATAAAAATGGCATAAAAATTTGCAACCCGTACTCAAAAGTTCAAATATTAAAATAAAGGGTCATGCCTGAAGGGGAGACAAAAGAACATCACATTCTTCACACTATTGTTGGGTCTAAGAAAACATGGAGTTTTACCAAATTTTTCAAGAATGAGCTCGGGCAAGACAATATTTGGGGACGAGCTGGAAAAAGGAATTTGACAAAAAAATTCAAAATGCAGAAGTGAAAGAATTTGCCTTACAATTTCTTTGAAGTTTACACAGCTGGATGGTTTTCGAACAATTCCCATTAACTCTATTCGAGAGATTATCAAAATGAATTTTAAGGCAGCATTATGAGATCATAGAAATTTCTCTATTTAACACTTCAACGACAGTTTGTGTTCATTCCAAAGGAAGAGGGTGCTGAAAGAGATTTATAGAAGAAGCCTATCACTCTGTTGAATGGAAAGTGTTGACAACACACAATCCACAGGACATACTTCTAGAACCTTCTAATGTCTGGTATAATAATAGACCTCTCTGTCACGTTGTAATTGATATGTTTTCATTTTTCAAAAAATGATATCCTTCTCCACGGGATCTGGAGTCTCTACACAGGACACCAGACCTGATTTTAACTTCAACATGATATCAGAGCCAATCAAGGTGCGGTTGTTCCTTTTCTTTCTTCCGCAGTGATCTATTCTCATATAGTTACGTTTCTTGAATCATTTTTTTCCTTCATCTCAATTGCGATCTGTTGACGGAATACCAGATCTGTTGAATCTAGTCGTTTTTCTTAAGCCTTTACCGTACAATTATGGTTCTTGTACTGTTTTTTCTTCATCTCAATTGAGATCTGTTGACAGAATATTGGATCTGTTGAATCCGACTGTTTTCTTGAGGTGACAAATGTGGGCAATCTTTCTTCTTCCTCTGTGAGAGATCCTTTTTTCACAAAGGATTCTAAATCTAGTCCCGGCGCTTTATGACAACTGGATACAATTTGATCCCTGTGATACCTATGGAGTTCAAACTAACCGGATACAATTTGATCTAGTGTTCAGAATATCTTCAAGATGTTCTAACTAGGAGAAAGATGCTACATCACTCGCTGGATGAGAAACCGGATTCCTCATCTCGTGAATTCCATTGCTGGAGGAAGGAGGATGCACTCATAAAGACTTGGATCTCGGGAAATTTAATGACAAAAATTGGAAACAACTGATGGCATTCATAACACGAAACAAAAAAGTTGCAAAATAGCGTACCTCCATGATGTAGAATCTTTTCAAGAAATCATAATCTATACATGTGCGGAAAAGAAAAATCGATAGCATATCAAAAAGGACCCCAACTTCAGACTTGTCATGTCGTAAGTAGTTAAGAAAGCATTTCACAAGCCATTTGCTTTCCTTTACCTGCAATGCATTGTCAAATAAAAAAGACAGCTATGTTAGACAACCTTAAAATTATAGAAGATAAGACTAGCTTCACGGAAGCAAGAAAAAAATGACATTATAATAAGTACCTCGCACTTAGATTTTCTGTTTAGGTTACCTTGGCTAATCGAACGCAATTTATATGTTTTATTCAACATAGCAAACGACTATTAACCTACTAAGAAACAGTTGATTTACTTTGATAAACCGTAAATCAACGTACCAGACAATGAACATATTGAAAAAAAGCTGGATCTTATTTGATCACACTGCCTGTTTTCTCTGTTTCCTTATAATAATCTTTTCATAAACCATTTGTGCCACAGCCTACATATGCAATCCATATACATGGTTGGGGGTGAAGGAGCGCATGATATGCGGCATATAGTTGAAGACAGACGGGGTGACCAAAATCTGCTGAATTGTCAACCCAACTGTACCTGTGATTAAATTATCCTTTCCTACTCATTTGTAACTCCACAAACTCGGTGACCCGTGCCAAACAACTACCCTGGGAACTTCATACTTTCATGTGTTCACTCCAACCCCATACCCGACAACCTTGTGCCTTAAGAAACCTTCTGTGTCTGACAGTCCAATTCCAACCAAAAACTAAACCACAGCAACTCAACCCAAAAAAATTGAGTCAGGTGAGGATTCCTTTCAATACAACGGGATGCAGATCAAATCACACCTGTATATCCAACTGTTGTTCACGAGAAGCAAACATTATTTTCAGGGACTCGATCAACAAGGTAAAAAAGTAACAATATACTTAAGCTGGTGGATCCAAAGTAGTGTTCAAGGAACATATGTGGTTTCTTAGAGGATTCTTAGAGAGCCATTATATACCTTGAACCAGGGTAGCTACCTACTGAAGTCTATAAAAGCATGGGTTACCTCCAAGTCCAAAAGGAAGAGATATGGACAGAAAGCCGATACCATATAGCATTTCATTGTCCGAAAAAGAGTTTACGTCATAAACGAGAGATTCCTTCTTTCTTTTGAAAGTGTTATCTCCATTAAAGAAAGTGCTAGCACGAGGTTGCAATCACGAGTCCAAACAGCGCACAGCTACTGCCCACTTTTGGCTGGCAGATACATGAGACCAACTCTGAAAAGATCCTCCACCAGCCGTCTGCCTGCCTTGACTGGGAATAGATGCACAATTCCCAGGGAGTGACCCCAGCATTGACTTACCCGCCCACCAGTGGGTTGGTGGCTCCTGGCAATCGGCCTAAGAAAACAGAGTGATCTTTAATTTTGAAGGCCACCATTGGGAAAATATCTTTCCCACCGGTTAGTGGAAGGACATCAGCAAGGGTGGACGCTACTGATGTGGAACTGACCGACACCTGCTAGTGGTCCACATGCCAATGATGACCAGTGGGTCAGATGTGAACCACTTCCACTGACCTGGTTACACATCAGTATCTAGCCAACTGGCAGAGGCTTACCAGTGGCTGAAGAAGGCCCATCAGAGGGAAGCAGAATCCTCCACACTAGGAAATTAAGTACCTTAAACATGACCCTGTATTAATATAAGATACTAATCATGCTTGATATTTTTCGGTCAGTCTTGAAATTTGTGATACCAAATAAACCTGAACATATTACATGTTGGGGGTTCTAATGTGAAGGTGAGCATCTGTAAATGGTGTCAGAAGTAGGGAGGACATACCTTTTGTGTTCTTTGAATTATAATACAGATTCTTCGTGATTAGACTGATTGAAAATCTCAACATAGGTATGTCAGGTCAACGTGCCCCATTGAAACTTATTCAAATAGTCAGTGCCAATCAAATTCCCCGGAAAATTCTAGACTGGCCATTCCTTGGGAATGGCAGGATAACATTTACCAAGCTATTGTTCACTAAAAAGACTCAAAAAGGTACATATTTATTTACCCGAATGTATATTCAAGTATGCCAATCATGAGATGTCACATCAAAATGAATTACAAACGCAAACGATGTAAGAGATGTTGTTATACACTCACTTGCACCAAGCTCAGTTCTTGCTCATTTTGTAAGCGAGCTATTCTTCCAGGTGACTTCCAGATAAGTACCAGAGCATCAAAGACTGCCCGATTATTATGCAACCACTCAGGCATCAACTTAACCAACGTGCAGATAAGGCTGAGTCCATGAAAATATGCATCTGAACCAGAACCCAGGTTTGCTTGCTGGCCTTCAAAATTGTCAGTGGTTGTAGCATGAGATTCATTTTGCAATGCAGAACCACTATGAACCATAGACCCATCAACCATTTGAGCGAATTCCGGAAAAGCCTTTTCTAGTATCTTTCTTGGTGACTTTGCGAGCTCCTCTCTTAAGGGTTCACCGGCATCAGAACGTATTATATCAATGAATCTGAAATAAAGTCAAAAAGCTGACAGGATTAGATAATGCAATGAAGGAGAAAAGCAACATATCCGTGTATTACTAATTTTCACATAGAAAATACATACCGTCTGAAATATTTTGGTTGATTCAATCGAGTAAGAAAGTAGTCAACAGAATCTGTCGCATATCTATTTAAAAACTTTGTAAGTGGAAGGGAATAAGGGCTATTAATTTCACTGTAAAGTTGTCCCGGAGGAAGAGCCCCTTCAAGATCAATTGTTATAGTGACAAGGTCATCAAGAAACTTCCCAGCTGCTGGAGGGAGCAGGTGAAAAAGCTCTATCATTGCTGCATGAAAAGAAGATATCTTATAACCTTCTGAAATTGAAGGAATACCGGAAAAACATTAAGATAATTCATTACCTGCTGCAACCTTTGGCTCATCACCAGCCTTCCATGACTTCTGACTCTGTGCCAATTTTTCAGGTTCTAGCCATTTCTTCAAGTGATCCAGCAACTTTACACCAAGGGTTACATTGAACCAGTTGGATAGAAGTTCAAGTAGGCGTGCTAAACCTTGCAAAAGGGGCATTGTAAGGCTCTTTGTGTGGGCTAGGTTAACTAAAATAGGCCTAAGACTGTTTTGCAACAGCTCTTTTGGCATCCTTTGTTGCTGAATAACCTGTGAAACAATTTCATTATAATATGCAACCAAAAACTGAAATTTTCTGAAAAAGATATGAATAGGATTTAAAGTAAAAAATTGACAATACAAAATTATGTAACGTTATGAAGCATTTATCAACTACAGTATCGGTCAGAGGTTGGAGAATGGCATATCATCTGAGTATAAACCACACAATATTCATGTGACCCACTCTAATGGATAGGCTAGCCCCTCTGAGGTGAATGGCAATAAACTACTCCCCACCCGAGAATGATATAAAAAATCCCAACTATCGCACATGACTTTCAACTCCATAAAGTGTAGCCTTACGTCATGTTTGTGTTTGGAATAAGCTCTCTTCACTGAATAAGGTTATTCCCCATCATTCCCACCCTCCTCCCCTCCAAAAACAAAACTACATGGTATATGTATCAGCATGCCTCCCTCAAAAGAAGAAACAATAAATTGTCATGTAAAAGTCATTGGATGTAAACCAAGTTTAATAGAGAGAACTAGTCACCAGCCGAAGTCCTTCCTTCGCAACAGCAACAATCTCTGGTGTACGACAAGTCAATGACTTAAAAAACATAGAAATGACCCTTGCACGAAGATCAGCGTGATTTGGTGCTTTGAAGTCCGCCCAGACCATTGCCGTGCAGAGAAGTTGAATGCATGCTGTCCGGAGTTTGTTTAGTGTTGACACGACCTTCGGGTTTATAAATTTCACGACCCACACGGTCTCATCTGCGTCTGCTATTTGCAGAGCGTCTTGTAAGAAACTCACTACCTCCTGAGTCATCTTAAGCAGGGGAGGCCGCAAGGACAGAAAGATGTTCATAGCAGCAACAGTACCAACCTGACACAAGAAAATTAGGAAAGCCTCTAGTCATGAATTTTTGGATAAAATAGACATAATTTAAATGGAATTGACTGAGTTCATAAATCTCAAATGAAATCTACCTGTTGCTCAATGTTTTTCAATCGTAATGGTCGCATTATGAGAGGCTGAAGAAAAGGCTGATAATGAGGCTCAAGCAGCTCAGACACTTCACTGCCAGTCCTATTAGCCAGAAAGGTCAAGCAAGACTGGACATTCTTCCTCACAATAATGGATGCATTAGGATTGAATAGCTCAGAAGCAAGAAATTCAACAACCCCCTGAAAGCTTTGCCTTCGGGATTCATTGATTGCCTCCTGAACATTATTTACCACCCGGAGAACTTGAGTAAGAACCTGACTGGTCTCATCCTGTTCCTTATTTGCATGGGCAGGAAGTCTTTTAAGAACATACACAAGACCTCTGACAATCCTGACCTGAAATACACAAACAGTTTCGACAGGAACCTTACTAACCAGTGCCCCAAGTCCCATGACACCACCAACTTGAGCTTGCCACGTACAACCATAACAGCAGTGCAACAGACGAGGCAAAAGTTGTTCAAACACGGGGATCCGGATGCCAGCAGCTGGTGTGTAAGCAGAATTCAAAGTTGGACTAGAGACTGTCATGGGAGTACTAGAAAGTCCTCTAGGGTTTTGTACACCTGTATTCTTGGAACGCACAAGAAGAAGAAGTGTTTCCACAAACATATTCAATGCACGAAGAGCAGCCTTAGCATGAAGTCGATTTTCACCTGCAAGGACGTCTACCAGAGCATCCAAAAATATCAAAGGATCTAGCTCCTTAAGACTAGAGCATACACTACCCCGTGACCTAGAATTTGGGTTGTTGCTGGATACGAATGTTGAACCAACTTGCTGTCCATTTGCCACAGAAGCAGTAGCTGAAGAACAATCGACATGGAACATCATTGCGAAATGATGGCAAACATTTTCAACAAAATCGTCATTTGGGATGGTGAGGTCTGTTTCTGCGCTAGCAGATATAGTTGTCATCAAAAGAGTCTTGAACACGGATTTCTCAGCCATGAGCTGAGTCTTTGTCTTCACTCCCAAGTCAAGCTGTCGAATAAACATATTTAGGATGCAACGATTTGCACATAGAAATACATAACATGAGAGAAAGATTCCATTGAACGTTCATCATAAAACAGAGAACAAACGGATACATAATGGACATTCATTTACTTATGTGCACGCAATTGCATGATAAAAGTAGGGGCTTAACTTCAAAAAAAAATTCATAACCTTGCTTCCAAGTCATCAACATAATTTTGGCAAGGATATTAAGATTCACATAACCGACATAATTTTGGACAAGTTTGGATTAACCATGACCTCACGGTTGCCATCAAAGAATTCCGGCTCTCTATCAAACACTCTAACACTCATTTCTAGTTCTCGTCCCCAAGAAGGGCTAAAGAAGGATTTTGATGTCACATAAATGTAGACTACTTATGACTACTTGATGACTAAAAAAGGCAAACGAATTAGACTAATTGATGAATCCTACAACATAATCACATAAATGTCGGTCAAAAAATCGAAACAGGTTCTCGATGAAAAAGCTTTCATAAACGGAAGGTTTGCCTTTTTGATAATTTTGATGCATGGTAAGAAGCGACCCATGACAATAAAGAATTAAAAGAAACAGCATTATTAAGAGAAAAGATCAAAATTTTCAAATTCAAGCAAGTGCAATACTGCAAGATACAATTACAAGGCATTTCAATCCTCATCTAGATTACAAACAAAATATGAAGCAAAACGACATCCATAACTAACCTTTGCAGCAGATATCTCTGCCCGACGCCGAGAGGGATCTACTGCAGATAACAACAGTGATCCTAGATGACTTGGACTCACTCCCTCACCTGAAATATTTCCCGATAAATTCAGAAGAGATGCCAGGCATACTCTAACAAATCTCAGTGCCTGTTTCCTGTAGAATGCATCAATGCTGCCATTGTTTTGCATAACTGCCGCCACAGCCAGGTGTATGCAACGATCTAGTGGGACCAAGAAAGGCGTTGATGGCTCAAAAGTAAGAATTAAACGAAGCCCATGCTCAGGGTTCTCCTTGCACTCCAGAGAAAGTGGCTCTTTCAAGAAGCGTCGGTTTCGGCCCCCCAATTTTCCAAGTAACTGCAGGGCTTTTGCACCCCAAGGGTATGGAGGAGGCCTCAAGTGTGACCATAAAGCTAGAATAACCTCTGACATGACATTTGCCATATTCGGCTCCAAAAAATCAGGATTCAGACTATCAATCCAATATTCAAGTGTCCTTAGGCCCAAACTTACAAGATCATCATTTCCTTTCAAAGCATAAACTAGAGGCCTATGAAGACGAGGAAGATGAGGAAGCAATGAACTTAACCGAGCAGGTAATGTTAGGCAGAGCTCTAGAACAAGGTCTCTCATATCCTCACCATTAGGTCCTTCAAGCATAGCTAACAGCGTATTCAGACAAGGTTGCAGTAAAGGTACTAGATCTCGTAGTAGACTGTCAAACTTCCCTCCAGTTAGTGCTCGGAACATGTTTCGAAGGAGCTGCATATATCCCAGTGGATTGTCAACTTCCATAGCGTTCTTCATGCACACTTCCATGATAACAGCAACATGAGGCTGAAGGATACGTTCACATTCTGAAGAAGCTTTACCAACCGCAATGAATACAAAACGAAATAGTTGTAAAACTAGTTTCGCAGCAGGAGTATCTGGTTGCTTCAAAATATCAAGTTTGCTACTGACAAGAAAATTAACCAAAACATCTGTAAAGGGCCTTAGAACCTTGGGCACTTGCAGGAGGGTAGAAAATATGTGAAGCAACTGAGTACTGCTACACATGCACTCAAAAAGGTGCGGCATACAGAGTGAAAACATGTCCATTAGATCACGAGGCTCCATTATAGTTAATATCTGGGAAAAATGGTGCACCATTTCCCTCTCTTCGTCTTTTTCTCTGAACACAGCTAAGCAATGAACACCATTCTTTAAAACGCCAGAGGCTTTCCTAACCTGCCAAGTGCTCCCATTAAAGTATTCGGAATGGAACTAGAATGAGAATTAGAATAATTATCAACATTAAGCTAGAAGTACCTCATCTTCTCTCATTCCTTTGAATATTTGAGGAAATGCAGAATTGGAGGGAGAGGCCGGCACCTGTGAATGCATCCCCTGTGAGGTTGACGAAATCTGCAATGAAGAAAGATTGACATGCCATGACACCAGTATGAAAACCAAACGTTTGGAGAAGAGAGGTGAGGTGGAAAAGCGGACCTGAGATCGTGGAATATGTACATTAGTAATGCTCCAAACTATTGTCTTCATTCCTGCAGATCATATACATAAAATGATATTTCCTATGCGTCAATGATCACACCATTATAAGTTATAACAAAAAACGATGCATGATTTTTTCAAAAAGAAAAACAGATCTTAAATCACTGATGACCAGAGATTACTCAGGGAACTGACTTATTTACAAAGAGAAGAGATGGCAAATTCAGTGTAGGAAATCCCTGATGACCTGAATCTGCTATGAGGCTCTGAATCCTAGATCAATACAAAGACTGTTCAAGGGTTTAAGCGATGGATAAGAAGTACCATTAAAGCGGGAAAATTCAACGAACCTGACTGTTATGAAAATAGTATTATCATCCATATGCAGGGAGGTACACAACGCAGGTCAATTTAGAGATTTATATATGAAGATAAAATGGCATAAAACCTGGTGAAGGGATCTATATATGAGACTCGTCTTTTGCAGATTCTATAGCAGCAAAACGCAGGTCAACTTTGAGACTATGTTTAGGGTGCTTCATTGTTGACCATGCGAACACCAATCCTCGAGGAGCACCTCTGGATAGGCAGTCTAAGCAGTTGGAACAACTCTTGGGCACGTTGGAGAGCGGGGGTATGTAAACGAATGGAGATTGAAAGACTCTGACAAAGAGAGTGAATATAAAAGGTCATCCACTAAATTCACACAGTCAACTGGTCAGGAGAAATTGATGCCAAGTATATTAACAAGTAATCTTGAAAAACAGATCATGGTAGGAAGGTTGAGCGGGTAACCCAGATGGTTGAGACGTTGGAAAGATGAAATGCAATATAAACGAAACAGTAAATTGACCTTTATTTTTCTTTATTCTGAAGGTGGAGGGAAAATTCAACTATTCCAGACTAGGGAACCACATTGTAGCTCAGGAGAAAAGACAACTATAAACCCCCACTTCGGCGTGCGATCCTTGAATACCCCTCCATCCAACTCAATCCCAATAAGATGCTAGGTGAAACAGCATGACTAGTATTCGGAAAAAATTAAAAACAAAACACACAGCCCTCTCGGGCTCCCCTGGGTTCTAGAAGAAACCATAAATTCTTTGTTGATGAGAAGAGAACATTAAGCTTCACAGCAATGGCTTCCATACCCAAAAAATAGTATTTGACATCTTTTGGAGAGAACAGAGCACAAACTGAAGGGTCTCAAATGACTATTATATATGAGAGAAAACCCGCAGCAATATTGAAAAATTGACGATTATGCATTGAAAGATCATTGAAGATAAGTGAAAGATAGCAAAATTGGCTTCCCTTATCGGGGTAAAGGAATAAGGCAAACAGTGCAGGTTAGAAAAGGCAGAGAGATTCAAGAATGAGACTACTACAATGACAGACTAATAAGATGAATCGCATGGTAAGAGATCAATGAACTCGGTAAACAGCCCCCTAATAATCGTTGAAAAAGTACACATAAAAGATGTTTCGTTTGATGTCACACCATGCTAATAGTGCAAGGACAATAAGAAATTATGGGTATTTTTTATGTAATGAATCAAAGGATATTTAAAAAAAGGTGGCTTTAAACAACAGCAATTCCTCTGTCCACTTTTCTTCCAAGAGTATACTTATGCCCCTTATCATCATCATGGTTTAAATGTAAATGCATGAACTTGTAATGAACCCTCCGAAATTTCAGTTTATGACAGTAAATCTAGTTCATTACTTGTGAAACGTTTAACTATTCGAATATATCAACAGAATAGTTTGGCCCATTCTGTTAATGATTCTAACCAAAATAGATTCGTCAGACACAAAAAGAATTTCCATGATCAAATGGTATCAGAGGGTTTTGCTATCGTTATGGATATTCCTTTTTTTGCTGTGAGCTGACAAAGCTTAAGTATGGAGAGGAAATTAAGTGAAGAACTCCAGAAATACAGTGTGGAAAAGTTTCTATAATTTCCCTTCCCGGATCTAACCCGCAACCTAGGACCGTTACACTTCATCGGAAAAAAAAAGGTTCTCCTTCAAATAAATTAATTGAACATAAATGACAACGAAAAACAAAAACTAAAAAACTGTAGCTCGTGTAATTACATAGGGCCGTCACACTACCGTTCTTTGCAGTATATAGCCCATCTAGGGCAAATTAGTAATCATGAGATGGATCGTAGTTTAGAGAAAGACAGTGGCAGATGGGTGTACACACACGTCCATATAGATAGAGAGATTGGATTCACTAGTACTATTTCACAGAGTGTACGTTGTTCCTCACCCATGACTAAACTTCTAATGAGATGTTTGCAGTCACTAAGTTCCTTGACATATTCTGAAGGGGACGGTTGGCTCGTAATTGCCTGCAAAAAAGTTGAACAACACAGTTCAGCAAATACTGGACTTGTAAAAATGAATAGTTGCAGAAAGAAGAAGTATATGGTTCTCTTGTTAAAATTCGTTTGTAATGTCATCCATGCCTGATACTATATCAAACCCGGAAGAATAAGAACCATACAGATACTAAAACTATCGCATTGACATAGAAACCAAAGAGCTGTGAAGCATAATCTTGGGGCAGGAAACAACAAAAAAGTACAGCCAACTTAATCGACCATAGTGGAAGAAATAATTAGAAAATGAAAACAACGGTGCACCAAGGAGCTCATGAAGAATCGCTGGGAATGATTATTCCTCAAGGGACATAGAAATAGCATGTTAGCACCATTGTATATCCCGATTTCAGCACACATTCAAATTCATGTGGGGAGAAGGCGATAAAACATCACTTATCTCTTGGTATTTTCATTTAGATTGGAGATATAGCAGATGCTATTATAAAAAATAGGCAATGTATGAAATCTCCCAGTTGTACAAGACTAGTGGGCATGTTGGCATAAACAGTGGATATTCAAAGGTGATCATAAATTCGTGGTTCACATTACATAGTTTTTTTAGCCATCTGATCTGAGAAGAACAGGTAGATGTTTTTACAGAACAATAGCTCTGCACAGAGAGTGGTTATTACCTTGTCAAAACGAGAGAACAGACTGTGTGTACCACCTTCAGCTTTTTGAAATGAGGACAGATAATATACCATGGTCTAGATGTTTGCACAGCACAGCGTTTTGAAATAGACTTTGAAGGTGTTGTCTAGAGGTTTTTTTACACAACATTGGGCATACATATATATAATTATTACATTTTTAATATTTAACAAATATATGGATTTATATAGTCGAAAAAACAAGCCCAATGTAGAATAAAGGAAAAATTGCTGACGCATCATCATCTCTGGCTACAATTTTAGTCAATAAATTTAATCAGTCGTCCTAATTAATATCAGAATATCTTTTCAGATCCGGGATTACATACAGCAGAACTCAATATTTTATATGCACACTTGATAGTCGGAGCTTCTGTTACCATATTTTGGGTTGCTAAAAACGGGCTACAAGAAGGATATTAAATACGGTGGTGCATCAAACTACCAACAAATCTTCCCATCCAAATCACACTCATCCTCAATGAGAGATTCACATAACACATTCCTGACAATTTGTAGAGTACACATCCAAAATATTTCGGGCAAACCTCTATGGGATAATTGTACAGGCAGATGTAACATTTCAACATGCCAAGCAGTACAAGATATAAAGGATTGAAGAAAAAAGTAATCACTAGAGCATAAAATTAAAAGGTAGCATCAGCAAACAGATTTAGGAAAACGGACTTGAAATGACATCTCAAGTGTTGCCTTCGGGGGTGTGGACTGATCTCTAACCGGTTCAGCTCCTTCCAGCAACTGATTCAAATACACGATGACTGTCAAAATGGATGCCTACAGATATATAATTATAAAAGGAAAAGGAAAAGTCCAAAACAACCTACAGCTTTTGTAACACTGTTAACATTTAATATGCAAAGATTCAGGGTCCCCGTTTACATGTATTCAGTCTCTTCTTCGTATTCGTAAAGCTATATATATTACCAAGGAGTTCTGATTTAGTTAAAATCAGATAATGAATAGTCAACATATTTCTGCATCATAGAAATGAGTAAAACGAAATAGACCTAATTCTTCCATAATAGAACTCAGATTCCACTGGAACATAATAAAAAGATCAGGACTCAAAGGGAGGACATTGAGCAATACCTTCACAGAAAACCAAATTAAAAATAACAACCTTCAGAATACTCAGGAAAGCCTGTCTAACCATTAAGCTATGAATGGTAACTAGGTCATGAAAGCTGGCCAAGGTTTCGGAAAGTTAGCAGGTGACAAAATCAGTGTGAAAAACCAATATATCAACCATATATCTGGAGCACAATTGTCAGGGCATAAAAAAAGAATACACTGGCTAGGCTACAGTAAGGTAAAACTGAAAATCTTCTGGATAAAAAAATAGCTTCTGTCTTGATTTTAGAAGAAATAGCGCAGCTAAACCACTTATACTGCAAAATAGCACAAGAAAACTAGAAAATTATGATATAATGTGTCCCACAGAAAGAAAATGATGGGGAGGGATACTGAGAAGAAGGCTGAGAGGAAGAAAAGTCCAGGAGTATGGAATGAAGGAACCAAAAGTTTCAGCCATATTCCCGCAAGAGACAAAGGTGAAATGGAGTTTGAGCAATTAAAGAATATCATGTTTGTCTCTACTGAGCTTCTGTTGTTGTTTTTTACCCTAAGTTGGACGAAAATGAAATTATTAGTTGATTCCGTGCTAATTAATACGGTTACAAACACGTCAAAGAACTACTAAAAAAATTTGGCAGTATACTTGATAAATGAGGATCAAAGTGTAATACCCGGGGAATATTACGCTTGAGGGAGTGAAACTTCCCAACAAAAGCATCCAAAATCCTTCCCTGGCAAATACAAGATGAAAACAAATGAATGAAAGAACTTCAGCATTTAATGATTTAAAAAATATAATACCCTTATTAATTTATGCGTGAATAATAGCAATATCCCAGGATCAACTAGCTGTTAAGAAATCAAGAGTATTCCTCGGAAATATAAAACTCAAAATCGGAGTCGAGAACAAGTCACCAGGCGACACTGGCAGCACAGCAAAACTATTCAAAGTATTGTCTGCATTAAAACATTTCAAATCGGCGCTCAACCAAAATGTGCTTTCAGCATACTTTAGTATAAGCACTTATTCCACAGAAAGCAATAAATATTTTAACGAGTAAATCCAACCAACAAAAATCCACTAGGCATGTTAGGAAGACCCTAGGACCAAACCAGTAAGATCCGAGCTTCATCCGTAGCTGGCTGGTCAGCACCTTTATCGAAGATTGGCTCAACCTTAAACAACATAGAAAAAATAATCATTATATATTTATAATTCTGAAAAAAACAACTGCCAATATTTTGTTCCTCTAAAAAAAACGCACCAAATTCAACAGCAGTCGGGCACATGTGGTACGGATAGAAAGGTTCAACGATGAATCGTGCAAACTCCTTGAAAACAAGTAAACCACCCGTGACAGCTGCATTGTAATCCGAATTCCGTTAGGAAAACGAGAGAAAAATGTTCTAGCAATTATCAAAATAGTTAAGGACCATTTGGCTGTTAGGGAGCTAAGCAGATGAAAATATTAGTGTACATGAAACAGAACTTGTGAAAGTACGCTAGCTAATACTTTATGATTTTGTAACTGTCTTTTAATATGCCTTCATGTCAAAAAAAACCTTGGGAGATAAACATCAGCAAACATAGAATATAATTTTTAAAAAGCACAATATTCAAAATTAAGAGTATAAACAGTATGCATGATGGAGAATTATTTAGTACCAATGACAAAAACCGTGTGGGTACGTGCTTGAGCCTACTTGTACATAAAAAATTTGTTGACAAAGTTCAACTTCCTTTTTAGGAAATCAGAAGATACAGCACGGTCATTACAATTAAAAAAACAAGCACATATGAAAACGAGAACAATCAACTCTCGAAAAAACAAAAAAAAATCCCTGCACCTAGAAGACCAGGTTCCATCCACATATTGAAACATCATTTCCCCTATTTCGCATTATCAAAGAAAACAAACTCTTAGTAAGTAGCTCTCATGCATAAATATGTAATTGTTTCGTTACCTCCCAATGAATCAAAAACTCACCAAAGTATGAGTATCTCTCTCTCGACTATATCTGTCACTCCCCCTCTTACACACATTATTTTCAATAGTACTCCTTCCTGAAAAGAATATCCTTTCAATGCACTTTCGCATCTCTCATTGACGATTTTTCTCTTCATCTAGCGAATATGGTTATTACAAAGCATCAAGGTTTTCAAATTACTCCCAAATCATGTCTATTTTGTTCAGCATGAACCATTATATTAGCCCCTCGTCCACAGTATTCAGTATCAGGATATGTGCTTGTCCAAGAAGACCATCCACTAGTCTTAAAGATCATGCCCGAGCCCACTCTAACCCCTAACTCAAACATCTACACGGCATCCCTCCCTGATAGGTAGCATAAAAGACAACTTTGAGATCTATCAAGCGGATCAAACTCTTGATGGTCTACATCTCCCCTTTACCCATTTGGAATGGAGATCCAAATGTACCTTTGCTACCAAGTGCTGGCATTCACAATTGTGCAAGATCCGAGATGCAAAGCATCTTATATTCACACCATTGTCCATAAACCTACCAGCTATTAACAAGAGGGCAATGCACCGGAATTTTTGAAACCAAGTCCATGAAGTTTGGTGAAGCTCGGTCTGTCTCTAAATATTTTACTTATGTCCTCTACTATAAGTACTGTATTATTCAGGTAGCTTTCCAAGTGATGACTCAATATCACGCATTTGGAGCATATTCGTTTGAGGTTTGGCTGGTCAGCTTTCGCCTGCAAGCACCAAAAAGAACTTGATGTGCACCAGATCCCGGAGATGCCAACTGAGAAAGCCCTGGGAGGTACAGCAGAGCCCACCACCGACCAACATCATTGTGGCCCCCTTAAGAAAGCATGTGTTCACTTCTCAACAGGTATTTCATGATCCAATTCAACTTTCAGAAACAGTTATTTCCCCCTTTTTTTCATAAATCGACAGCCCTCCTTGAATTAGTATAAACAGTTTTTCTCGCCTTAGAAGTATTGAGAATCATGCCACATTCGTATTGCTGACGTTTGTAAATGAAATACTATCTAAAATGAAAAATAACTAGGAGGAAATGATATTTCCAATCTTTCCTTGCTCATCAACAATAAATAACTCGATGCATAGTGTAGTGATGTGTTGTTTTCTCTAAGCTGCACATGGGTGGAATGTAAGCGCCATGTGCCATAGAAACCTGAGTTTTACCCACAGCGCTCTACATGCACTACACTATCTATTATGTTTCAAGGTGGTTTCTGTAGCAAAACATTTTAAAAACATACACGAAACCCAACAATCCAAGACATTAATTCTATTCAAAAACTGGCCAACAAAAGTTTCCAACACATAACAGACTTTAGGCTATAAAAAAGGCATCAACAGCAGATCTTGTTTACTCCGCATCCACAGAAAATCCATTGATTACCTCCTTCTGTGGTGCAGAACTATATGTTTTCTAACAGCAGATATTTATAATCCACAAAAAGGGCACGAAATAAGAGTTCTCATTCTCACATTTTCTCGAAGTATTGCTTCCCACTTTTAAATTCCTTTTTAATAACTTTGATATAAGCAACACATTTGCGTCATATAAGTTTCTTGTAGAAGTAGAAGAATATGAAAAGAAAATAAACGTGCACCTCTCCATCCTAAATGAAAACCCTCCCCAACAGAGTCAGGGCATTCTTCTTTTTCCATTTTTTAAAGTGCGCCTACACATTTTTCTTAGGAAATAAACTTGCAATTGCTTGTCACTAACTATGTCCAGAGACCTAAAGCTAGTATGACATGTAAGTCGTTCATAGAATACAAGAAAAGCGAATCTTATTCATTCCATTCGAATAGAAACCGTTTTCCGAAAAAATAAGCCCATGGAACAAGCCTTCAAAAACCAACAGCAGACAACTCAAAGTTCAGACATTTCATTTATTGCCACATTATTATTGAGAATTAACGACAGTATATCTCAACAAAATAAGAAGATGCTGGAAAAAAACAAATACAAGAATCAGAAAAAAAATGAGGAAAATTAAACCTGTGTTAGAGATAAGTCCACCCGAACATGATGGACAATCTCAGCAAGAAGACTATAGGCTAAAGGTTTTGATGATTCTGCACATGTACGACCAGTCCCCACTAGAACCCTGGTTAGCAAAAAATAAATACAAATAAAAATGTTGAAGGGATATCTATATGATCCGATCCATTGCGTAAGGCCCGCGGTACGGTAGCAATGGAACCGGCGAAAGTATACAGAAAAGACAGTTCTTTTCTATTCTTTTCTATTATATTAGTATTAGTCAGCTGACAAGTTTTTAAAAAGTTAGTATCTTAAATTATGTGAAAAATTATACAGAAGAAAATAGGAAAAATCAACCACAACTCAGAATAGTGTTAACAGAGTAAAACATAGTGCAAACATGGCACTTTCCAAAAAAAACATAAAACTCATAAATGTTACTTTGTGTTTCTAGATCACGACAAATGATACAAGATGAACTATATTACATTTAGGTTAGAAAATTTTTTTCTTTCAACTCAAAAAATAATTTGTATGGGAAACATATATTTAGGCAAATCTACATGCGCAATAGAGAATATGCCAAAGCACCTTTCATTTATCAGAATCTCTCGTTCTCGTTTTAAGAGAAAAAACCTATCAGTGGTAAGGTTCAAAGATAACTGTTTGACACAATATTGCAAATGAAAATAGAATCAGCCAAAAGGGGAAAAAGTTATATACTGGTTTGACAAAGAATTTTACAGGTACTTAACTGCCTATAAAGGTTTTTTTATGGATACACCAAAAGCATAATTTTATGTAGACCACAGCAAGTTATATTTGTCAAAAAATTGCTAAACTGAAATGAAAATCTGATGAAAATGTTGTAACACATGAGAACCAAGAAACGATACACCAATAGAAATAAAAGCCATATCTCTTTCACATTTTCTTACACCAAGAAGAGAGTAATACTAACAGGTGGCAAGACTGTTTCACTAAATGGTGCAGCGACACATGGTCCAGGTTCCCACAGCAACAGTTCTACCAAGATTGTATGAGACAACCAAAGGACCCAATGTCCTATCTACTAAAAAACGCACGAGTCAAAATGCAATAAAGAAGCAACATCTGAAGTGCTCTAAGTTCCAGCACCAGACAACCCATAATCCCCAGAGCTCCACTAAATCCTCAACCTTCAACGAAGTTAATCACTCGCACCTTAGCCACATGCAGGTGTTATATGCTATGCAGTTATCTGTAATGGCCACTTGTTAGATTTCCCTCATCTTGTTCAGAGTATAGTGGTATACTCAGCTTCGACCAGTCATTTTCTGCTGTGATGGGCCTTTCCGTCATCCACATGGAAATGTAAAACCATTGGATGAATCTCCATTGCAGACATTTTGATATCATCCTCCATTCAACATTATCAAACCCCACTGTTGTTTTCGTGGATGGAACAAAAAAGCTAAAAATCAGCTTCATGGAATTTGGGATTATACAAGTGTGCCGCATTGTCTCTTCAAAATCATGGAGTTGATCTGGCATAAGTTCAATGGAATCCATGAACTGAAGTTTCCATCAGTCATTGCTGACTCTATGTATTACACAGTTTTACGATGTAAACAATAAATTATATTATTTCTTTTAGTAACCTAGTCAATGTATTCTCAAAAACGAAATCACGTCATAGATTGATCTCGAAAACTCCAGATTACCATCTGGACACGTACATTTCGAGGTTCTCATTAATGTCCAGTAATTCAAAGATATACAAGAGAAATTATAATTTATTTCTATTATATTTATGCTAAAACTTAAGAAGCAATCGCAATTACACGTCGCTGTCAACATTTCTCAAGCAGTTGCCCATTTGTGCATGGCTTTCTTGAAAAGGTTTATCTTCCATGCAATGTTCAACTTTTTTCATATCTGACTGGCATCTATAAGGAATTTATGGAGAAACAACGATCATGAAGAGAGTAGTACCTCTCTTCCAATAATGTGTCAACTAAGGGAAATAGACCCCTCTTGAATTCTGTTCCCAGAACATGTTTTAAAGCTATCAACAATTCCTGCACACATAACAAAAAACTCCAAGTTCAATTTAAGCACGCAATAATCGAGTTGATAGATGGAGGGAGGAAATAATCACTCAAAAAAAAAAAGCAACAGATGACGCTTAGAGCTCCATATTCCCCATACTCCACCTTTCTAATAGAAATTGAGTCAGGACACGTAACGAGCAAATTGACAATGCTTTTGCAGATGCTCTCTTCATGCGGCTTTATGTAATCAGCGCAACTCTTTAGCAAGTATGTCAAGAAAGAAAGAGTCTGAAAACAAAATTAAGGTTCAATGTCATGGAGATTGATAGAAATGCTGACGACAACATAGTACATGGAATACTGACGATTGCAATAATTTAATATCCACACACCTTAACCTGTGCACCTTTCAAATCCACGAACTGGTTCTTGAGGTGAGAAGGAACCTTCTCAGGTCCTGGGACAGATATTGCCGCAACCATTCGAGGCAGGAGATAGGGTATGTTAGTCTGCACTAGTTTTGAGTACAGTTGGAACAGGAACATGACAACGAGGGGGCTCTCGGTAACAATCTTGAAAGACCGTGTGCTAGGGTTAAGCTGTCCTGCGCCGATATAAGGCACGACAGACACACCAGGAACATCCAGGCCAACGTTCCTCTCGTCACCGCCCACTGAAATTGCTGAGCCAGGGATAGACCCACTACCACCGCTCGGTGGCATAACTGAGTTGCCATCGCCAGAAACAGAAGAATTGCTGAAGAAAAAGGACACAGTGGATGGGAAATTGAGGTAGATAGCCCCGACAAAGTCCAGGAAAGGCTGGACCTCAGTCTCAAGAGTGGGCCGAAAGTTCCGGAGAAGATCAAAGATGATGCGGATAGCGACGAGGGCATTGTCCTCGTTGTCCTGCGTGAGGACCTGGAGGGAGACCTTGAGAAGGTCCTGGACGAAAGGACGGAGGACCTCGCTGTGAGGGAGTCTGTTGAGAATATCCACCACCACGTTTCTTAGCTTGTGCTCCACATTCTCCGTCATCTGAGGCTTCGTCATCTGCGTCAGAATCATCGAGAACGCTCTGAAGTAGCACTTGAGAAAGTTCAGGTACTCCGACGTGTGCGCGATCTCTAGGCTGTCCCGCACCTCCATGGCCAGCTGCAACCTAGTCTGCAAAGCTGCATACAGGGCACAACAAGGATCACATCCGCTGCTGGGGAAGAAGACCACACAACAATCACCGCAGATGCTTACGCAGGTCCGGCTCCATCAGCCGGTGAGCATGCTGCTCGTAGTTGAGTATCCCCATCTCGGAAGCCCTAGAGCCCTCTAGGGCTCCTGAAGAGGAGCTGATTTCGCCAACCCTGGCTCCTCCGCTCGATCTCCTCCTCTGCAACAACTGGGAGAGAACACGACCGAGAGGCTTCTATGTACCCCCTCGCCGGGAGAGCTCCCCCCTGGTTCTTCGAA
Organism: Spirodela polyrhiza; assembly: GCA_024713555.1. Taxonomy (NCBI): domain Eukaryota; kingdom Viridiplantae; phylum Streptophyta; class Magnoliopsida; order Alismatales; family Araceae; genus Spirodela; species Spirodela polyrhiza. The sequence continues at coordinate 1,251,289 of CM046547.1, forward strand.
AATTGCCGGGCAGCTCACCGGGCGCCATTACAGACCTTCGTTTCCCTTCTCCAGAAAGCATTACCAGAAGGCATTCTGACAGAAACGATTACGGGTCCAGTGGGCCTTTCTGGCCCATTCCCTTCTCCCCTGTATTTGGGCTTCATATGTCCTTATTATGGGCCTCCACGTAAGGCTCAAAATTAGGAGCGGGCCCATATTACAGACCGGCTTGCTCTAGAGAGCATTCTTATAAGGCATTCTTGGAAAGCATTCTGAGGAAGAGCGGAGGAGTCCAGTGGGCCTCGTTGACCTATTCCCCACTCCCCGATATTTGGGCTTTGATATGTACTATTATGGGCCCTGATCTCAAGGCCCAAAAAATGAATCGGCCCATATTTGAGACCGGGCTAGCTCCCGGAAAAAACAATAGCGGAGTCCATTGAGCCTTGTTGACACATTCCCCTCATTATTGGGCTTAATCAGTACTCCATATGCGCCTTATATGTAGGCCCAATATTGTGATCGGCCCATATCTGAACGAGGCTTCGTCGGGATCTCTTCAACACACCGCCGCTACAGTCACCCCCCAGGGGGATGTGACCGGCGGTAAGATGACGTGAGGTGACGGTAATGCTTTTCCTTCGGGTTTCCTCTTCCCCAACAGTATTGGGCTTGATATGTACTCATTATGGGCCTTAAAATTAGCCCGATAAATTGATCGGCCCATATTCGTGAGGGGTTTCTTCGGGCTTACAGCCACCGCTGCTATAGTCACCTTCCCCCCCGTCCCCCGCCCCAAAGGGGGGATCCGACATGTGAATGCGGCCGGCGGTAAGATGACGCGAGGTGACGGAATCGCTTTTCCTTCGTGGTTTCGTCTTCCTCAAACGTGCTAATTAGTTCGCCTGCTGACCGTTTTTCCTTGTTCTGCGATCTCCGCAGTTTCCACGTTGCCACCTCTTCTCCCTCCGCCTGCTCCGCTTTCAGGCTCTCTCATGGCGGCGCTGAGCCGCCTGCTGAGAGCTTCAGCTTCGACGGCTTCGTGTTCTCTCTACGCCGGGATGGTGCGGCGGCGGGGGCTGTCGCTCGTAGGCTCCGAGGGGGACCTGCGGTTGCCGTCCTCGTCGCCGCATCTGAGCCCCCCGGGGACGCGGAAGGATCTGACGGGGAGGAACGTACAGTGGGCCTTCCTGGGATGCCCCGGCGTGGGGAAAGGGACCTACGCCAGCCGTCTGTCGCAGTTGCTCGGCGTCCCCCACATCGCCACCGGAGATCTCGTCCGAGAGGAGCTCAACTCCTCCGGCCCCCTTGCAGATCAAGTGATTCCTCGTTCCCCTTTCTAATTCCACATTATTCACGGTTCGAGTGCGTTCTCCTTTGAACTCGGTCTCCTTTGGCGCTCCTCTGGCTTCATCGTGTTCCTCGCTGTTATCTTCTTGCATCGTCGTCCAGAATCATAGGCAGATTTGATTTCCTCTTACACGCGATGCTTAAAGAGTCTCGTGATTCACCATCTGCATCCACCGATTCTACTCTTTTCTGTGATCACGCTTAGAGGGAGCATAATAATCCAAGAGCGATTTGGATCCTGCAACCTTGAACATTTTTGGATCAAAGTTAGATCATGTCACTCCTATCTAATTATGAATCAACTCTGAGCTCAGGTAAAGCCGAAAATAAGCAATCCAACTGCTTTCATGTAAAATACTGGTAATTCAGCGCTGACTAGAAGAGCTGAAACATGAACTGCATAACCAGGCTCTCAGGGATCCAAATACTTTGACTTCATCGGTAAATCCAAAGTTGGGCGTGTCTAGATTCTTGAATACTCTTTTCAAACGATCTAGCTGGCTCTTCCATTTCCTTCCTGCGTTTTAAGCCTTTCCTGATTTCTTCGGTGTCTGGCATCCAGTTCTAAAAATCTTCCTAGCCTCAAAACAGTCTCGGCTATAATTAGTAGGAAAATAAATATTAGAAAATTTCCGATTTGTAGTTTTCAGCCTACGGCTTCACCGCAGGCAATGTTTTTCTTTGATTCTCTACATGTTCGGCTTCAAGACTTGCATCAATGTTAGTCGCTGGAGGGCATATCTTTCTTATCCATCACATTACTTTGCTTCCTGTGGAAATAAGTCCCAAACAGCTGAACGTATGACTAATATTGGCCTCCCTTTATATTCATTATTACATGTAATAGAACTTGGATGATGTTTAAAATGCCCAAAAATTAAAAAAAAATTGAACTTATTAGTAATCATAAGGAGAAAAACTTTTCATTGTCAAAATGCCTCATAACTTGGCACCATGACTCATCATGGAAGGCCCAGGAGTAAAATTAATCGGGCATTTAAATTATTCCCATTAAATTAGATCAATTTTTCGAATACATCGAATTCCTCTCCTCTTCCTACTCTCCCACTTTGCTCTTCATGAATTTATTTATTTGTTCTATTTCCTATCCCCTCTCCTCCTCTGGCATCTTCCTCCTCGTTCTTTCCTTGATCTTCCATGGGGTTCTTTTTTATTCTTCCAATTCTTCCCCACTTTGTCCTTCTGCGCTTTTTCTTTCCACTTCCTCATCAGTTGACCTCGACTCCCTTTTTTTGCTTCATCCTTTTTTGTTCATCTGCAAGATAATATAAGTTGATTATGAGATGGTGTTGTTGGGAATAGGGGTTGACCATTATTTAAAAGAGCCAAGCTTATTGGAATCATATTCATGGGAAATCGTCTGGAAATACATATTCAACAAAGAAACTGAAAAACTTGCTCCGAGCACCGACACCATGTATCAACCTATTCTGGGAAAAAAAAAATGGTCAGAGATTCTTTCATTGTCCAGAACACATGATACTGCTTTGGCCACCAAACCCAAAAATTATTCTGTGCTAACACCCCAGAATTTATTTTCTTTCACTTCCTTTTGGCTTATTCCAGTTTACCACTCCATCTGTATTTTTTCAGTTGGGTATTCTGCATGAGTGAAGAATCAGATGATCGGGTCCGATCAGAAGCCTGATATAATCTGCCTTGAACAGATCACTCACTCCTGGTTTTTTTGTGTTATTTGGTGGAAAAATGAGACTCCTACCAACAAGAACTTGGCCAGTGGCCCTGGGGCTTTGACTTTGATACAGATGGCCGTCTGATTGGCGGTTCTACTTTCTGGAACCCTTTCTAATAATCCTGGGCCATGTCCTTAATTACTTGGCTTTCCACATTACCAGCGTTGACATCTCTCCTTGAGATGTGTGAGCCCAGTTCTTAGTTTCCTGGCTTCCTGTGCTGCTGCTTCTGAGAGCTCAGACAAAAGAAGAAGGCAAGATTATGCATAATGATGTCAACAGCGGGAAGATGGAATGCAGGATTCTATAGCGTTCTCATCCCACCGAGAGTGATGAAATAGCAACATGGGGAGCAGGAGCCGCAGCTGCTGTGATGGAAAAAAAAAATGCCCTCTTTTTTTGTCAACGTTTTTTGTTTTGTTCATACGCCTTAAGCTTGTTCTTAAACTTGGGTAATTAAAGGACGTTGGGCTTGCTTTATGGGGCATATGATGAACATCATGCATCCGATGGTTCTTCATGTATGCATGCATCTCTAATCAGAATACCATGCATTTTATCTTCGGATTGCTCCGGGCTGATATCCATGTTTCTCTTTGCTGTGAACGTTGCATGATTATTTGCCTACATGATGGGGTTTTGCCATGAATGTATCATGTATGATCCGGGATCCATAGCCATATAGATACCTTAAAAGGAAGGTTTCCCTTTTTCTGAATGAGGATGATGGTTTATGCTGCTCCGTGTAGCATGCCTTAGAAAGCTTGCTGATTCTGCAGCTCACAGGCATCGTCAACCAAGGCAAACTGGTTTCTGATGAAATCATAGTAGACTTGTTATCCAAGAGGGTCGAAAGGGGAGAGGCCAAGGGCGAATCAGGCTTCATTCTTGATGGATTTCCTCGTACTTTGAGACAGGCGGTGAGCAGCTGAAATCCATCTCACAGTCAAAAAAAAAAGAAAAAAAAAGCATGATTACTTCCATTACCTTTTTTTTTTTTTCTTTTTCTTTTGCATGAACTGAACAGGAAGTACTAGAGAGAGTCACAGACATAGATCTGGTGATCAACCTGAAGCTTCGGGAGGATGTGCTGCTTGAGAAGTGCTTGGGAAGGCGGATATGCAGCCAGTGCGGTCAAAACTTCAACGTTGCCTGCATCGACATCAAAGGAGACGATGGAAAGCCCGGGATGTACATGGCTCCTCTCCTCCCACCTGCAGGCTGTGCATCGAAGCTCGTCACCAGATCAGACGACACCGAAGAAGTGGTGAAAGAACGCCTCCGCATTTATAATGAAATGGTAAGACCCGTCACCCTCTCGGGTCCACTTTTCATGATCATCTGGAGCAGGCGGCTCCAACTTTCTTGGGCATTCTCAAGAACATTTACCAGATATAACCCAGGCCAGAGGAGGATCCATCCAAGAACACTTCCAGATCCAGAAGTAACCTTCTGAGCTGCCCACAAGTGCCCCTCACGAGAAACCCCCGAGGAGCAACCTGGCTCTCTTTCTTGGGAGGGGTGGCCCGGCTGCCGCTCTGAAGCATGGGTGCTTCCATTTAATGCCTTGCGTTGACCCAGCTCTTACCGAGCACATTCCCACATGAGAATAATCCCATGAATAGGTGGAGATCATCATTAGCTGTGTGGTCAATAGAATCCCCCTGAAGGTTTGACCATCTCTGCAGACCCAGCCAGTGGAGGACTTCTACCGCAAGAGGGGGAAGCTGCTGGAGTTCGAGCTGCCAGGGGGGATCCCAGAATCATGGCCAAAGCTGCTGCGCGCTCTCCACCTCGACGGCCTCGGCCACGAGCAGTCCCTGGCAGCCTGAAAAGAGAGGCAGCACTTGAGGTTAGTGGCTGTATATATTTGGTGTTCGTGGCCATGGCTCAAGAGCATTCTTTTGAATAAGAACTCAAGATTTGGGATTCTCACCCTCGGGCGATGGCAATTACCTGGAAACAGATGTAATATATTATCTTGATATTGTATATCAATGTGGTGTATCTAGTAATTCTTTCTGAAAAAAGGGGTGGTGTGGAAGCTTCTTCCTGCTCATCTTGATCAGGGTGTTTCCTTTTCTGGTAAAATTGGGCGCGAAGGATCTGCTTTTTCCACTCCTCCTGCATCACTCTTTAAACCCTAAACACTGAGAAGTGGTCAGTAGATATTTTCACGTCCATGGCCTCCTAGGGTTCTTAGGAGGGCTCTTTCTTCTGTAAGTGGGCCCGGCCCGAGGCCCATTGGCAACCCAGTAGATTTCACCGTCCACCTCTCACTAGCAACTGGTTCTTCTTCCACAGGCCCAGATTTTCCAAAGAGAAATAATGCATCAAAATAAAATAAAAAAGTGAAGAATATGTTAATGGTGATTAATTTACAGGATAGCTGGCCATACACAGCACGGAAGATTGAAGAAAAGAAACGTTGAAGCTCTCCAGGAATCTTGAAACGAGCCCCATCCGCAGCATGAAGCGCGAGCATGTAGACAGCCAGAGGAGAAGACGACGGCTTCAACAGTACTGGTAGTAGTCCGAGCCGTGTAGGATCACAAAATGGTCGTCGTGGATGTTCTTTAAGAGATCGTCGCTGGCTCTCCAAATGTACCAAGAAATTGAAGCTGCAAGAAGAAACAAGTGTATGAGGAAAGGCCCACATCAGAGAGGTTAGAATAATATGGTATTCGATGATGGAACTAAACAGATGGTTGACTATTACACCAAGATAGAAATCATAAGTTCATGAATTTTCCCTGCTAAAAGGGGCAGCATCTCATCTTGGGTTTCACTCGTTATGATTCACTGGAGAGCCCATAAACAGCCAGCTGAAAGTAGAAATACTCGCGCCGACAGCCACCCGAATGGAAAGGGAGCAAGCATATTACAGGCTAATAGACACCAGATGGATGCCACAATTGGTTTGAGGAACAGCCGGCCATTAATGGTGTTCGTTGATTTTTGATCTGATTGTAGCCTTGTATTGATGAGCAAAAGCCCTCGAATCAATAGAGTCTCTTATACATGATTCATGGCTCCTTTCTATGTTCACCAAACAGCTAGTAGAAGCACGGATCTGTATCCAACCATGTCACTAGGATTAAAGAGGAATGTGAAGCAATGCACACAAGAGAGGTGAGGAAGGGTGTGTGTTAGATTATAGCCTAAGGTTCGGCGTGCTCTAGAACAAAGCAGACTATAGAAGCTGGCCCGTTTATATTGAAGCTTTGGCAGTGGTTGATCATATTCGAGTAATCTGGTTCAGTCCATCTTACCTGCTGGTGGAGTCGCCTCTGGTTCCCTCGAGCTGTGCAACAAGGCTGTCCCCGACAGAACTGTTATGAAGCCGCAGAGTTCTGAGGCTATACTGCTAATATCTTGACTGGCCCAGTCCTGGGGGAGCATTATCAAGAAAGGATGATGGCAGGACTCAAATGGGGAAAGAGTAGGTTTGAGCTCTATCGTAAAATGGATCGCGTACCTTGAACATTATAGCACTTGCGATTATTGTCAATGTTGTGAACATAACATAATAAATTGGAGAGACAATAGCCGTGTTGAAGGAGTCCAGCGCCTGGAGAACAGAGGCCAAGAGTGCTTTCAGAGCGGCCCCTTAGAAAACTTATGGCTTTGATTTTACGAGAAACGTCCACCCAGATAATAACTTTGATGCACAGCAATGTTGCAGCAGAAATATTAAGAGGGAAAAAAATGTGAGAATATCGAGTCTTTCCAAAGGAATACTTGTGAAATAATTATTATTTGTGTAGAATGACAAGAAATAACTTCGGCATTCTGTAGATTGGCTCTGCTTAAGATCACGATGCAGTCGAGGATGTATTTACGTTAAAGATCACTTAGCATGTAATCAAGAAAAAGAAAAAAGACCCAAAGAAAATGCTCAAACAGTGTACTAAAATGTCTCACAACAGTTGCATTCAAATTAGGCATGCAAAAATATCGAGGAGATTTCATGTTATGTTATGGTGGCATTCTATACACTCTAAAGGATCATGTAATATAAAAAACAATCTAGATTTTGTATGCTTGAAATCGCCTTTAGGCGATCATCAAAAGAGTCACCTCCTATAAGTCATCATCCAACTATATGCCATCTTATGACACATGAGTTACGTTCACAAAAAAAATGAGGTATTCACATACAGTCGATGATCATGGGACGCAGTGCAAGCCCCCTTTATTTCAAGAGCAAACCCGCCTCTGAGGGTTCCGACATAGAGCACAGAGCATAATTGTGGAACACAATCATACTTCGATTTCGAAAAAAGCATAGCAAGTCATGGAAATCATTCATGATGATCAAAGATAATACCAGGTTAAAGTTAAATTATGTTTTCATACGACTGATACATTACTTGAAACCAGGAAACGACTGCCTCTTCCGTCAAAAGACCAAATAATTACTTCGGGGTGGAAAAATAATATTCAAAAGGAAAGATTAGTTACATCACACAAGGATTTGCCGACCTTGTTAAGGTAATTTAGTTGAGTGAATACACAGATAACAGCAACTGACGCAAAAAGCCAGGTTTGAGGGTAAGCTGCTTGATTGATTCCCTCTAACGTAAGCTTTATGGCGATCCCAATGGCTTTTATACTAACCACCTACACAAGGAAAATGAATAGCGTTCAGCAGTCAACAATAATCTACTTTGAGAGCTTAAAGCCCTAATAAGTAAAAGTAGCGTGAAGTTACCGTCAATGATCCCATCAGAGAGCAGATGCCCAGATAAACTAATATGTTCGACTGCCCATACCGAGGTTCAAAATGCAGCACCAGGATACAAACAATTGATATGGTAACAGCAGCATAGGCTAAGAATGCTGGGGATAGAAAAAGAAATCGTTGGCTAAATTTTAACCAAATTATGAAAAAAATGTGACACCGCTTAAAAATAATATCAATCAACGTTTATATACATATACCAGGCTCTGTCGCAAGCATCCAGATTTCATCAATAGAACTTGGAGAATGCTCCTGAGGTGCATGGAGTACAATCACCACTGAACCAACTATGCACGATATGCACCCTAGAACACCCAATTTCTGCAGCTGCTCCCCCAGCAAAAAGTGTGCTAACACAGCACTGAGAGGTTTAGAAAAGAATGTTAGGTTATACTCGACAAAATAATCCTCCCTCCTCAACAGCAGTACTACATTATACCTGACTATGATACTCAATGCACCAAGAGGAGTCACCAGAACTGCTGGAGCAAAAACATAAGCCACAAAATTCGCTATCTCCCCAACAATCACTGCTCACCACGGTACAAGGTTCAGTCCAAAGTAGATGGTTTGAGAACTGAATTAAGGAAATCATGAAAATGTGGTTAATCTTTTAAAACAATGTTCTTACTTGACAACATTCCGGCCCACCAAAATGGCTCCAATAAATAGTCATAACCACCGAATCCTGTCAAAGGAAATGTAAGACAGGGTGAATACTTTAAGATGCAGTTCAAAAAGGTAAAAAGGTTATGTAAGCAAGCATGACATGATTCGAGTACTGAGTTGGCATTATTCTATGATCCACATATATGAAGAGGAGTATAGTTCTGAGGCTCGCTTCATTGGACCTATGGATTAAGGTTTCACACGTGAGACCTACTTCAAGAACCGCTGCCATAAATAACATATTTGTTAAAAATAGACGTTCCTCCCCATCTCACATATCTAAGATACTACCAGAAGAAAATTATGACGTCTGTGTTGCCTAAATTCAGGCGATCAACCGCGAGAAACATCGATATCAATGAAACATCCGTCGCGTGAGTATCTTGCATAACGGGACACAGATAACCGACGGCTAAAGCAAGGAGCGCCCGGCTGATTCAACCCAGCCAAATCAGCACCAGAGTGAAGCTACCAACACATAAGGAGAACAACAGAACGCATAATTGCCGACCAGATCGAGGATTCTTTCCCACCTGCGCGTGTGCCAGAAGCCCCGGCGCGCTTGAGCCCCTTCTTCTTTAGAATGAAGCTGACACCGATGAAGGCGCTGGAGAGCACCGCGAGAGCGAGGCCTCTTGTGTTGTCCGAGACCGTCATCTTGCAGTCGCCGATCCCTCCCCCTTCCTCTGCTCCAGCCCCGACGGCGGATCCACGATTACACCCACGGGTAAATCACAGAGAACATCAAAATCAAGGACGCTGAAAACTCTAAAATCTCCCCAGCGATCGGCGCGAATTCAAATTCTCCCGCCAGATGATTCGAACCCCTTCGCAGGAAAAAGCAGCCCCCAGCGGAGCGCGGCGGCGGGGCCGGCCGGGAAAAATGGTGCCGGCTGTCGTCTTCCTCCAGATACTGCTGCCAGCTCGGTCTTTCTAATGGAGAGCCAGAGATAAAGAGAGAGAAACATCGAGAGAGAGAAACATCGAGAGACAGAGAGAGAGAGAGAGAGGCAGAGATGATCTGTAGGGACGGGTTGTCTGTTAAGGGAGAAGCCGAATCGGAATCTTCCACGTGTCGCTTCCAGATCAGCACTTCAGCGTTGTCTTATACCCATTACACACCTTCCGTCTATAGCGGACCACATGTATAATTTTAATATTATTATCCTTCCCTCCAAGATCTCAACGGCCCCAGCCCAGCCGCGTGTCAGATCGGGCTAGATCCGCCGCCCATCCCCATCCCACGGCTTACCTCGAACCGTGATCAAAAGCTATAAACCATATTAAATATATTATACTTTAATTATTCCAGGCATAAATAAAAGCTTTTATGACAACAATTAGAGGAGAACGAGAGAGAGAGAGAGAGAGATTCATCGTTGGCTAATTCTAATTTTGTTAATGGGTCAGGCCCATTAAAAAGTACAGGTGGGTACATGGGCTGAGTACGGGCCCATTTGTGCTGGAGAAAGCTCCGGAGAGAGAGAGAAAGCGATTCGAGAAAATCAGTGGCATCAGATTCCAAGTCGTGGGATCCCCCGCCCCACAGATCATAGATCTCAATTACATCATATTATCCAATTATAACTCCAGAGGATTTTAAAAAATAATTAAATAAAACATTCTGTTAATAGCAGAAGATATCAAATAATTTATATTTTTCGCTATGATTGAAGCATGGTTTAATTAATTTTGGTCCCAAGTTCGTGCGAAGCGATTTTCACATTTCCCAAAAAGCAGGCTATATTCCCCCGGCGTGCCACGTGCTAGAATGTTTAGGTGACTGACAGGACCGTTACCGGCGTGTCTGTCCGTGGTTAATTATGGAAAAACCCACTTTTATATTATTGGACGCAGGAGGGTACAGATTTCTAAGGGGTTGAGGAGTTTCTGGTAAATAGAAAGTTTATTGAGTTTTTCTACCGAGTCTTGCAACTTCAGAGGGGGCAGAGTGAACTTGTTTTCAAAGTATATATAATAAATAGCCGATGTGTGCGAGGGGGGGAGCAGAGGGATTTGGTTTCACCCGGTAAAACCAGTTAGTTAGGGACAGGACATCTTCAGCCGTCCCCCTCCGCCAACGGCTCTCGCCACCGGCGCCGGAGAGGAAGAAGGAGAAGGGCGACGGGGGAGCCATGATCTCTCCGCCATTGCCGCTGACTTCGAGCATCACCGCCGGAATGCTACCTGTTCCGCCTGAATCGGAGGTGTCCGACGAGAGGCGTTAGGGCTCGAGCGTCCTCTGGCTAGTTTGCGTTGACATCAACGATAGCGTCGTCGAATTCCCGGGATCTGGATCGAGGCAGGACAATGTTTATTTGCATCTCTCCGGTGATAGATCGGTCGAGGATATGTGAATCTTCGTAGGAGTGGATTCCAGATGAGAAGGGTGGGATGGTGGAAAGGTAGATACGGGGAGTGCTAAGGTAAGGAAGAAGATCGGGGAAGGGAGGTGGGATTTATGGCGGACGGGGTGAAGCAGATTCTGCAGGCGCCGATCCAATTGGCAGACCAGGTGACGAAGCTAGCGGATGATGTTCACTCGTCCTTCAGGGCCGACTGCGCCGAGCTCAAGTCCAAGACGGAGCGGCTGGCGGCCCTGCTCCGCCAGGCCGCCCGCGCGGACCTCTATGAGCGCCCCACTCGCCGGATCATGGACGACACAGAGCAGGTCCTCGAGAAGGCCCTATCTCTCGTCTCAAAGTGCCGCGCAGCCCACGGCCTCGTAAAGCGCGTCTTTACCATCATACCTGCCGCGGCCTTCAAGAAGATGTCCTCCCAGCTGGAGAACTCCATCGGCGATGTATCCTGGTTGCTACGAGTGTCCGCCACCCGCAGGCACGGTAGCAGCGGTGGCGGCGACGACGACGACGACGACGACGACGGTTACCTGGGACTCCCCCCGATCGCCTCCAACGAACCAATTCTCTGCCTGATTTGGGAGCAGATCGCGAAACTCCACAACGGCTCCCTCGAGGACCGCGCGGACGCCGCGGCGTCCCTCGTGTCCCTCGCCCGCGACAACGATCGGTACGGCAAGCTCATCATCGAGGAGGGCGGAATTGGTCCCCTCCTCAAGCTGGTCAAGGAGGGGCGAGCGGAGGGCCAGGAGAGCGCCGCCCGCGCCATCGGCCTCCTGGGCCGCGATCCAGAGAGCGTGGACCAGATGCTCCATGCAGGCGTCTGCACCGTCTTTGCTAAGGTGCTCAAGGAAGGGCCCATGAAAGTTCAGGCCATGGTGGCCTGGGCGGTCGCCGAGCTTGCCGTCGGCAATCCCAAGTGCCAGGACCTCTTCGCCCAGAATAACGTCATCCGCCTGCTCGTCAGCCACCTCGCCTTCGAGACCGTCCAGGAGCACAGCAAGTATGCCGTCCCTTCCAAGGCTAAAATGTCCATCCACTCCGTGGTCCTGGCCAACAACACCAGCGGCGGCGCTAATGGCAATGGCGTCCACCACGACGGCAACAACGCTGCCACCGACGACGAGAAGCAGACGCAAATTAGGCATCCGATGGGGAGCAACGCTCACACCAACAGGAACCAGATGCACACCCTCGTCCAGTCCACCATGGGCAGGTCCCCGTCCGAATCGCACCCAGTTGCCCATGGCGGGAACGTCTCCAAGCAGCACCAGCGTCACAGCCAGCAGCACATATCTCTGTCGGGGGCGAGCCTGAAAGGGAGAGAGTTCGAGGACCCGGAGACCAAGGCCACCATGAAGGCGATGGCGGCCAAGGCGCTGTGGCTGCTGGCCAAGGGCAACCCGGCCATTTGCAGGAGCATCACCGAGTCCAAGGCCCTACTCTGTTTCGCCGTCCTCCTGGAGAAAGGCCCCGACGAGGTGCAATACAACTCCGCCATGGCGCTGATGGAGATAGCTAGAGTAGCGGAGAAGGACGCCGACCTTCGGCGGTCGGCGTTCAAGCCCAACTCCCCCGCCTGCAAAGCGGTGGTCGACCAAATCCTCAGGGTCGTCGAGAAGGCCGACTCTCATGACCTCCTCCTCCCCTGCATCACCGCCATCGGTTGCCTATCAAGGACCTTCCGAGCCACGGAGACCAGAGTGATCGCCCCTCTGGTTCGCCTCCTCGACGAGAAGGAAGAGCACGTCTCCAGGGAGGCCGTCATCGCCCTCACCAAGTTCGCCTGCTCGGAGAACTACCTCCACGTGGACCATTCCAAGGCCATCATCGCCGCCGCCGGCGCCGGGCACCTCGTGCAGCTGGTATATCTGGGCGAGGAACCCGCCCTCCAGATCGACTCCCTGGTTCTGCTCTGCTACATCGCCCACCACGTCCCCGACAACGAGGCCCTCTCCCACGCGGAGGCCCTCACCGTACTCGAGTGGGCTTCCAAGCAGGGATTCATGGTCCAGGACCAGGCCGTGGACAAGCTGCTCGCGGAGGCCAAGGGCCGACTGGAGCTGTACCAGTCCAGAGGTTCCAGAGGATTCCCTTGACCCATCGCCTCCCTCCCAGGTAACTACACTCATCTCCCAATTTAACCAGTTACACGCCATGAATTTCATCATCTCTTCTCCTCTTCATCGTCTTCTTCTTCTCTATTTGTGTAGATATCTTCGTCTATAGATGCACGGACGTATGCGTTCTTGGTGATCTTCTCTTCCACCCCGAAATCCCTTCTCCCCTTCTCACTGTCGCCTCCCTCCCCGAGACCGCTAGAGGAGCAACAGGTCGGAGAAAAATCTGCTCTCTCTCGCTCAGATCGGGCGGCGTTGCCGGCGGAATGGAGACAGAGATGAGGGCCAGAGGGCACCATATCATGCAGTCTAAGGTCCTCTTGCCTTGTCCTCCCTTGGTTAAAGGGTTGACTCGGGTTAGCACCAATTAGCTCAGGTTTCTTCGATGAGATCCTGACCTCAAGATTAACCACTTATATGTATGAACACACGGAATGAGAGAGTCATTGATCATCGGCCAAGTTTGTGGAAAAAACCCTATTTTTTTGTTACTATTCCCCAAGTATTTTTTATATGGCAGAAATCATAACTCAATTCTGCCCTGCATGAAATCTTCAATCCTTGGGTTTATCAATAATAATTGTGAAGACCCTTGAAATTTGCAAGGATTTAATGATGCTATTGATTCTGTTCAATGTTGCTCAAGTCCACAAGTAATGGATAATTTATTATTATTGCTCATCTCATGATGTTATAAAAAGCCTTAAAAATTTATCAAAATTACTTATTTTCCAAAAAAATAGATTAACATGCAGAACAATAAAAAATTAACTAATAACAAAATTTTATTTCTCTTTAGGAACCAATACTTTCTCATCACAATATTGTGTCTTTAAGCTTTTGTGGTCTATGCCTTCACATCTCAGGCCATTTGGTCATTTTGTTATGGGCATTTCTCACTTTTTAAAGTGATGCTCTCTCCCTCACCACCTGGAAAGAATTTGTGCTTAAGTTTTTATGTGACTTTGCATAGTAGTCGTAATTAACAATCGCATTAAAGGTTGGAGTTAAACTCGATTCTTCTGATAAATCAATACATAAGTATTTCCATTCATTTTTTTCGTAAAATTCTAAATAACACATTCTATTTCAAAAAGTTTTTTTTTCTTACATGTTGTCACCTTATAATTATTGAAAATATAAAAAATATTCTTCTTCATATTTCATGAATCCTTTTGATGTGCACATTTAATGAGTCATCTATTTCGAAAAAAAAAATTCTTACATGTTGGTACCTTATAATTATTGAAAGTATAAATGAAGAATCTACTTCATGTTCCCTAAATTCCTTTGACATAATCCATCATATTAATATTGAAAATATTTTCCCTAAATATTTTACCAAATATTTTAAATTTTAAATTATTTAATGAAAATAATAAACAATGGAAAAAGGGATTGATTTTTTGAGAGATTAGCTATAAAATGGTTGAAACATTTTATTTGAGTTAATGCAGTACCTCACTATGTTGGTTTATTTCTTGAAATGTAATGAATTGAATTGTCAAGTATCTTATCTACCACTCTTGTTTGGTCATCTATTTGAAAATGACTTATGTTTTTGAACTTCGAGCATGAATCAAATATACTTTCAATAATATGCCAAAAGTGTAAAATAAATTTTATATAATTATCAACGATTGTGAAATGGGGAACTCAAATCAAGTGGGCCACATTCGTAAAAAAAGCTACTTGAATTGCATTATTTACTTTATTATAATCCTAAAATCCAAAGTTGTGATTATTTACATGTGGACCTTATAAAATTGGGGATTATGTGGTTGACATATTTGTGTATGATTTTCCTTCTTTCCCAACAATGTTGTTCTTCAACTAACTATTGAGTTTCATCACACCACAAATGTTTTCTTGGTTTGTCTTCATACAATTCTCCAACAAGCTTTTCACATTATATGGTTAGAGCAGGACACAATTGATTTTCATGAAATGATTTTTTGCTATACATATAATCCACAAATTGATTGATCTATTATGCATACATCCCATACTCATGTAAAATTTTAATCATTTAGTTTATTCCCACACAAATATACTCATGCTTATTTCATTTGTAATGTGGTTTAGTTTTATTAGCTTACATTTCATGCTAAGATTAAATAAGTGAATAAATGAAATCCTCTGACGTGCATATGGTGATATGTATTTAAATGTTAATAAATTTTAATTATTGACGATTATTAAATGATACATACTATTATTAAATAAGATAGTATTCTTATATTTTTAGAGCTATAGACACTACATAAAGTTATAATTCATATGTGATCAACTTTTTATATCAATATGTTTTTATCTGTAGAAGGCCACAAGACATGTTCTTGAAATGACTCAACTGCTACTTTAACAAGCTATGAACTATGGCTCTACTTCAAATAGCTTTTAAAAAGTTGGGAAAATAAAAATGAGAGCAAAGTATAAATTTTTGATAATAATATTAAAACTCATAATCACTTCTTCTTCACAAATTAAAATTTTCTTTTTCAATCATTTTAGTCATAAATCCTACATGTGAACTAAATTTTCTGGTAAATATGTTGTAAAAAGAGGCATGTTTAAGGAAACTACACACCATTTGTTGTTATAAGGCACATAAGTCATTCTTTCATAATCCAAACCTTTTCCTAGTCATTTGCATTAGTGATAAATATTTCAAAAACTATGTTTTCAGTTATCTAGCTCATTTTTAAAGAATTCATATATACTTTATTTTATAATAAAACTCTTAGCACCTCGTTCAAGTGGAAAACATATGTTTGTATGTTATCATAAACTATCATGTCATTAAAATAAGCAATGAAAAATTAGTTTGATAACCTAATTTATCATTCTTATAAATGTTCCAAGAGCATCAAATAAAGCAAATAGCATGACCAAGCATTCATAAAGTTATCTTGTTAAAAAAATAATTTCCTATATGTTACCTATATGTATTATAGTTATTGATCTCTCACATTTAAATCAATATTGGAAAAACTTGTCATTGCACAATTATATGTGTAAGCACTTTCTATAATCTTGTCTCCTTGATGATCAATTATATATTCTACTTCAACATTTTCTTCTTCCTACTCAAGATCTGTCAAATTGATTTTCCCCATTTGGTTCACTTATTGAAATTTTGATCTTCCAACCTATACTTGTAATATGATGATTTTTTTGGTTATGCTGATTTTTTTAATAATCCTCGCTCAATATATTTTGATGGCATTATATCTTAATTCCCGTGTCACGTACACTCATATGTGCAAATGTCACATCAACGTGTTTCCTTTTTTCTTGTGAAAAATGTGGAATATCACTAGAACATCAAACATTGATGGCCTATTTTTGTGCCATCACATCATTATTTTAGTATACAAAAATACTTTATTGTCACATTTTCCTTGATACTACTTTTCCTTTTGGATCCTCATTTATTCCAAAAAAGAAAACTAAGATCTTTACCAACTAATCCAAAAATTATTTAATCCTCAAGTGCCCTTGAAAATAGGGCAAGCCATTTTTAGAAGAAAGTGTTATGAATCTTTGTATTCTGGTCTACCTCCCATGTTTATAGATACAAATATAAATAAATAATGATTAAATACGCCCATAAATTTTTCATTAATTGGTGGTTGTCTACATGGAGGATTTCCATAATCTCTCTAACTACGATCCATATTACAATATCACATAATTTCCAACGATATATCAATGAAAGAATGTGCTCCAATGTATCATTAAGGTCATGAAAATGTGGACCGACATTCTTTCTTCAAGCTAGGATCTAATTGGTCGGAGAGAAGAGACGGTCAAACATGGGAGGATGGGCACAGGTCAACCCCTGTCTCCCCCTCGGTTCAGAGGACTCTCTCTCCTCTCTCTTTCTCTCTCTCTCTCATGTTTTTCTAATCCCCTGTCGCTTTTGCTATTAAAGCGGGGCTCAACCCGTGTGGGGCCGACACAGATCTGACTCGGTGCCCCCCCCCCGATATATATGCGTTCAATCAATCTTCGTTGGGGATTTTACGATGCTGACCGTCTTTTTAGTCTTGGTATTATGTTTATATCCATGTTGGGATTAAAATATTTATGTACCCTTGTTAATTTTTTTGTTATCCCTGGTCATTAAAGTGGATAATGAGGAGGAGGGGGCCCACCAGGGAGTGGACCCCACATAATTAAATTAAAAATAAATTCAAAATAACCGCAGATCGAGCGGCACGTGCGAGATCGACATCAGCGCTTTGAGGTCGCCGGCGCCGCCGCCGGCGACCTGGACTTGCGGGCGGCGTGGATCTTGGCGTAGAGATTCCTGGTGCGGAAGACGAGGAGAACGTCGAGGGCGAAGCCGAGAAGGCAGGCGACCCCCATGATGATGAACACTAGGCGGTAGCAGTGCGCTCCCACGCACGTGTGGCCGGCAGCGCCGCCGCCGGACTTGGCGGCCTCGGCGTCGTAGAGGATTCCGGCGAGCAGGCCGGAGAAGAGGAAGGAGCCCAGTGGGAGGTTGAGGATGAGGATGTTGTAGATGAGGCCGTAATACTTGAGCCCGAACAGCTCCGACGCCGTCGGCACCGTCACCGCCAGCCTCACGCCGTAGCAGAGCCCCACCACCACCGAGCCCACGAACAGCGACCCCGGCAGCCCCCCCGCCATGACGGCGTACCCCACCGCCATCAGCACCTGCGACGCCGCGTTCCACACCGGCCTCGGCGTCGCCGCCTTCCTGGAACCACAACAGCAGCATCAGCGGCGGCTTTGTTCATCTTGCACCGGCGAGGACGTATGCGGCGGGGCCGCCGGTGGAGGAGGGAGGAGGAGGAGGAGGGTCTTTACCGGAGGAAGTATTCGGAGATGGAGCCGGAGCCAATGCGGCCAAAGAAGCCCCAGATGCTGGTCATGGAGACGAAGATGGAGACGTCGGCGTAGCCCATGGCGAGCCCGATCTGCCCCATGTTGTTCATCACAGCCAGCCCCGTGCCCACGCCGCAGAGGAAGGATACGAAGAGCAGCCAGAAGTCCGGCGACTGCGCCGCCTCCATGATCGTGTGCTCCTCCCCGATCACCGGCCGGCGGGCGGCGGCTGCGGGTTTCCAGTTGTTCGCCGCTTCCTCGCCGCCGGCGGCCGCCGTCTCCCCTCTCAGCAGCGGCGTGTTCACCGTTGCCGCCTCCTCCTCCACATCTCCACGAAGAGGAGTGGGGATGATTTGTTTGGTCCAGAGGTAGAAGGGGACCCCGAGCGGCGCCGCCAGGAGGACGAACAGCACCGCCGCGAAGGCGGTGGAGAGGAGGTGGCCGTGGTGCCCGGAGAGGTCGAAGACCAACAGGTACACGGCGATGACCACCGCGACGCCGTTGAAGATGGAGAAGAAGAGGGTCTCCTGCTGATCGTCTTCCTCCGTGGCGGCCCCCGGCTCCTCGCGGAGGAAGACCATGGCGGCGACGCAGACGACGGCGGGGACGATGGAGAGCATGAGCAGGAAGGAGGAGGGGCTGCTGGAGAAGAGCGCCGTGCAGAGATCTGTGAAGATGGCGGTGCTCAGGCCCACGTAGCCCTTGAGAATCCCTGAAACTGGCCCCCTGTTCTTCCTGAAGTTGCGGATGCAGGTAACCAGCACCGCCGTGTTCATCCAGGTGGTGCTGTTCCCCCCCATACAGAGGAAGATGCACATCTGGGCCATCAAGAAACGCAGAGAGAACTCATCAACGACTTGCAGGTGCTCGAAGAAGTGCCCCAAAGAGAGAGAAGGGGAAGAAGAAGGGAGAGTCTACCTGCCAATACGGGAGAGGTGGGATGGACTGGCGGACGACGAGCCACTGGACGCCGTAGCCGATGAGGCCCTCGAGGGAGCCGATGGCGAGGATGAAGTGGGTAGGGAGGCGATCGGAGGCGAGGCCGGCCAGCAAGCCGAAGGCCTTGCCCACGTCCTTGGCCACGGAGAGATTGTTGAGCTCCACCTGCGTCAGCCCCATGAGCGACTTGAGCGCGTCCGAGTAGTTGGAGAAGGTGTAGTTGTTGCCGGAGATGCACTGCACCCACACCGCCGTCACGAATCCCAGCCACTTCCCCGCCGTCGCCGCCCCTCCCCGCCGCCGCCCCATCTCCTCCTCTCTCCCTCCCTCCCTCCCTCCCTCCCTCCCTCCTCTCTCTCTCTCTCTCTCCCTAGAGCTTTCTCTCTCTACTGTGAAATGGGGGTGATAAATGGACAATGGAGACCGTGGGGAGACGACAATGGGGAAAAGGGTGACAACGAACAAGGGAGAAGGACGGGATCCTCTCCGGAAGATGAAGAAAATGACCTCATTCCTCCCCTTCGGCCCCCCACCGCCCCACAGAGTCGTCTCATTTGCAGAAGAGAGAGAGAGGGGGGGAGAGAGAGAGAGAGAGGGGGGGGGTCACGTGATGCTGACTATTCTACCAGTTGAATCAGATCCCATCGGAATGAAAGAGGGCCGATGTCCTCCACGTGTCCGACTTGCCCACCACACACTCATATTTTTTCAGATAAGTCCTTCCAGAGTCCTTTATTTTATTTACACGTTATTTCCCGAGTCACTGTTCTCCTCTGTCGGCTTCCTTGTCGGCCAAGTAGTTGTCACAATGGCCGCCACGTGTACGAACCTACTTCGAGCACGTGTAGCATTCAGTGCGGTCCATCCAAGTTGAGCTTTCCGGATAGAGATTCCAGTCTGTCTGTCGAGATCGGCCGTATCTAGATCGTTGACGGGTCACCACGGCCATTTGGGTGGGCCATACGTGGGGCGGCCCACCTTAAACCGACCATACACATGGGCCCACCTAAATACAGGCCCATCTCAGTACTGGACGGCAGGGCAGTCTCATTTGGGCACTGCAGACAGGGCTATGGGCTCGATCCGTGGCCATTACGGGCCGATATAAAATTTGGGCCCCGTACTCCACGGCCCATTAATAACTTTCCTAGTCCACTGCACTTGCCCGCCAAGTTGACTCTTTAGGGAATTCGGAGTCACTTGGGACCCACACAGTACGGGAATATATATATTTATATAATGAAAAATCTGAAAAAAGGGATGGTTTTCTTTTTCGTAAATATGGCGTCATCAGTTGGGCACGGTGGGACCGGGGGCACATAACTAAAGAGTTTATAGGCGTAGTTTCTTTCATTATTACTTTATAGAGGGGGTAAATGAAATACTGTACACGCCACCTGTCTCCCCTCGGATATTCCACGTCATAACATGGCGGCAAGGACACTGGGGCCCATATCTTTTATGACAGCTGGTCGGTGTCTCGTTGCTCTCGCGATAAGATGGTATTATCTGGATAATTACGATAAAGACTAAAGTACCCTTATCATTAGAGTGAGAATAAAAATGTATTTTTGTAACAACGTTAAAGTAACGAGGGTATTTATGTAATTTTACGGATAGTCTTCTTCTTCCTCGTCCTATTCCGTCTCTCCTGTAAGCCATCTTTCCCTTCGAATTTCGCAGCGGCCGAATCAGTGATCAGTCGGAACCTCCCTCGGCAGGAGGAATGGACGGCGGCGAGAGCAGCGGCGACGGCGGCAAGCCGTCGGCCACCGAAGACATTCCTTCTCTGAGCTCGTCTTCAGCTCCTCCCCTAACTCAGCCCCTCCTCTTCAAGCCATCGCCGGATCTCGCCTCAATCGAGGAGTACACAGCAAGGCATCCGCCATTTGGCTCTCCGGAAGAAGATTCCCTCCAGTATCCCCCAATATCCTTCCAAGGAGGTCATCGGCCCTTCCGAGACCTTCCCTTCTTCGTTCTCTTCGTCTTCTTCTCCGTAGCCACCATCGCTCTCGGAATCTGCGCGGTCGCTCTCCGCAATCCCAATTTCTCTCGCGTTTCTTCCTTCTCCTTCGATTCCAATTCATCTTCCTGCGTCCTGCTCAGTTCTTCTTCCGAAGTTTCTTCTCCATGGATCCCCCGCCTAGATTCGTCCCTCTACTCTTCTTCCTCTCTGGTGAAGGATCTTGTGTGGACCCTCGTGATCACCCTCATCGTCAGCTTCCCCATCCTCTTACTCCTCCTCTGGGTTCTCAAGAATTATGCCAAACAAATTGTATATGGTTTCCTCCCGTTCTTTGTGCTCATCCCGACCTTCCTCAACGTGTACTGGTTCGTCGCCTGCACTCTGGCGGACACCTGCAAGGAATTCCTCCCTCTGGCCTACCGCATCCTTGTGCTCGTCTTTATTTTTCTCTTGATTGGGGTTGTCGTGTGGATTATTGTTGCCAATTGGAACCGTATCGAGCTGACGAGCAAAATCATCGGCGTTGCTGCCCATGCGTTGTCGAGTAACTTGGAGCTTTTGGCTGTGCTTCCAACCTTGAGCTTGGGGCTTGTTATTTACTATGTGCCAGTGGTGGTTTTCTTGGTGTTCGCCCGGCAGAATGGGAAGATTGTGGCCAGGAGTTCAAGTGAAGGGTATTATTGCGCGTGGAAGCAGCACAGCTGGGTGCCAGCATACTACGCTCTGGGAATCCTCGCAATGCTATGGTCATTGACGGTAATGGTAGAGGCTCAAGTGTATGTGGTCAGCGGAACAGTCGCGCAGTGGTACTTCTCCAGGGAGGTTAAGAGACCTCGCAGGATCATAAGGAGTTCTTTAAGGTAATGGATAATTGAGATTGAACAACCAGATTGATTTTCTTCAGTATCTTAGTTGTGACTGCTGCTTATCCACCTCGACCTCTTAGATTCTGGGATCTATTCTATAACTTATTAAATCGTGCTACTGAAGAATTAATTTGTAAATATGCATGGAAAGGGGGTGTTTGCTGGCTTGGCAAAAAAAGAGAAAAGGCCCATCTATATGCATGGGCCATCAGCTTGCATTTTGAATTCCTTGAATTGTCAACTACACAATATCGATGTCTAGTTAGATTGCC
This sequence comes from Spirodela polyrhiza, assembly GCA_024713555.1. Classification (NCBI taxonomy): domain Eukaryota; kingdom Viridiplantae; phylum Streptophyta; class Magnoliopsida; order Alismatales; family Araceae; genus Spirodela; species Spirodela polyrhiza. The sequence goes on from CM046547.1 coordinate 1,273,129, forward strand.
ATGTTTTTGTGAAATTTTCCCGCAAATTCTCTTTTTTTCTGTAATTGTTGTCGATCCTATTGTCTTAAAATCGTTGTCCCTACTTTTTCTACCAGTGTAAAGTTTCATTCCATTCCTGGTCATTATTAGGACTTCAACTAAATGCGAAATATGGTTAGTCGTCCATAGTCTCATTTTGAGCTTCGTGGTGAAAAATGAGGAATTTTTCTCGTTGGGTTGTACAAAAAGACCGCAGAATTCTGTACAGATGATGTTTTGTTCATGCATGTAAGATTTCGGTTGCTTGGTGTCATGATGCAAATCATCGTAAATCTTCCTTCATATTACAAGTCCATTCGACACATTACATAGATGCATCTCTTCTCAATGATTCAGGTTACCAAACAGAGGACAGTTAATGAAATTTTGATGCTTAACTGCTGTCATGGTTTTACGAAAATTAAGGCTGGTGCAACTTACCTTTAAAAAACGTGTATTCTTGAAGACGAATGCTTAGAAGAAGACATCTCATCGTAATTTAAATTGTGAGAACCCCAGGTTCAGGAGCAAGCTGAAAAATAACATAACTTATCTCCTAGAATAATTGGTGCAACTTTCCTTAAAAAATAGAAAAGCGTATTCTCGAAGGTGGATGCTTAGAAGAAAGCATCTTATCACAATAAATTTGTGAAGCACTTGGGATCAGGATCATGCTGACAAAGGCAGATGAAATCATGTATTTCATAGAAATTGGGGGTAATATAGTCCTTAGGTTAAGGCCAGCCTATCCAACTTTTGATGCAGATATAAATGAAAAATACAAAAATTTATGCATTCGTCGCGAAAATTGTTATGGATTAAATTAAAAATGTTTTTTAGGTTGAGACTGAATATTCGTGAACGTTGTCTACTCATTTGAACATGAGTCGATAAAATTACATCTATCCTTTCTTGTGATATTTTCCATTAATTATCTGCTTTGCCATTCATTTTTAGTCTTTAATTCTAGTTTTCTGCAGAAATGCCTTTGGCCCGTCGTTCGGTACTTTGTGCTTTTCGGGCTTGGTAATGGGCGGTATACGTGTAGTCCGTGCCATTGTTGATAGCGCCAAACAAGAGGATGGGTCTCGTGGGATCGTGAACATTATGCTCAAGTGTTGTGCCAACCTACTTCTTTCCGCCATCCACTTTGTCAACAAGTTCACAATAAATTTTGCCGCAATTACTGGCGAAGGGTACTGTTCATCAGCAAAGATGGCATATGAACTCCTAAAACGCAATCTTCTTTCTGCTGTTTTTGTCGAGACTGTCTCCACACGCATCCTGGTTGGCATTATTTTTGTTATTTCAGCGGTATATGCCATACTGGTGAGTACATTCTTTTTGAGCTTCTGCACTGGCTCTAATCTGTGGTAGTCTTAAATATGACGAGGATGAATAGTCTGATGATTTTTATTTTTTTTTGCGTTCAAAAAGCATCTGCTTGTGTAACACCGGAATTTTTCAGCATCAGTGCGACTTTCAGATGTTTGATATCTTGAAATCTGAAAAAATTACGATTGCTTCATTGGCTCTTTATCTTATGCTCACATAATCCTCGATTTTTGGAGGAATATGAATGTGAGTTTAAATCTATCTGCTAGATTCCTGCTGATCATTTCTGCACCTGATCGCTCAATGGATGTGACAATCGTGCATAATTTACTTTGGTTTTTCAAAGGAATTAAAGGGTCATCACATTCCATCTATTGCTACTTGGCCATGCAAGATTAATCACCCCAATAATTTCCATGGCGATATAAAATCTAACTTATGGTCATATTTTCTCATAATTATACGTGCTTTTGATATTATTATTGAAGTGTATAAACCAAGAACATGAACTCCGGAATGGCATGATATTTTTTTCTTCGATTATACATTTATATTGACACACACACGCACATATACGTGTGCATAAACTTGTTTTTCTAATAGTATTTACTCCGAATCTGTTCGTACGAATTCAAGGAGAGGTTCGGAGAGGTACAATGACATTGATATCTATACCATGGTATACATATTGCACATGAACTGACTGCATCAAGAAAATCATCTTAAATGGCTTGGCGTCATATCATTTTCCACATATTTACCAATTCGATTCTTCAACTTCTGGACTGGCCGATGATTCCCTTCCAGCCTTCGTTCCATTGATTTTCCATGTTCTTCATTTTTTTGACAACTTTTTTTTTTCTGATGAGGGGAATGAAATAAAATAATCGATTTTCTGAATTATTTCACCCCATTTTCTTCAAGTCCACAAGCGCCTACGCTTGTTTTACTACCGCTTAACCCCAGAAAGATCTTCAGACAGATCTGAATAGTTCTCTCCTGTGGTGGCCGCAGGTGTGGGTGATTCTGAGGTCTGTCAGCTCGCTCGGCCTGACCTCGTACCTCGTGGCAGCTTCTTCATGGCTGCTTCTAATGGCGGCTCTGGGCTTCCTGGTCCGTGTCCTGGACGAGGTCATCGACACTGTTTATGTGTGCTTCGCCATTGACAGAGACAAGGGGGAGGTCTCCAAGCAGGAAGTCCATTCAGTCTACGTCCTCCTCCCAATCAGTCGGAATGACCGAGCCCCCCTCTCTGCCAGGACCCCCCTTCTTGCTTGACTGCTCTTCCCCCCACCTCCTCTGTGAGTTTTCATTGCTAATCCTTGTAAAAATCATCTCATGATCAGTTTAGTGGGGAGGATGGCTGATGGGTAAAGAGAGGAGAGAGAACCTCTGTGTAGAGAGAGAGAGAGAGAGAGAGAGAGAGTTGGGTTTTTTACATGTAATGTGCTTGATCTTACTGTTAGAAGATGGTGTTTATATGTCATTGTTAATCATGGTGTTTTTATCTGTGCATTGGTGTGGGACCCAGTTCGAATGAAGTAGAGTGGGATTTATTACTGAAAAAATCCTATGAAAATAATTTTTTTTCTAAAATAAATGATGGTTTGTAAGAATTCCTAGTGAAGGGTTTTTGTCTCAAATCTTAGAAACCCTTGGAATGATTATAAAATCTCAAAATTTTAATTTAATTGGTAAATTTAGAATTATGCCCTCAAAAGTTTCCCATCCTGATTTTGTAGATATCTGTGAAACCATTTTTTTAATCTCAGGGCGTCTGTTAAAATTTTCATATTTTGGGGGTTTCTTTCAAAATGCAGTAATATACTGGGCCCAGGCCCGCTGCCTGTCCGTGAACACTCCGTTATAGCTATTTAAGAATGAGCCTTGTCTTCTACCTGGGTTTGTGCGTGCCGGGCCCACCGAAGCGAGTCTCGTGCTGATGGATTGCGTGTACCGCGCTTCGCACTACCATCTCATGGGCCCAAATCGGTTTCCGATTCGCTGGGTCGCGACCCGAGTTTCGTGTCCGAGATGAGTCGGTGCCGACCCGGCTCCTGAACCTGAACCGTTGGCGAGAGGAAAGGCACTGTTCTTCTATTTCCTCTGAGGCAACCCTCCTGATCGCTGCTGCGCTCCTCGGGGCGATTTCTGCTCCTTCGGATCGTCGCTGCCTTACAGCACCAAGATGGTTCTCGAGGTACGCTTCTGTGCTGCTGATTGCTATGTTCCTCTATCGGAACATTTTACTTCTTTTTTTTGGTTCTGATCCTATCACTAGGGCTTCTGGTTTTCGAATCGCGTTTTTTCGGTCATTAGGTTTTTTAGATGACGACGTCGTGTTTGTTTCTCATGGAAGTCGACTATGATCTGCCTCGATAATTCGGAATGGATGAGGAACGGTGATTTTTCTCCCAGCCGGTTTCAGGCTCAGGCCGATGCGGTGAATCTCATCTGTGGTGCGAAGACTCAGGTAAGGGTTCTTGGTTTATTTTCCGAAGTTTTCATTCGGCGAGGCCATGAGCATGTTCCAGGGAAAGAACTTGGAACTTTGGTTTCTAGGGGTCTTTATTTTGCGTTGGTTCTAATGGGAGGATATCCCGGGATGTGTGCAGTCGAATCCAGAGAACACGGTGGGCATTCTGACAATGGCCGGAAAGAGTGTGCGCGTTCTCGTCACTCCGACCACTGACCTTGGAAAGATCCTGGGTTGCATGCACGGTAAAATTTCATCCGTTTTTTCGACTTTGCGTGGTTTATTTTTGGATCATTAATCGCCATCAATCCTCGTACAAGTATATTTCTTTCTGCAAACTTCAGACATGTATCTTTTTATTAGTATCTCTCACTCTGTGATAGATCGTACTATGAACTACAGTATTTTGCTCAATGACATGTAATTTTATACACTTTTTGTTCTTCTTACGGATTCTGTGGATTAAAATTGTCCTCAAACTCTGTATTCTGAACTGACTTGACTCCACTGCCAGGTTTTTAGATGAAGGAATCAGATGTGTGACAGTTTTACCTTAAAAATTTAGATAAGTTCCTTAAGAATGAAATGTACTGTGATTGCTCATCAACTAGTTCTGTTTCTGACATATTATCGCATATTCATGTAAAAAGTAGGCCACCAACTTAAAGTAGATCCTCTGTGCTTCCTTTTTTGAACAAAATGCCCTCTTGCATTCCTCTTATGTCATTTCTTGACGGACTAGTTAGAATCCTATAACAGATTTCCGTAACTAGTTTGTTCTTCGTAAAACAACAAAGATATGGGTTTTCTGTTCTGAATGTGTTGCATTATTTTCAACTTTATTGTAAGTATGTAGACGGGGTAGCGTGTGCATTATTTTCAGGCTGACATATTCTGCCCATCTGGTAAGTGTTTTCTGGTGAGATGTGAGTTGATTCTGGTTGTCATTGGATTGCGACCAAAAAAAGACCAGACAGAATTGACTGAGTGAGGACCGCCGGGGGGAGATCTCTTTTCGTGCTGTCCTAATGTTTCATTTTTTTTAGTTTTTTATTATGCCAAAAGTGTCTGTATTTGCCACATTATTATCGTCCTTACTGAGTGGATAATCTTTTTTAAGCCCATTATTTCATTTTTCAGGGTTAGAAATTGGTGGAGAGATGAACATTACAGCTGGAATCCAGATTGCCCAGTTAGCTCTCAAGCATCGACAAAACAAAAAACAGCAGCAGAGGATAATAGTGTTCGCTGGAAGGTATTCTTTACGAGTCACATTTATATTTATAGTCATTTGATTTTGGGATATTAGTAATTGCGATTTCCTTATGTTCCAGCCCCGTAAAATACGACAAGAAAGCATTGGAGGCAATTGGCAGAAAGTTAAAGAAAAACAGTGTGGCTCTTGATGTTGTTGATTTTGGTGATGAAGAGGATGGGAAAGCTGAAAAACTTGATGCCCTCATTGCTTCCGTAAACAATAATGAAAGCAGCCACATAGTTCATGTTCCTGCAGGAACAGATGCACTTTCAGATGTACTTATTAGGTCAGCAAAATGTTCATTTCCGTGAAATTCAGTTCCTTAATATCTTTTTTTGATTGTTGCTTTCATTTCTAACTGATATCCTGCATTCCTCCAGCACACCAATTTTCACTGGGGATGGGGAGGGTGGAAGTGGGTTCACTGCTGCTGCTGCTGCTGCAGCGGGTGGCATGTCTGGTTTTGACTTCGGTGTGGATCCAAACTTGGACCCTGAGTTGGCTCTTGCACTTAGAATTTCAATGGAAGAGGAGAGGGCAAGACAAGAAGCGGCCGCCAAAAAGGCTACGGAGGATGCTTCCAAAGAAGAAAATGACGGCAAACAAGCATCCAGCTCTCGTGATGTTGGAATGGCAGAAGCTGTTAGCAGTTCACACAATAATCCTGACAAAAAAGATGATCAAATGGTTAGTCTTTCCTTGTGCGAATACTTCATATTAGACTTCTCATTGCTAATAATTCATATTAGGCTACGGAGGATGCTACCAATGGGGTCTGTGTTTGGGTATTTATACTCATTGCTTATCTCAACATAAATGTTGATGTAGAACACCACTTCAGGAAATAAGAAAGGCCCTAAATTTTTGACCCAAGTGGCCTGAACACGTTAAAAGTGAACTACACATGTTTGAGGGCCTAAAACGACTTGATCCCAATATTCAATCAATTAGGCCTACAGCTGTGTGGAATAAGTGTTCCACTTTTATTCACTTGTATATTGCTCTTTTGACTGATCCGATTTTTAAGGGATTTACAACAAATTTCAGTCTATTTAAAGGCCAGCACGTTGTAACCATAAGGGGGAGTCATAATGTACTATTTTCGTTCTCTTTTTGAGATTTATCTTTGCATGTGGATTCAAGGGGCATCACAGGGTTGTCCTAAGCAATCCTTGTAGACTCAAGGAATGAAGGGCTCATTCCTTGTGGACTCAAGGTCCGATTTCCATTCTTTTCCCACTGTGCTGCGTCATATGACAACCAAGGATCGACTTCGTCTTATTATGCATCTGCTTCATGTTAGTGCAATTTTGAATCCTATTTATCATCATATAGGCTTTTTTTACAGACACTTTATTTAATGTTAGAAAATTCTATGACAAGGATTTTTCTTATATTCATATGGTGACAGGATGACGAAACTTCGTTGCTACAGCAGGCTGTTGCAATGTCAATGGATAAGCTGGCGCCTGGTCCGTCCAGCAGTATGGTTATAGCAGACACTGACATGTCAGATGCAGTTGACCAAGATTTGGCATTGGGTACGTGGATTAAATCTATTCGAACATTCCATCCATTATGCATTTATATAATTCCAATATGGTATCTATAACTCCAAACAATTTACACTAGGATAACCAAATGGTATCTATAACTCCAATATGCTCTGCTACTATTGAATTTGAACAAATGGCCCATATCACATGAAGGTAGCTCTCTTGCTGTTGAGTCACATAGTTTTTACTCACTACAAAGAAGACAAGGAACTCACCGCTGGTTATTTCACATTAAAAGACAAAGTTATCATTTTTTTGGTGAAGCTGATCAACACAACTTTAAAATTCTGTCGTGGAGATGATCTTATTTGAGGTTACAACAATGTGACTGCCTAAATCAATTGATGGAGAGCATTAGGGATTTTTTAGCCCTTGTGGTTTACTTGAGGAGAGCATGGATCACATTGTCAGTGTTTACTCCTCTCAGACCATTTGGCACGTGATTTCCCTTCCCCTATAAAGCGGTTCATATAAAAGCCATTTCAGAGCTTTGAAGCTTTGATTCTCAACCTTCATGAGGTTTTGTCTCCAGGGAGGGGTTGGTGGATGTGTGGTTCCTATTCTATGGGGTGTTGCAGTGGTGGCACTAAAGATTTGAATGGGTTAGTCCTAGTCCATACGTAGTCTTTAAAACTAGGTTTCTTGTGGGTTTCCGTCACCATCTTCTGTAACTTTTGTCTGTTGTGTTATTTCAGTTGTACCTTAAAATTCTCTGTTTTGATCTTCAATGAATTGTGGACGTTCCATTTTCCAAAAAACTGTAGTTTAAATAAGGATGCGAATGCTTTTCTCATTGATGCCCAGAAGATATCCATTTTCAGCATTTACAAAATCTTGACCTTAATACAAGGTTGGCTTTATAAGTGGAGTCTTGGGCAGACTTATTTTTTATGGATGTGTGACTTCTATGTTGTAAATCCTCACAATTGATGATATAATATCATTTTTAGTAAATACAAAAATCATTACTCCTTTTTGTATCCTTATCCGTTTTCTACAAATATGTAAATCATTTTAAGCTTTATCAATCTCGATATGTGATTACCAAGTATTGCGTGCATAAATAGGCAGACACACATATCTATCTTGTTTCTACATTGTTGACGTCCATATGTGTACTTGCTGACTACATGCTCAAATCGTCTTCTGGTTTGAAGATTAGCTTGATGGGTTCCTTTAGTTCTGTTCACTCTACATTTTAATTAAGTCACGAGTTTTAGGACACTTATCTTTCTGTGGATGAAAAAATTGGAGTCCTTGTGGCCTGTAATACTATAAAGCGCTTCAAATGTCTGTGCTGGGTAATGGCAAACATATGTCAGGCTCTCCGGAAACGGAGTCGTGCTTCTGTGGTTGAATTTATGACATCCTCATATCTTATCCTTCTCAGCACTTCAAATGTCCATTGAAGATAGTGCGAAGGATTCATCAACAGACACGGAAGTGAACAGGGTCCTTGGAGATCAGTCGCTTATGTCTTCCATTCTTGCTTCGGTAGGGTTTTCAACTTAATTACTCAGAGTTTTGTATCAATCACGCTGGACTGTGTTCCTTTCCTTTCTATCTCTCATAATCTTGTCTCCAGTTATTCTGGACTCCCTAACCTTGAGTTTCTTTACAGCTTCCAGGAGTCAATCCTGATGACCCTTCAGTGAAAGAATTACTGGGATCATTGCAAAGCCAGTCTGAGGTATTGAGATGGCGCTTTCAATGTTTTTTACGTGCACAATATCCCCGGTGCAATCTATATATTACGTTGGTTTCCTTCATGGTATTGGAAACTTGCATGTAGTCTGCTGCATTATTTTTTACGATCAGATTCATGGTAATTGAAGGTAAATCTAATTCCTGGAAGTTCAAAATGGATATGGCCAGCACAGTTGTACAAGTCTCGTAATGATTTACACACTGCTATGCGATAGCCCTATTTCCAATAGTTGGGTCTGATTTTCTGCCGTGTTATTTTGTTTTCTATCATGACTGTGCAGAAATAATTTTTCGGTAGTAAGTACTTGTTTCATCTTCACCTCATAACCTTGATCATTATCTGGAATTTCTTATAGTGGCTTAGATTTTTAAAAGATCTTAGTTGATGACGGCTTGCCATCTTTCCGAGTGTGGTGACAAATTGCAATTTATTTGAATCCTCTGTATTCCCTATGAACTTGAGTTTTGGACAAGTCAACTCGCTTTGTAACCTCAGGATAAAGAAAACGAAGATGAGGGCGGCAAAAAAGAGGAGAAGCAGTGATTGTCCGGGGGCTTCTCATGGTAAAACGTCCTTCTGAATCCAGCGGCTCGTTATTTTTATCTTTATGAGTATTCGAAAATTTTCATTTTAGACTCTTTCTCGCTTTGAAATTAACAAAACTGTGCTCATGGAGAAACCGATCGCTTTCCAAACGATGCCCCCCACATGGTGTCATTCCCTTCTAGGGAAAAAAACAGCGGCATTCTATATATATATATATATATAGATAGAGATAGATAGATAGAGGGAGGGAGGGAGGGAGGGAGGGAGGGAGAGGAGAGAGAGAGAGAGAGAGAGAGAGAGAGAGAGAGAGAGAGAGAGAGAGAGAGAGAGAGGGTTCCTGTTGCAGGCACTTGTGAACCAGCTCTGAGGAACCCAGTTGTTCCCAAAGGATGGAGATTGGTTCCGCGCACTTGTCAAGATTTGTGTCCGGAACAGCAGCCAAAGATGAACAAAAACAATAAATAATGTAGCATTTTTTAAATAATCTCTAGCCTTAGGGACCCGGATTTATCTTATCACGGCCTGTCTTTCCTCTTTTTTTTTTTGCATTATGTTCTAACGTGGCGAATCTCCTGACCAGGCCCAGATGATATCGTCCTCCGCTGCTGCCGCCGCCGCCGCCGCCGGCGACGACGACGACGATCGGAGGATGTGGGGGCCAGCGATCCTCCGCTCAAAGTTGGGCGTTTTCTTGCACTTGGTCCGGCGTCGCCTCGGCCCGCCGTTGAACGGTCTCTGTAACTTTGGATCTCGGCCGCCGGTCGGCCTCATGACGGGCACTTTGATTTATTTAGTAGGCGAGGCCATCGTGAGTGACCCCTTTGACTGTCCCATTTTGGTTGTCTCGTGGCGGTGATGGGGAGAAGGGGGCGCCCAGGTCGCGACGGAGGAAGCGCCATTCGGGAGCTGTGATTCGAGCATCAAAATGGTCGCTTTTTTCTTGTTGGGGCGCGGCGGCGGTGGGCGGGCGGGCGGGCGGGCGGCGGCGGCGGCGGGGGCTTTTTTGCGTCGGAGAGCCGCCGCCGGGTCCTGTTCTCCGGCGGGCTAATCTTTCGTTCGAAGGGTCGGGAGGGAAAAAGGTTGACGACGATGTGAGGGGTTTGTCGGCCAACTCGAACACGCAAGAGATGAGGTCATTCGTCGGGCTTTCCCTCTCTCTCTCTCTCTCCTCTCTCTCTCTATCTCCCCTCTCTCGCTCTCTCTCCCTTGCGGTGTATATAAGCAGAGTTTGCAGACGGAGTAGGCGTTACAGTTGAGAGAGTCCATCTCCGCAGCAGCAGGCAGGCTCGTCTCGCAGGGAGAGGCCACCTTCGACAGAAGACACCATGGCTATGGCTTTCAAGATGGTGAGATGGAGAGAGAGAGAGAGAGAGAGAGAGAGAGAGAGAGGAGGTTTTGAGTGGAGGAGAGAGAGATGACGATGGGGGTTGGCTGTGCAGGCGACGACGGGGATGAAGGTGGAGGAGGAGTGCAAGAGGTGGTTCATGGAGATGAAGTGGAAGAGGGTGCACAGGTACGTGGTGTACAGGATCGACGAGAGGTCGAGGGCGGTGCTCGTGGACAAGATCGGGCCCCCCGGCGAGGGCTACGAGGGCCTCGCCGCCTCCCTCCCCTCCGACGACTGCCGCTACGCCGTCCTCGACTTCGACTTCCTCTCCGTCGACAACTGCCCCAAGAGCAAGATCTTCTTCATTGCATGGTTCTATCCATCTCTCTCTCTCTCTCTCTCTCTCTCTCTCTCTACCCGACCCAGCTCAAGCGAGTAAATCCTGCCAGACCCGTCCTCACTCTTCTTTGGATGAACGCAACAGCAACGTCTGAGGAATCCCCCACCCGAAGAAAGAACACCCTCTCTCTCTCTCTCTCTCGCTCTCTCTCTAGCCGACCCAGTGAATCCTGCCAGACCCTTCATTACCCTTCTTTGGATGAACGCAACAGCAACGTCTGAGGGATCCCCCACCCGAAGAAAGAACACTCTCTCTCTCTCACTCTCTCTCTCTCTCACTCTCTCTCTCTAGCGGGTAGGTGACACAGTGGAGAGGTTTGTCCGCAGGGCGCCGCCGGCGTCGAGGATACGCGAGAAGATGCTGTACGCGACGTCCAAGGAGGGGCTGAGGCGGGTGCTCGAGGGGGTCCACTACGACATGCAAGCCACCGACCCCGCCGAGATGGGCATCGACGTCATCAAGGACCGCGCCAAGTAGAAAGATGAAGATTCCGCCCGACCCCACTTGATGAGAGAGAAACCCCCCCCCCCTCCACCTTCCACCTTCCACCTTCCACCTCCATTAATGGCGCCACGGCCACCCCCCGTCTCTTCCTCCGTCGGATCGACCCGCCTACGATAGTAGAGCATAACGTGATGTAGAGTAGTCATCTTCTCCATGGTTCTCTCTCTCTATCTCTTTCTCTCTCTCTCTCTCTAGACTGTAGTGAGAGATTAAAGAGACCCGGGGCGAAGGAACTTGTTGGGCTTCAGCTACCGGATGCTTCTTCTCTCCTTCCCTGCGGGCAGAGCATGCACGAGACGAGCAGCCTAATAAAAACTTCATCAAGGCTAGACTTGGAGAGTACAATCGATCAGGAAGAGGAAGCTGATTCTCATTAACGTATACCCATAACAACCATCCACGTAATTGATCATCCTTCACCATGCACGAGTTGCTGTGTTAAAGTCTGCGAGATAGAGATAGAGAGAGAGAGAGAGGAGAGAGAGAGATGTACAGAACACGAAATTAAATTACCCCTATACTTACAATGGAGAGAGAGTGAGAGAGAGTGGACCACTAGACTCCTCCCTTCTGGCAGTCAAATCTCAAACTATACCTGGCCTTATTAACCAAGTTACCGCCCTCCACACATGGTGAAAGGGAGCATCCGCCTACAAGGCTGACCTGCAAAGCGTTGACTCCTTCGATCTGCCCGCCAGGTTTCCAGGTATTAAGAGGTCAACCCTAGTAAAACCAAATTAGGAAAAAAATGATCCGATAGAGAGGGAGAGAGGGAGAGAGAGAGAAGAGTGCGAGAGATAGATAGATAGATAGATAGAGAGAGAGAGAGAGAGAGAGAGAGGAGAGAGAGACTACTGCCATGAGGTCGCTTGCTTGCACCCAAATGTGTATGGCGGCTCCCAGCCGCGGTCTGGCTCCTTCCGTTTCAATACCATGCCCGACCCTGCAGGCAGCTGCGAGGCAGATGCCACCCGCTCCTCCATGAACCCGCTGCTTCCCTGCATATGCTTCAGACTCCCGATCATCTCCCTGCCGCCGCCGCCTTCGCCGCCGTGAGCTGCGCCAGAATTCAGATCCAGGCCAGGCCTCGGGACGCCACCACCGCCGACCATGTTCAGCCCCGACGGTGGCCCGACCACGCTCATGAAAAAAGGCGGCCTGCCGCCGCCGCCGCCGCCGCCGCCGCTGCTGCCGCCGGCAACACCGAGCCCGGGTGAGCTCAGTATCTGGGGCACGACGGCGGTGCCACTCGAGTCTACCATGTAGGGGATGGAGCCGGGCCCGTAAAACGGCGGCAGGATGGACATGGCAGGCCCCATTTGAAGCCCGTGGTAGCTGAACCCATGCGGCGGCATGGCAGGGTATGGTGCCGATGCTCCTCTGGTGGCGGCGGCAGCCCCAGCGTCCAGGCAAAGCCCGCCGCCGCTCCCTGAGAAGGCGGCCCGCTGAGTCTGCTGGGTGGCAAGATCCCTCCTTTCGACCGCCATCCTCGAGCCCATGATCGTGACTGCCGCCGGATCCTCAAATTTGTTGTAGCCTCTGTAGGCGGCCGACTCCTTGGAAGTTGATCTGCCGAGGCTGCTCGATCCGCATGCATCGAACGCCGACGGGTCATCGTTGAGATCGAAGTCCCTGAACGAGGGCTGCCTCGAAGAGGACGACGAAGCAGGAGACGCGCAGCGGTTGCCGTTCTGGTGGTGCTGCTGGTGGGGGGGCCTCCAGTACGAGGCCTGGTTCGGCATGACGTCCTCGTCCTCGCTGCGGTTGAGGTCCAGCTTCAGCCTGTCAGCTCGGGAGCCCATCTCCATGGAAGACTTGTCCGAAGGGATGCTGGAGGAGCGCCCGTCTAGCGGGTTGTTGACTGCAGAATCCTCATTGTCCTCACCATCTGCAATGTTCAGGTCGATCGTGAAGAAGGCGGCCTTCTGCTTCGGTCCCGACACGGATTTCTCGCCGTCCGGGGTTCTCCGAGGGGACGCCGGCCGGAAGGCGCTGGTGGCGGCAGAGCCCCGCCAGCCCAGCTCCCCTTCAAAGCGGAGCGGCGTGGCCGGCAAGGCCGCCGCCCCCTTGGGCGCCGCCACAGGGATCGGGGTGGACAAGTTGGTGGCCGGAGCCGCCGTCGGAGCCACCGGGCAGTCAGCTTCCTCGGAGCAGAAATCCTCGTTCAGATCAAAATCACACTTCTTCTTCTCAGAATTGCCCACAGACTCGTGAACTGAGGAGGCCGACTTGGGCGACGCCGGCTCGGCGGCCGATTCCTTGACGCCCGCCGCGTCATCTGAACTCCGGCTGCTGTTCTTCGAAGAGGAGCCCTCGGAGACGTCCTCGCTGCTGGAGGACCCATTCTCACCCCGCTCCTCGCTGCCAGGCCTCCTGCTGGCGTTCTCTGCGAGGTCCATGCTGCTGGAGTCCACGTTCTCCCCGCCGGAGGCCACCTCGGGAGACGAGCTGCAGAAAGGCTCTCTGTAGTCCACAACCTCGCGTTCCACTTCAATGGCGACCTGCCTTGCGACCTCCAGCGCGTCGATCTCTCCGTATTCGAGCCCAATCTCTGACCTTCCCTGCTTCAACTCGCCGACGGCGGCGCCCGCAGCGGCTGATCTCTTCGAGGAGGCCCCCGAAGCCTTGGGCTCCACGCCCTTCTCCGCCTTCCCGCCGGGCGGCTCGTTTCCTGTCGCCTCCATGAAATCCATCTTGTGGAGAGAGGTCTCGGGAGATGCGTAGGGGAGGTCGCCCGGGCCGCTGTCGCAGGGGCTCGGTTCTTCCGTATTCACCTCGATATCCATGTCTTCGGCCCTGTCAGATGCATCGTTTCCATGGGAGGCGTCGGATTCCTCGTCCGCATCTTCGTCTCCAGCCTCCGCAGAAGGGGATGGGGCGGGTGACGCCGGGCCTGCTGCACCAACGGCAGGCTCGCCTGTGGGGAGGCCCTCTTGACAGGGAGCGGGAGCGGGAGCGGGTGCAGGTGAAGAGCTCTGTGCCCCTGAAACTCCATCCTTGTCCACAGCGTTCGAGACGTCACAAGGGGAAGCTTGATCCGACGATTTCTGGCCAGCCACGCTCTCATCCGCCGCCGCACCATCGCCAGGCAGATCATTAGATGGAGGAACCTCAAGAGCTGGATCTGACGACTGCACACCCTCCTCCTCCTCCTCCTGCTGCTGCTGCTGCTCCTTCCCGGCTGTCTGAGGCGAAGACTTCAGGGCATCGTCACAGGATGCCACCTCTCCATCTGCAGGCTGTGAATTCATGTCGCTGCCCTCAGAGAAGCTCCACTTCAGAGACAGAGTCTTCACCTTTTCTTGGACATCTTCGCCTCTCCCATAGCCATGAAGCTGCTTGATCGTCGCCCCAATTCCAGAGGCGGATGACGCGTCCCTGTCCACAGGGAGCCTGTCCAGGGCCCGGAGTGTTGCGCCGATCAACTCCTCCGCGGAGGAGTCGCTGCTGCTGCTGCCGCCGCTCTGCTTCTGAGCCTCCTGCAGCCAGTGGTTCAGGTAAGAGAGCCCATTCAGCCGTACGAAGTGATCAAGACAGTCCTTTCTCTCTGTGGCGGCTATGATGTTGGCAACGGTCGCCCATTGTCTGGCCGCATCCCCTACGATGTTTCTAACGCTGTCCTTCTGACTGTGCATGATGGAGAGCAGCTCTTCGACCCTGACAAGATTAGCAAGCCCATCTTTCATCTCGGATAAGGTGAAGAAATCTTCGAGCGCCATCCTGATTCACAGAGCTGCCACCCTGATCCAAGCTTCAAACCAGACCTCAAACTCAACAAACATTCCAATTACTAATTCCCTGTTGGAAAACTTTCAGCCCTCGTTTCCTTCTGCAGCATGCGAGACAAACAATGAGCCGTTTCGTTCTGGTAAACATTCACTGTAAACAGAGGAAGTCTGTCCAACATCAAACGGGGGCGCGGAAAGGACTATAAATCAAGGACCAGAAAGGATCGCAAACAGCTGGTCACTGTAAAGATTGCCGGGTTTTACAAAATATTAGCAAGCCCAATGCGTGATTTGACCAAATGTAGCACGTGCCAGATCCTACAAGCCATAATATTGTCTTATTTTATAGAAATTTCACGTTTGCCACGTAAAATTAAGCAGAGAAAGTCGTAAGAACTGATAGGAAAAAAAAGGGCTACGAACATGCAACAGCAAGAATGTTAGACGCACAAGAATCTGCTTAAACTCCACGCTAGAGCAACCAATTACATCATATGCACGATCTCTGAAGGCCTCTAAGAAATAAAGAATGGATATACTGGTAATACTCCAAGTCAATAAAATTAATTCATCAAGAAGGGAGATGGAATAAGGCAGATCTTATATTTTGTCAGACGCAAGTTCACGCAAATGTCTGCATTTGAGCGGAAAATAAACTTAAATTCGATGGCTCAATAATCCAGGTATGTTCTATAGTTAACAGAAACAAAAATAAATTATCACCAACAAAATAGATACTTGCAACATAATCAGCTTAGGTCCACAAGAGACACAGAAAGCGTAATATGTCCAAGTTAAAATAATATATCATCCTACCTCACCACAAACTACCCGGGTCTTTGATAAGCCCCTCTGTTTAATCTAGGTCTTCTAACCCCCAACGACTACTCAACCCTAAGAATCTTTGTTCTAGTGAAAAGGACGTAGGACAATTTAATAATCAGGTAGTTATAAAAGACAAAATTTTAATAGAGTCTACCAGTTCTTGATAAAATAATTTTATGAAGATGTGAGGAAACCCCAACGTGACGAAAATAAAAAAATGAATAAATGAGATGGTGCTCTTATCTGCTGTCATGTTACTCATAAGAGAAAAATGATGCAAACATCCTACATTAATATCAGGCATAGGTCATTTCGTCACACATGCCTTAGAACTAAATAATAGCACAAACAACTCAAACAAATGACAAAAGTGGGCATCATGCAGAGGAAGGCAGGCAATGAAAAGCAGGTTTTGTGATTAGGTTATAAACAATGTTGGTCTCTCTACCATGAAGGATACCTTATATTCTTGCAAGTATCACAATTAAAGATATTACATATTTGAGAGGGGAAAACGAAAAAGGAATCTGATGATTACATCATGATTATCTTAACAAAATGATGCAAGATGTGGCCGCATCAATTTAAATTGTTGTGGACTCAAACATGGAGTCGTTGCAAAAAATGAACTCCACACTCTCTCTCCCTCACAGGTTCTTTGGCTGCACCTTTCCTCTCGTAAATTACCCATAACTTGGAGAAAGTCTTCTTCCATCAGTTTTAAAATCAGAACCATACATCCACTTCTGCATGCTCCGAAAAAAATGAGCTTCAGAAAATATCTAAATATAATTTGGCATATGACGCATTCCTATATTTAAGCTTTCTATCCATCAACTGTTCCTCAATAATATTACTTGGAAACCATACCTAACAAACAGTCTAAGTGTATCCATGCCAGGTTTTTTTTCCCCTTCTTTCTGGGGCAGCGGGTGTTGAGGATGGCTGGGGAAGGAAGCCGTCATAAAAGTAAATAAAAAGAAATATAAAGTTTTATGTGGTTTAAATGAATATACGTCCAGTATGAAACAGTTATAACTTTCTTTATGTGTTTCCTCACCGTTCTCTTGCTTTTATCTCAAAGAAAAGAGTTAACAAAGAAAGATGAAACGTGATTAAACAGGTTAAAACAGTGATCAAAGCACTTAAGGTTCTTTTTGTCATCACCATACGCCTGAAGACAAGCCAACACTTTGTTTTAAATGTACAAAAAACAATTCAAAACAGTCAACAGATATTTAAGAAATAAAATAATGACACTAAAGTTACAAAATAAAAATTACCACAAATTCACGGATGGAAGAAACTAGAAACAACAAAAATAATGACATTCATTCAAGAATTTGTACTAAATCTAGTAACGTTAAATATAAATAAACTATTTAAATATAACTATTTATAATATATGTTTAATAATGCTACATATATATGCGTGTTTGGCTTTATCTGCAACCAAATACCTCGTACCATAAGCAATGAAAGGCTTTGTGTTTGAGCAAATGCTCAGAAGCAAATCTATTCCCATAAGCAGGCACTCACATTCACAGTGCTAGAGTCTAGTGTCTTGGCGTTGCCTTAGTGATTCCTTGGAAACGCTTTTACTATGAAAGAGATCATCACCCCAAGATTTACGCATTTCCTGAATTCATTATCACCTTTGGCTTGTATTCTTCTCGTTTCTTATTTGCACATGTTTTTCCTGTTTTCTACTCGCAAGAAACTTTTTAAAGAAGGAATGCGACCCTCATCTCAAGCTCGTTCAGATGTCCTAAGTTGTCTGAAGATCTTCCATAAAAAACTGCACAACTTGAGCCATATTCATAAACATGTAACACTTTTTAGCATCTAAATAGGAAGCATCCAGCAAGATCGGGTGCGAATGACTTTTCTTAACCAGCAGATACTCTAATCGTCTCCCATCTTCCTTGTTGGCCCTCAAGGCTATAGTGTAAGGTGATCACCTGAGCTACTGTGTTGGAGAATCACTAAGAAATTGCCTTGTCTATCGCACAGCCGCACACTTCAGCAGCACACACACCACACTTTCGTTATAGACCTGGGCTCCCACTCTTGCTCTTCTCTCCGCTCCTTTTTAGCATGGAAGAAGAGACAACAACAGCAAGAGTATAATAACAGAGTCACCCACTTGGAAGAAGGGATCACCCTATATACATGACTAGTTCATGTTTGCAAAAAGTGAACATCTCCTGGTTCAAAACAGTTCCCCAAACAAGAACTCGATCCCTACACATCCAGGCATATGTATACTAACAAGGAACCATCCAAAAAGATCATTTCTCTTTCCAATGAACAAACATTTTCTTCTCCATTATTCATCCATTTCTAGAATATACTTTTCAAACCATTCATTGTATAAAAATGCAAAATGCTAGGAATCCCCATTCACGTTAAAAAAGAAGGAATGTAGACCGCAAAAAGTTTCAAATTTGAACTACATGATAAGTATTGTCCACCGTGAAGCTCTTCCGAAACGCCTGACAGTACTACCATTACGAAGTTGATTTTTTTCTTTTTCTTTTTTTTTAAACGTATGATAAGAAAGATGCCTTGTAAAGCTAGTCAGTGGCAAATGCATAGGTTTGTCAACCATTGGTCACGTTTCCATTTAACAGTCCTAATTGAACCGCAACGCAGAATTACTCAAACAGAGAAAGAAATGCATAAGTTTAGGAAACGTGAACAAATTTGAAAATTTGCCTCTAAACACTGTCGCCCACTCTAATTTTCCTTGGAACAAGCATATATGATCCTGGTTCAATAGAGTTGTTAAAAGAATATTTCCATGGTTTTTTCATTGGAGGATAGATGAGGACATGAAGAAAGATAGTAAATTCGAAGTTGCGTGAAGCTTTGTCCATATACCAAGACATTTTAAGAATGAGTGAAATTTTTTGATGCACAGAAGAAGTCAAAGATAATTATTATAGAGTAGTGATCACCATGCATAGCTTGGTCTGTATAAAGTTCGCCACAATAAACTTGTTGGTCAGCGTCATAGTACAGCCAAGCACATAACAAACAACAATAATGTTCACCACACACACATAAATCACAAACAATAAAATTTTTATAGCGGTATTTGAAACAAAATGGAAATATCAGATTGTCATAGTAGCCAATGCACGTGTCGAATTAAGATCAGTACAATATGCGTGGTCGTGCAGGTGCATATTATAAGTGAGATCTATGAACCCCTAGAATTCGTTCTCAAGAGCACTACAGATTTTCCAGAGTAGAAAAAGAAAGGAGAAAAAAGCCCTGTGCAATTGCGTATCCAGGTGTCACGCAAGTAAAAAAAAGGAAAGGTTAATGCCAGATTTATTTGCTAGCCGTTATGAAGAGTACAATTATAAGCAAACCCATAGACGGGCATTACTATTTGTCGTTGGGCTGATGCAATTGACAAAATATTGAAGAGTCAATATTTCAGCTTAAGAGGGGTACAAAACAAAAAGCTAGCACGCAAACAGAATTTCACAATGTAACGGGTGAAAAGAACTGAAGCACCAAGTAAACGACCCAACCGCAAGCAAAAACCCTAAACCAACTCTCCAAACCATGCACTCTAGAAGATCAGAAGGTAAATCACCGTGAATAAAGTGAAACGAGATCAGAACAAAAATTCCAATTGAGAAACCAAGAATCCAAGGCAGACACGTAATCAAATAATTGGAGAAAACCTCGAGGAGCTCTCTTACCACGGCGCCACAGAAATCCTCGAAGCAGCCGCTCAAAACCCTAACTCCCCGCGCCGAAACTCCAACAAGAACACGGCGCCCCTCCCTTCCCCCTCCCGCCCCCGAAAAGCGCACTCGATCCGTATCCCACACTCTTCCCCTCCAACCTCCCCCTCTCTCTCCCTCTCTACCTCCCTCTCCCTCTCTTCCCTTCCCTCCCCAATACCCCTCCAACTCCTCTCCCCTCCCGCACAGAACCCTCGCTTTCTGCGAGGACGGCTTCCGCGCGGAGCCAGCGAGCGGACGAGCAAGAGAGAGAGAAGAGAGAGAGAGAGAGAGAGAGAGAGAGAATAGCGCAGAGAGAACGGAGAAGAGAGAGAAGAGAGGAGAGAAGAGAGAGAGAAACTCGTATTTCCTTTTTCTATATTCTATCATTAGCCGCAATAATTTCCGCTCTCTTCGGTTCTTAGTAACCAACCCACCTCCCCCCCCCAACCCCCTGCTGTCACGTGCCAGATGAGACGCGCGTGCGGGCGGCTCGACGCTGACCGGTTCGGTTCGCCCTCCGCTCGACTGTGACCGGCTCGACTGGTCACCATCGTACGACCGCGAGCCGGTAAAGACAACCGCCTTAATGGGTCATTACCGGGTCGGTAAGAGGATCCGATAAGGAAGTTTACTGTGGGGAGGTGGGGACCACCGAATTATTCCAGACACTGGGACAGCTGCCGACGTCGCTTTCCAAGGAAGTCGACCTGCACAACTTGGAATCCACGGTGGAATAGTGGTCCCCCGTTGACCTTGTAATTCCCGTCTGATGGGTGTTCCCAGATCAGGGCCGTCCGATGGCCGCGTTTAGTGGGCCTTGTAATATGGGCCGCATAAGTTGGGCAGTGACGTCCGTCAATTGCTCTTATCGGTTCGGTAAGGATCCGATACCGACATCGCCGCCGTCGGCTCTGCCGCGGAAAGAACTCGTTTGTCGGTGTTCCTTAGGCCTGAAGCTTTCGTCTTCTTCCTGTCTGCACCGCCGAGCCGCCGCCGGACATTATAAGGCGGCGCCGCCTCACCTCCACACCGCCACACCGCCTCCGGGAAGAAGGAAGAATGGGGAGGAAGGAGATGGACTCTTCTTGGCAGAATTCCTACGGGAACTCCCAATCTCTCTACCCCGAGGTCATCCAGACGAATCCGGAGCTCCATTCACCCTTCGTCTCATCCGCTGCCGACGGCGCCCGCGGCGGCGCTCTCTACCCGTCGCTCGACGGTCCAACGTCTGTGCCGGCGGCGACGGCGGCGGCGTCTTCGGGTTCCAGTTCCTTGTATCCCTCCGTCGATATGAAGGATCTCGTCGAGAATCTCTTCCCCGACGCGGAAGAGGAGGTTGCTTCAGCGCCTGGGAACCCTAACCTCGGCCATCCCCCCGTGGAGGAGACCCTCGTCCGCGTCCCCGGTGCGATCCTCCACCTCATCGACAGGCAGCGCAGTTTGGATCTCGGATCCGGCGACTTCTCCGTGGTCCGCCTTCAACAGGGGGACAACGTCATCGCCGTCCTCGCCCGCGTCGGCGACGTTGTCCAGTGGCCCCTCGCGAAGGACGAGGCCGCCGTTCGCCTCGATCACTCCCGTTACTTCTTCTCGCTCCGCGTACCGGAGGGATCTTCCGACGCCGGCGAGGAGGACGCCCGCCACAGCGGCGACGGGTCAGATAGTCTCCTGAACTACGGCCTCACCTTCGCGTCCAAAGGGCAGGAGGCCCTGCTTGAGGCGCTGGACGGGATCCTCGCCTACTACACCAATTTTTCCCTTCAGAAGGTTGAAACAAGGGCCGAGGTCCTGGATGAATCCGTGCCGAAGGAGACCTCGCCGGCGGAGGTGGCGACATCAGGGCCGAAGAGGGAGAAGATAGAGAAGCTCTCCGCCGCCTACTGGACGACGCTGGCGCCGAACGTCGAGGACTACAGCGGGTCCGTGCCTCGGGCGATTGCCAGAGGTTCAGGGCATCTCATCAGAGGGATCCTCTGGTGCGGAGACGTGACTGTGGACAGGCTGAACAGGGGGAACGACGTGCTGAAGAGCAGAATGTCACCCAACGCCAAGCCGACGGAGATCAGCGAGCAGGCGCTGCGCCGGATGAAGAGGTGAGCTCATGCCAGCCCGCCGGTTCCCCTTCTCTTCGTTGAAATTAGCTGTCCACAGCCCACAACCTGGAGCTAGCTCCTGAGGAACGAGGTGAAGAACACCATTCTTCCCATGGGTGATCTCTGATGGGCGCTTCTCACGCGCGGCAGGGTCAAGAGGGTCACAAAGATGTCCGAGAAAGTGGCCAATGGCGTCCTATCAGGGGCCTTGAAGGTATCCGGCTTCTTTACGAGCTCTGTCGTGAATTCCAGAGCAGGCAAGAAGTTCTTCAGTCTTCTACCGGGGAGATCGTCCTCGCTTCTCTTGATGGATTCGGTACCCATTCTGCCACCGCTTCTGACTTTTTAAATTATTTCCGATATATAAAGTTTCTTGGATCGATTTTCTCTCCGCAATGTTTGAGCAACTTTTTATGCTGAATTTATCTGAATCTGAGCGTTGACCCCTGGAAAAATCCTCAGCACGCAAGCGATTTTACTCATTTATTGCAACCCTGCTCATCTGCGTAGCTGGAATGACCATCGAGACCCATTATATATCAGATGGAGCTGAGAGTACAACCTGATTTTGGTCTAATATGTTGATTAAATGTGTTCTTCCGTGATCATTGTACTTAAATCAGGCTTACTAATCGTCATGATTTCTTGGGTCTCTCTGGATCACCGGTTGTTCTAATATATTTTTGCCTGATCTTCTGATCTGGTGAGCAGCCCGAGTCGGCGACGCCGTGGAAGCAGTCGGCAAGAACGTCCTGTCCACCTCCTCCACTGTGACAACGGAAGTCGTATCCCACAAGTAAATCCTGTTCTTAATTTTCCTTGAACTAATAAGATGCCGGTCCTTGGAAGTAGTTGATATTGAGGCGATTATGATGAAAATATCTGAAACCCATCATCGATGCATAATCTCAACCAGGCTAGAAATCTCCTGATGAGCTCATCCTGTTCTTGCTTATTTGCCAAGAACTCGGGCCAGTTCATGCCATCTTTTGGGTAAAGAACCGATTTTTTGCAGCAATCTAGGAGACCCAGAATCATTTATCTCGCCCTGATCATGAATCTGGATGCCCAGAAGAGCTTATCATGTTCTTCGTCCTGTTCTGTGAGAAGGTACGGTGAAGAAGCGGCCAAGCTCACTAACGAGGGCCTCCATGCCACTGGGCATGCGATGGGGACGGCCTGGGCCGTCTTCAAGCTGCGGAAGGCGCTCAACCCCAAGAACTCTATCAAGCCGTCATCGATCGTGAAGTCAGCGATGAAGGCCGCCTCCTCCAAGTCAAAGGCCAAGTAGTGACAGAGGAGGGAGGTCAGTAGGCGTGGACGCTCTAAATTGGAGATCTCTTGCCGCAGGATGAACCAATAGTTGCTCTTTTCATGAAAAAAAATTCATAATTTGAATGTCTTCAGTTTGTGATGTAATCAGGACAAATTTTACTTTATTATATCTTGCAATTAATACTCTCTCTCTCTCTCTCTCTCTCTCTCTCTCTCTCTACCTATCTACCTATCTATCTATCTACCCCATTATTTTCTCTTCCTCACTGAGATAGGGATAGAGACCCAAATCATTCAAAGACAAACACACTTTGAATATCTCCAATTTGTGATGTAATCAGGGCAAAATTTACTTTATTATATGTTGCAATTATTCTCTCTCTCTCTCTCTCTCTCTCTCTCTCTCTCTCTATCTATCCATCTCTCTCTCATTATTTCCTCTTCTTCACTGAGTTAGATAGAGATAGAGATAGAGACCCAGATCATTCAAAGAAGATCACACTTTAATTGTTAAAACATTACATTCCAGGAACAAAATTAGAAGAATAGCACATCCTCTTGGAGGAGGGATTCACCAACCAGCTCTTTTCATAAGAAATCCGCAGGCAACTACCCATCAGAGAGGAGAGAGGAAGAAGAGATCATCAGACCTTGCATGGAGAGGAGAGAGGAAGAAGAGATCATCAGACCTTGCAGAAGGCGCGGAGGGTCTCATCGAGGGCCGCTCTGTCGTAGTCCCCCGTGAAGACGCAGCTCCCAAGAGGGCCCTTGAGGAGGATGAGCCTCAGCAGCCCATCCGCCACCTTCTTATCAACCTGCAGGATTCATCAAACCCTAAAATTAAGTCCTACGAGAACCAAAAACCATGGAAGCCCGTCAATTTAATTCTTGATCTTCCTGCAACTTACAGCCATGGAAGCCCTGAATTTCTCCACCGTCATCACATCCGGCGGAGTCACCGGCAACCGGGCCTCCCGGAGAATATCACCGACCCGTCTGACTATGGTCTCATCCACCCACCCCAGCCGGTGGGACATGTCGACCGCCATGACCTGGGAATAAGACCTGCTTTCAGCGCACGGAAGGTGTTTGTAGATATAATTGAGAGAGGGAGCGAGAGAGAGAGAGAGAGAGAGAGGTGAAGGTATTTACAGTGCCAGCGGCAACAGCCTCCCCATGAAGCCACTCTCCATAGCCTAAGCCTGTTTCTATAGCCTGCAGATGTCATGCCGGGTGGTGATTAATG
The DNA here is from genome assembly GCA_024713555.1 of Spirodela polyrhiza. NCBI lineage: Eukaryota > Viridiplantae > Streptophyta > Magnoliopsida > Alismatales > Araceae > Spirodela > Spirodela polyrhiza. The sequence continues at coordinate 1,297,170 of CM046547.1, forward strand.
GCAAAAGAGGAGCAAGAATGGCTCTGAAATACAGAATCAGCGAGGAAATTCTAATTTTAGCATCATACACAGATTGGGAGAGTCACAGAAGACCTTGACAGACGCTGCTGTTTAAATATCTAAATAAACCCAAGAGGGGAACAAGGATAATTGGTGTTGTCTGAGTCTCTCTCTCTCTCTCTCTCTCTCTCTCCCACTATATATATATATATATATATATATATAATTAATGTAAGAAGCATGTGGTTATGAACTCGAGGAACGCGTCCAGTAATCAGTAGATAGGGGAAGGGAGGAGTTTACCAAGATCAGCAAACGTAAAACAGCAGCTATGCAGAACAGATGATAATCTACCACGGTTTTTACCTAGGGTCTCGGCAATATGCAACCCATTTATGAGTGAGAGCAAGAATATGGCTTATACAATGCAGCCCGACTTATTTTACCAATCGTATCATAATCCCGATCATTAAAATATCTTGAAATAACAAAGCAGGCGATCAATAGTAAACGAAAAAGCGAGGGAACTATGGTGGCTCTATCCCTCTTTCCCCGTTAAACTGTGCTTCTCTTAAAAATAAACCATGAGGGACGGAGGAAGGGAGGGGTGTAAATGGCTAAGGATGGGATAAAAAGTTGACGGAGATTAATCATCAATTTGCAAGCAGAAACTCCGGAGGAAATTTAAATGTGGATCACGAATAACTTACATGGCCAAATGTATGGCCCAAGTTCAGAGTAGCCCTCAGCCCGCTTTCTTTCTCATCCTTGGATACCACCTCAGCCTTATTTTCGCATGATCGCTTGATTGCATACGCTAGAGCATCACGGTCCCTGGACCAAAATTTGCATTGATACGCATCAGGATTGAATACCAAAAACTGGGCACAAGGAAATTCCATTTCCTTTTCTTTGGACAAGCTGCTGACCCCTAGTTAGATCGAAGGATGGATAAAAACTACAACTATACTCTTGACAAGATTCCTACTGGGAAATCAACAGGTACTTCGACTAAAAAACCAAGTCGAAGTGCGAATGAATATCTTATGAAAGCCAAAAAATGTATGTTATTGCACAAATAACTACCTAATGGGAGAAAAATAGTCTTCACTGAAAAACAGACTCTAAGTCCTCGCAAGATGGAAAATTATAAACCTGCTTCAATACCTTGACAACAGCTTCTGCATGTTCTTCTCTTGCCATTCGAAGAATTCAGCATCTCTAATGAGGCCATATTTTATGACTTCGGCAGTCCCTGAAGCTAACTCCCGATCAGGCAACGTGTTTAGGGTGTCGGTGTCAATCAGAACACTCTGTGGCTGGTAGAAGGCACCGATCAGGTTCTTGCCCAGAGGGTGATTTATTCCAGTTTTTCCACCGACAGATGAATCAACCTGAACGAGAGACATTGATACGCATTACTCATATGATGGCATAAATCTTAGGCAAATGAGGAAGAACCTCAAAATCAAAGTACCTGAGCCATGAGCGTGGTTGGGATTTGAATGAAGTTAACACCTCGAAGAAAAGCCGCTGCTGCAAACCCACACATATCCCCTATCACTCCGCCACCAAGAGCCACAAATGTGCAGCGGCGGTCCAGCCGAGACTCGATTGCCTTGTCAAAAACCTTCATCAATGTCTCCTGCAGGAGGAGGCACACACACACACAATGAAGTTGATTTGAATGTTCACAAGATCAACAATGAGGCGAATAACAGAGAAAGAAGAGATGAGAACCGACCATGTTCTTGTACTTCTCTCCATCAGGCAGGATCACGCTCTGGACATTAACATCCGAGTTGCCGCTGGTAAGGGCTCTGGTGACCTTTTCGAGGTAGAGAGGAGCAACCGTAGTGTTCGTCACCACCAGAACTTGCTTCCCATGAACATGCCTGCAATCAATTGAGGCAAAGTGAAATACTAATCGAAAAACTGAGGAGTACAAGCCAGCGTTCGATCGATATCTGGAATCAGCTGTAAGGAAGAAGACGAAGGGCCAGTAGGCGAGGTTTTGGATACCTCTGGAGGAGCTCTGGCTCATCGAGGAGCCCCGATCCGATGTATATGGGGTAGCTCCGATTTCCCAAGTCGACGTCCACCACCGTCGAGACCCTCGAAGCTCCCCCTTGGCCCGGGGCCGTCGGCTCCATAACCGGAGCGGAGCTTGCGCAGATTCTCGACCGACTCCGTCCAGAGTTCCCCACCGACGCTACGACCGGAATCCGGCGACACCGACGAGATCCATCGATTCCCCGTCGGGGGGCAAAGGAAACCGACGAACCAGCGCGGAAGTGAGACAATTCCTCGCAGGCCCCGGGGCAGACGCTGGAGCTCGGCCTGATCGCAGCAGAGGAGTAAGCCGCCGCCATGGACTAGGAGGACCAGAAACCGATGGCGGCGGAAGGGAGATGGAGGAAGCCTTTCTCTCTCCTCTCTCTTGCCACCCGTCTTCCCGCTGCTACCATCTCGAGCTCTCTCCGTCCTCTTTTCTCGCGGCGTTGGTGGTGGGTAGGCGACGGGGGTAGGTGGTCTCTAGCCCGAGCGTGTGAAGCACGTTTCACACGTGTGGCCATTACTACCCCCACCCCCTCCTGGTAGGCGTAGCTTCTGAACAGAGAAGGTCCACTCTCTCTCTCTCTCTCTCTCTAAGCTCTTCCCCCGACGATAGAGATGAGCAGATGGCGATGGAAGAAGAGAGAAAGGGGGAAGAAACCCTAAAAACCTGGCGGATCTTGGGAGGGAATTATTGAGCGGAGCAAGGATCTCGTTCATTTACAAGCGCACCGGCGGCGAGCTGCAAAATTCGCGCGTCGGGGGGAGAAGGAGAAAGGAGGAGGATGGATGAGGATGCTTCTTCCACCGCCACGTTCGCCATTCTCAGCAGGGACACATTATTCGCCGGAGATCACGCCGGCGGAGATTTCTTCAGGGGGAAGACGCCACCGGGCAGAGACGGATGTACAGGATCACGACAGATCGAACGAGCCCTGCCCCTCGCTGATCGCATAGATCAGCTTCTTGTACATGATCTCCTGCGCCAAGCAAAAGAAGAAGAACCAGATCAGAGATCGCCGCCGGGCGGAGGAGAAATCGAGCTCTAGAGAGAGAAACACGCACCTTGGTGGAGTACGCAGGGAGCTTGAGGTAATTCGCGCAGGTCATCACGCTGGGGAGGACGTCGTCGGCGGCGGCGTCCGTGACCGCCGTCGCGTCAGCCGCTCCGGTGGAGGAATGCTTCAGCAGGGACAGAAGTAGGTTGAGCAGCTAGTTGGGGAACGAGGAGGAAGGGAAGGAGGGGACGGCGGAGGAGCGGCGGCGCCGCCTGATGGCTTACCTTCCTCACCACCGTCAGCTTCGGGCTCAGGGCGGCGAGGCCGCCGGGGGGCAGCCGCGGGGCGCCCGTCACGAACTGGCAGAAGGCCCGCTGCTGCTCCGGGGTGAACTCCCCCATGATCTCCAGCAGCTGCGAGGAAGAAGACGACGAACCCAGAATTAGAAGAAGAAAAAATTTCCGGCGGCCGGAAACTTTGAAGGAGGGAGGAAGGTCGCCCACGTTGATGATCGCCGGGCTCTTGGCGGTGAACCCATGGTCGAATTTTATGTGCTCGGCGAGCGTCTCCGCCTGCAAGGACCGGCGGCGGCTGCGTCAGCGACTGATCTCCCATGAACCAGAAAGGGTAGAGTAGGAAGAGGAAGAAGAAGAAGATGATCATGAGACTCTGACCTGCCACAGCTCCCGGCGGCCACAGATCAAGTAGTCCAGCTCCTCGGGGGAGAAGATGCGCAGAGTGGAGATGTCGAAGACCTGCACAGCGGAGGGCGGCGGCGAGTTGCCATTTCAGGAAACAAAGCGGAGATCAATCAGGGGCCGCAGAGTTCATCCACCGCCATGAATTCGGGGAGAGCAGAGCTCCTCCTCCGCCGCTTACCTGGTTGAACCCGTCTCTGAACGCCTCCATCTGCCGCCGGATCCCGTTCCCCACCGTCGCCTCGACCACCATGTCCACGTACTCTTCCAAGCTGTGAATGTCAACCTGCGGAAGAATGGCGGAGGAAGAAGAACAGCTGATCAACACCAAGATCGAATCAATGGAAACCAGTCACCCCATTAAAAATTGGAAAGTTGATACCAGTTCATCCCGGTCTCTTCCAAGAGAATAGCACGGGTACCCCGGGAGCGTGAAGTCAAGACACAGGTCTTCGATGGGGGTCCCCCGGAAACGAAGGTCGGCGGCGGCGGCGGTGGCGGCGCGCCGCCCGGCCTCGGCCCACTGTTTTCGGCGAACCAGGGCTTGCATCTCCAGCAAAATCATCCCAAATTCCGGATCAAATAACAGGATATCGTGCGCATCGAGTTCCTAACAAAAGAACGCCCATTACATTATTATGTTGCAGGAATTTGCAAATAAAAACCGACTGAACAGCTAGATTTCGATCTTTTCAAGAACAAATTGTTAAATTGGATTGGTGGGTTCACCTGGCCGAGGACGAGCTTGTAGAACGCCGTCGACAGGGGGAGATCCAAGAGCCTCCCGTCCTGAATGGCCTTCGCCACGAATCGACCCAGCAGGCGGAAGAACTCGGCCACCTTTGAGATCACACCCGCAGGATCTGAACTTTCATCAGCGCTCGGAGGCCACGGGCGTGGAAATAAACCCAGAGGGGTGCCCACAAGGTCAACGGCCGGCTCCGATCGGGGCTTCTTCTCCTCCTCCTCCTCTGTGGAATCTCCATGGATTGGCATCGAAGAGCTGTGCCTCCACATCCCCAGTTCAGCGCTCTGGAATTCACGGCTCAAGAGGGTGTAGTACTCGAGTGTAGGGCCGAGCCCCGTGCCGACTTCGCCCAAGAACTCCACATCGAGAACGGTCTTCTGGCCGGAGTACGTACCCAAGACCCTGGCGGCGGACTCCAGAATGCGAGCCCTAGAGACGCGGACCTTCAGCCGCTGCAGCCTGTCCACCGCCACCATGTCCCTCTCGCCGGCCAAGCCGTGGCCATCGGCGCTGCGCTGCTGCTGGAGCCGCCGCAGTGCCCGTGCCGGCCCCAGAGCTGTCGAGTAGAAGTACTGCCGACGGACCTCGAAAGGGAACAGGAAGGGGCAGGCCCCGGTCAGCTGGCGGCACCACGGCGGGAGCACGCCGCTGAGCAAGGCGACCGCTTCCTGGGTCTGCCGGGACAGCTTGGGGGCAAGCTTGTTGTTGATGAACTCCTCCGGGGGAACCCTCGCGCCGCCTGCACAGATGCTGAACTCTGCGATCTTCCCCTCCGCAAAGTCCTCGGCGGCAGCCTGAGCTCTCAGGCGGGGCGCCAGCCGGTTCAGCCCCTCTAACACCCGGAGCAAGGCCAAGATGCCGTAGGTGGCGTTGGACTTCTCCAGGTCGCATGGAAGCTCCCCCTGCAGCATGCTGTCGAGGAGAGACACCGGCAGCTGCCGAGACCCAGAATTGCCGACGGCGGCGGAGGGATCTCTCAGGTCTTCTGCGAGGGCACGGTCCGCCCTCTGATAAGTTATAGTGTAGGCGTCGCTCCACCGCTGGCTTCCGCTGCTGCCCGCGGGCCTTAAATAGTCATCTGCCTCGAGCAGGAGCTGGTTCTGAATGGCTTGATACACCGTCAGGTGCCGGCTGAGCTGCCGGCCGCCGGAGGAGAAGACTAGCTTGGGAGAATCAGCGGGGCTCTGACAATCGCCATCGGCCATGGGGCATCTGCCGCCGCCGGGGCTGAGTCCGGCCGCGGCAGCCGCCCTCGAACCGAGCGAGTACTCCGGGGTCTCAGTGCCTCTGCCCGAGGCCATTCTCCTGCTTGAACCAGGGGAGGGCCGGGTCTGACCATCGACGACTGGAGGGGAAGTGGAGCCATCCTCCGCATCATCAATCAGCTTCACATCTTGGACCTCATTTGGCGAGTAAATGTAAATAAAGTTGTCCCTCAGCATCTGAACCCATCATCGAAAAAGAAAAAAAATTAAAAAAAATCGAGTCATAGAAAGAAGGGCGCATGAAAAAACCCATGATTATGTGACACTTCAATTTTTTTTTCAAGATTGAGATGACTGATGATCATAGAAAGAGCCGACTTGCAGTCATGAGCTATCATAAACAGGATGGGGAGGATCTACCTCTTCATGGTCATCATCTTCATCCTCTGACATAATATCTTCATCATCAAACACCAGATGGTCGCCAATCTCGAAAGACGGCACGTCAAACTCATCCTGCATGCATGACCAGCAACGCATTTTCTTGATGGGAACAGTAGATGACAGTGCTCACCATAACTGGTACTATAAAGAAAGTATGTCTACACAGGCATCATAATACAGGCCAGCCTTCAAGAGAGAGGGAATACTGGAAGGATTTTATGAACAGGTTTTATATAATCATCCAAATTATGCCACTGACAGAAGAAAAAAAAAATCATGGAAAAAAAGAACATAGAAGGGATCTAAGTCAAACCTCTGAAATGGGTTCAGCCGGAGAAGGATTAATTGGTGCTTCTGCTTCTGAAACAGCTCTTCGGCGGGCAGCGCTTCTTGTTTGGGGCCCTCTCGCATCGTCCAACGCCGAACCAAGAACAGCTTTGCCCTTCCCCTTGGATGAGCTCGTCTTCTTCCCCTTCGAATCCTTTCTGCCGGATCCTGTTGCCATTGAAGGCCTAGACGTGGATGAAGCGCCAGGCCCAGAGCTTGCAGAGCCGGGCGTGACGTCTCCGCCAGAAGAAGGCTTCTTCTGCTCAGGCTCTGCTCGCTGGATCCTGGGCCAGAGAAACTCTTCGACGCCCGCCAGGTTCTCCAACGGGTCGATAACGACGATGTTTGAAGAGTAGTCCGACAGAGATCTCTCCCCTTCTGCTCTGCAGAACCGCAGCTTGCAAGGCTGTGACAAGGCGCTGAGGCCACTGTACTGCCCACTCCCGCCACCAGCTCTGCCCGAATGGCTCAGAATAACAGGGAAGCTCTCCAAGGAAGACAATGCGCTCTGAAGCTTCTGAACCAAGATGGTCATGGGAGCGGGAGCACCGTTGCTCCCTGGGTCGATGCTGGTCGGGAGAGAGACGGAAACAAAGGACTTGAATGCTCTCAGCACCTGCTGGCGGAGCTTTGGCAGGCTGGCCTCTGGTACCCTCTCCTTTGAGAAAGCCCCGCAAGAGAGATGGTTCAGCAAGGCTGCGACGACCCCGCTTCGGATGAACTCGAACGTAGACACGCCGTCTTCTTTACCCAGTTCGCGCAGCATCTCGGATATGACTGCGTTCAAGCGCCCCTCTGCATTCCCAGGCATATCAAGAGAACCGAGCCCAGAAGCTTTAGACTTGCCCTTGCTCTTCGGCCTGGAATCCTCGACCATGGCGTTCAGTTTCATGCAGAGATTCCTCAGATGGTGAAGATCGTCGGTCTCCCAGGCTTCAGTGGCGACCGAGTCTGCAGGGAAGTACTTGTCTCTGAAAGCCTTTGCTCTCGCACTGACAGCCGCCCGGAAGCTCGAGTTCGCGTTCGGAGCCTCGACATCCACCAGAGGCGACCCACGGCCCTTGGCCGACCCCGCAGAGCCGCTGCCGTCTGCGTTCTTGCAGCCATTGCGCCGCCGGTAACGCCTGGAACGGGAAGAAGTACGGGAAGATGGGTCGGCTGTGGCCTGCGCAGGAGCTGGGTTTGAAGAATCTGGAAGGATGAGCTTGTCCACAGCATGTACCACCCCTTCCCTGACGAACATCTTGGAGAACGTTTCAGGGAGCTTCTCCATGAGGATCTCCGCTATCTGCAGAGTCGGAATCAAGACCTGCGGGTCTTTCCATGCTAAAACACCGGCTAAGAAACTGCAAGGGAGACAGCGGGTTGATTCAGTGACAGAGATCCCGGGTAAAAAAAAAAAAAAATTGGATCTTTAAAGAGAAGGGTGAAGATCTCTCAGGTGCCCAGAATTCTAGTACCTGGATATGTTCGTCACACGAAGCAGGGATTGGATCATGTCAGTGGTGCTGAAATACATCAGCTTGCCGATCACGGAGAGGCATTTGCGGCGGACAGGATAGTTCACACTGGATCCATGAATCTGGTTCGAGGGATGAAGAAGAATAAGTCAACGTGAAAAATGTAACAGGTCAGATCGGTCGGCCCAGAACAACAAACCTGGATCAGGACAGGAAGCAAGTCCAGCCCAAACTGCAGCAGCAGCTCGGGCTGATCTCGCAACAGTTTCTCCCGTGCCGAGACTTCGTTTGCAATGGAATTAGAGTCATCTTGATCCGCTGAGCTGCCGGCTGAGGATCTCTTCAGAGCCGATCCTTTCACAAACACATCGAAACCAACTGGAAGAGAGATGGTTCCATGGGGCAGCAGGGGAAGCAGCTCATCCGCAAGATTCACCATCTCAAAAATCTGAATTGGAATCATCATCTTAGCTAGTAGATATGGCATGTCAGGGTGACAATATCTGATGCAACAATTTTTTTTTCTTCTTTTTTTAATGCCAAAAGCTTGTGTGAGGAACATAGATAATCAAAAGAGTATCATATACATGATATATTCCAAACTCCCACAAGATCCTCCATCACAGGAACAAGCAATGGGTCATATCCACATGAATCAGAATCTATTTCCCCACATCCATTCCAGCATTTTTTTCCCAACATCTACACAGCCTGGTTGCTCCAAAATGAAAATCTACCCCTCTTGGCCGAAATCTGAACTCTGAGAAAAGATGAATGTACTCCGGTTTTCCTGTTACAGAGGGTCATTTCAATCTCCAGATACTTTATATTCTGCAATTTTAATATCCTAGTTTCATGCATTCGCCAACCCAAACTTAGGGTTGTATATAAAAATGCACAGGTTCTATCCTACACATGATACACACCCTTGCTGCACAGAGAGAGTTTTTCTGACAGATCATAGTGAGTAGCTTTCCCATAATGCTAAAGAGACAATATGAAATATCAAAGGTCCTATGTTCGTAGACTAAGAACAGTATGTAATGGCCGAGAGATCCCACTGATAGATCTCGATGCATACACCATTAAGCTGTTTGCCCCCGAACAGGTACGTAATTTTCACAAATTGAAATCAGAGTAATGGTTCTTCTTTCTTGAGATTGCATAATAATGACGGATTCACAACAATCAGGGACTGCTAATCCTCCTCTCCCAGGGGGAGGGGGCACTTTAAATCTCCGCAAAGAGTCAACCAAGCCCATCTTTATGATGAGTACAGACTAGTTGGCTATATATGAAGTATCACAATAAACTAAGCATAGAGAATAGCTCTTGTTTCCTAGGATAGATTAAGACCACATCCAAAAAAATTCCAATCAGCAGCAATTTTATATTTTTCACCACAATCATTTACACATCTGAGCCACATTCAGCAGGTTGCATACATACGTACAGACATACAGAGATACATACATACATACATACATACATATATACATACATACATACATGTGTGTGTATGTGTCGAGGAAAGAAGGCATACCACATGTTCAAATAAGTTTCAAATCACACCTCCCAAAAAGCACACAAAAGATGTTCAGAACACAGAAGAAGAAACAGTGACCAATGAAGGAGAAGTACACAATCAATGCCATTAAATCCAGAATTGAAATGTTCGTCATTCAGCACAAAGAAATTTACGCTTTTGAATATTTTAATCATTTTATAATCTTGAGGAAGGAATTAAACAATTTTTTATCCGCAACTCTTGCTGTTTCGATGTCAAATAGCAAACATAGTCGTATTTCAATCGTTAAATACAGCATTCCATGTGCAAAAAAGCTGTAGAGCATGAAAACGAATAAATCCTTTCCCCTAGCAAGATTAAGAATCAACAAAAAAAGTCAACCACCTAGACCCGTGTAGGGAATAATCCGAAACAACTTACCTGCTCAGGGGGTCTTGTTAAGGAAGTTGACGCAGAAATGTTAGCAACAAGACCAGATCGTGAAAGGATGTCCTTTAGAATGCCACTGATTCCAAGAAGAAGAAGGGTCTTTGCTCCCAATGGAGACCCACTTGCACAGGTTGATAGAAGATGCATTAAACCCTAAAAAGCTTGTATCAGAATCAACAGCTCAGATGAAGAGAAAACAAATTGGGCACGCATATTTGTGTCTTACAGTGTAAGTTGACGTGCTAAGAGTAGTCTGACCACCCCCTGAGTTACTAACGGATATAAGACTGGCAGCTTTTGTGACCAACCCATGATTGCAAAGCTCATCCAATTTTTCCGGAGATGAAGAAAAGGCCTCTGCAATGCGAGTCAAGCAAACAGATGCATGCTCTAGCACCTGATATTAATTCCATTTTGGAAGGAGATATCAAAGATGAGAGAACAGCCTCTTCATAGATTAACATAAAAAAAACTAGGAATTCTGAAAGAAAAATTGAGCTATATCAGACTACTTGATAGAACATTCAATATTATTGCTCTAAAGTTACCTCACCTTTGAATCATGGTAATGAAGAAGGTTCATGAGTAAGGGGACAGCTTCCATCACAAAGTCAGCTGCATCGGATGGCAATTTCTTGCACATATTTGCAGCCGTTGATAATGCCACCCTCTGAGAAAAGCCAAGGGAAATGTTTTCATCCCCGGATCCAGTAAATCTTTTCATGATTGCAGACAAGAAATTAAAAAACAAACAGAAATAGCATTCACCTGCACGCCAGTGGGAAAAAAATCCAGATAGGAGAGAACTGCCATGAGCGCACCAGCACGCAAACAAGCAGTTGGGTGCTCTTGTGATATCTTCTTCAATGCTTGCAAAGACTGCATCAGATGTTGTCAACAGATGGATTGATCAAAATCCTCAACGTGGGGAGAGAGAGAGAGAGAGGTTATTTTCTTCTTTTTATGGAAGATAGATACAATATGAAATGTGGCAGTTGAACAGCAATTAAAGTTCTCAGACAGAGATGATGATACTTGCAACGTCCCTGTATGGCAGTTCTCTTTCAAAAAAAATTACTTCTACCTGATTTGAGTTCAACCTTCTAACTAAATACTACTCTGAGGTAACAAACTTAAAATGGAAATGATAAAATGGCAAGAGATACCCAAGAACAGAGTGCAAGTAGCACCTGGAACCAAACCAGGGTCAAGTGTCTGAGAAGTTCATCTGTCTCCATGTATTATTTGGAGCAGCAGGCAGAAATAAGTAGTCCATGAAAAGAGCAAATCAGTTGAGGGAAGCACATGAATTTCATTGCAATACCGTCTAATTGACCCCTTTTTTAGTCATGGGTTGATAGTGGTTGGCCATAGATTTGTTCAGAAAAGTCAGAGCTTAAACCGAGATACCATGACAGCATCAGAGAGTCTCACTTCGAGGATCATCTGGCTAGAACATGGAAAATAACTGCTATGGAACTGCTGAAAAACTCAGATGATTGTTCCTTTTTTGTACCCATTACGTGGATATAGTGCTAGAATACGCACCTGTTCAGCCAAATCCATATACTCGATGGTAAGCAGCCTGGCACAGAAAGATGAGACGGCACCATAGTGCACGACGGCAGAGCAAGATGACGGGAGGATATCACAGAGATAAGTGAGGGCTCTCGCAGCAAGAAGCATGATATCGGCGTTGCTTTCGTGGTTCAGCAGCCCAACGAGCACGGGAACGAAGGAGTCAACGCAGAAAGAGCCCAGGGACTCTCGAGGCCCGATGGACAGCATGTTGCAAAGCTGAGTCAGCGCCTCTACCTGTCGGTCCTGTTCGTCGTCGGCCCTCAAACCCGTGAGGATCTTCTTCAGCCGCCCACTCTGATGGGACGACCCAGAGATGGCCGAGGAAGGCAAGAGGTCGTCGAACCCAGCACCCAACTTCCGCAGCAGCCCCTGAAGAGCGCTGCTGGCAGAGAATGACAGGCTATGGTGAAGCATTCCGCCGTCGTCTTCACTATCATCGTCCTCTTCTCCTCCTCCACTGTCGATGTTCAAGCCCAAAATCCTCTCCACGTCCTCCTCCATCTCTCTGGATCCCTCCGCCTCCTTCTCCTTCTCCTTCCCCTTGTCTGAGGACCCTTTATCTCGCTCCGGCTGAGGGTTCTTCGCAGAGCTCCGCCGGCGGCCCAATGATTCCGAAGACTCCATTGCCACCGGAGCGGCGCCGCCGCCGCCGCCGCCGCCGCTGGACGGAGCAGCTGGCCCCGCGGCGGGGACAGAGAAGCCTTGTGACCGAGCACGGGTAGTAACGGTGGAAGCGGGCGCCTGCGCCGACGAAGGGGCGCTACGGGCCCGCTTGGAAGCGCGGGTGGCCGGCGGCTGAGGCGGCGGCGCCGACGAAGATGAGGCTTCCGCCCTCTTCCGGCTCCGCGTTTCCATGCAAAAACAGAAAACAACAAATCGCGCCCCTTTCCTCGCCCCACCAGCAATCAGGCACTCACCATTCCCCTCCCCACTGCAACTCTTAAAGATCGGCTCGCCGGAACCCTACCTTCCCGGAAATCCGAGGCCCACCGAAGCCGCCGCCTCCCCCCTTTCCCCCTCCAATCGCAGGATGCCAAGACCGGAAAAAAAGATCGACCCCCTTCACCTCCTTCGGCAGCGGGGGCGAGGAATCCTCCCCAACGCAGTGAGGATGCTCTAGGATGATGACACCGAGAGGAAGAAGGGAGGACGGTGAGAATTCTGGCGCAGAGAGGTCCACCCAGAGCACTACTGCCCTGGTTTAATAGCGAGAGAGGGCACTGCCCAAGGGCGACAAGCAAGAAATGGCGGTGCCTCTCTCTCTCTCTCTCTCTCCTAATAACCAAAATTTTCAATTTAAGCGCCTCATTTTGTATAATATTTATCTCCTTATATATATTTAACTATGTAAGAATTCCGGTGATTATACAGCTCTCCTATAAAGTACCCACGTTACAATAAGTGGGGATAAATTATTATATTTTATATTTTTTATTAATTCGTTTTCATTGATGAGGGGGGTTCTCTTCTGGATGAATGGGCGTCACCTGGAAATTAGATTTAAAATTTTTAATAAATATATTATTTATATTAAATTTAATAAAAATAGTAAATAGGTTACTATGTAATAAATTAAATTGATGAAATGGAGACGTAGGAATGTCGTCCATGTATTTTTTATGTGATCTAAAAATTAAAAAAAAGTTTATTTCTCTTTTTCTCTTTTTATTGACATGCTTATTTTTTAGTTATTTTTTTAAAATAGTTTAATTAAAAAGTATACTTTGGGAGATTTTGCGAGATGCCCTCGATGGCGCATATTCGACTGGGGCCCACCAAAAATAGGGACACATGGGTTTTTTATACTTGGCTATAAATGACAGATAAATATAGTGGAAGGGTGTAGAAAGAAAAAGTCCCCCCCCGGTGGGGGTAAGTTGGGCCCAAAATGGACGCCAATGGGCCCTACGTTGCATTTCATAACTGGGCCTTCCCCTTCAAGTGGGCCGACGAACCTGATATGGGCTGCTGGCTAATCCGAGAGTGAGCTATTGGGCTTCATTTTATGATGACATATTGGGCTTCAGGATGGCCCATACATACTCGGATCCCCTCGGCCCAAAACATGCATCACGAGAAGCATCATGGACGTGCGACGCGAGGAGCGGTAAGAGAGAAAAAAAATAAAAATATGGTTTTTTTGTTAATCAATCAAGATGGAGGGTAACGAATAATTTGCGAGGAAAATTATGAGGTAAGAGTAACCGATTTCTCGTTAGGGGAGAGAGAGAGAGAGAGAGAGAGAGGAAGCTGCATTTGAGATTAGCTGTCTTTGAAGTGGGACCGAGAAGCGAAATCCCTCTCTCTCTCTCTCTCTCTCTCTCTCTCTCTCTCTCTCTCTCTCTCTCTCTCTCTCTCTCTCTCTCTCTCTCTCTCTATCTCTCTCTCTCTATCTATCTATCTCTCTCTCTCTCTATCTATCTCTCTCTCTCTCTATCTTTTCTCTCTCTCTCTCTCTATCTTTCTCTCTCTCTCTCTCTCTATCTCTTCTCTCTCTCTCTCTCTCTCTCTCTATCTTTCTCTCTCTCTATCTTTCTCTCTCTCTATCTATCTCTCTCTCTCTCTCTCTCTCTCTCTCTCTCTCTCGCTCGCTCACTCGCTCTTGGAGCGACCGGTTCCCTCGCAGTCATTCCCGGCCTCCGAAACTACTCCAGTAGCCCCAGGCCGCTGGTGCAAGAGTCTCTCTCTCTCTCTCTCTCTCTCTCTCGCTCTCTCTCTCTCGCTCTCTCTCTCTTCCTCCCTCTCATGCTGGCTCCGACCGTGGAAGTCTGAGGTAGGAAGGAGCCAATAGGAAAGGAATTGAAGGCTTCAGGTTCGTCGTCTCCGGATCATTTTGATCGTATTTGGTTCATCTTTTTTTCCTTCTGGGGATAGATCACTCTCCGTCTCTGTTTTATCAGCAGCGTCCCGATTGATCAAGAGAAGGGCGTTGGAAAGGGGATGTGAGGGGAATGCTGGTTGCTTGTTTGCGGGTGTCAGATGTAGAAGAGGCAAGGTTGAGCTTGCAGGGAGAACAAGAGGGCTTCCCGTTCCTCCGGGGCGTCCGTAGGGGAGCGTGGAAGAGATCTGGCGCTGCCGCTGCTGTTGCGCCGGCGAGGCAACGGGAGGTGCCGACGAGGCGGAGATGAGCGCGTCTAGATTCATAAAGTGCGTCACTGTGGGGGATGGTGCTGTTGGCAAAACCTGTATGCTGATATCCTACACCAGTAACACCTTTCCAACGGTGCGTTTTCCCTTCTCCTTTGCCATTTTTTGTTTTCATTTGTCCTCTGACTCAATCCATTGCATTTAACTTTCCTGGATTTCTCTTTGTGAATTCAATCCTTCTATTTTTTGTTACGATTCGATGGAGAACCATGGAGGGCACTGAATCCTCGATCCCACATCTCTTGAATTGTCCTATAAATTGTGGCACTTCAGATAACATTACTTCCTCTGTGGCGCGGTAAGATTTAGTAATGTTGAGGTTATGCTTTTTTGAGAAAACATTGTTAAGGGGCTGAAGCTTTGATTTAGTCGATCGAATCCAGGGTTAGGATGTTCAATTAGATCTTTTTAGATTATTGGAATTTAATTTTTCAGATCATTGATTCTACCATATCAAAAAAATTCTTTCAATGCCGTTCACTTTTCATCTCTTTCCTTCATTCCATAAAAATAAAACATTGGAAAATGTGAAGTCGGTCTTCATTATGATTTCTTTTGCTGAAAGCGGACAGAATGACAGTTTATTTAGATAGATGCGTGACTTGTTCCTTTATTAAAATAGATAGCATGTTTACACTCGACATTATTACTATAGAGCCGAAATCGAAACATTCAATTTACTGAACGGATGTTATAATTGAAGTATGTATTATCTAATTTTTAATGCTTGTGTATTCTGTTCATAACCTCATTAACATTTTGGATCACTAGCAGCGTCCTGGTGTATAACATTATGAATTTAAAAACGTTTTTTTCATAAATAGTTCTGTTTATTGCCTTGAAGAGCAGGATTATGTGCCAACAGTTTTTGACAACTTCAGTGCAAATGTGGTGGTGGATGGCAGCACTGTTAACCTAGGCTTGTGGGATACTGCAGGTAGAGTTCTGTTGCAGCCATTGTTTGTGTATACATAGTTTGGATAACAGCATTTTAAAATGGTTGATATTCATAACTGACTATTATGCTCTCTTTTTGATTTACCAGGACAGGAAGATTACAATAGGCTAAGACCTTTGAGTTATCGTGGTGCGGATGTCTTTCTGCTTGCATTCTCTCTTATTAGCAAGGCCAGCTATGAAAATGTCGCAAAGAAGGTGAGAGCCATGTATTCCATTTGAACCTTTATTCCGTGCTGCAGAATATTGCTTCTGACCATGGTGAATGCGTCGTTTATTTTTCTTTTTCTAGTGGATTCCAGAACTGAGGCATTATGCACCTGGTGTTCCAATAATTCTTGTTGGAACAAAACTTGGTACTTACCTTCCTTTTCATATCTTTTATCAGAAATTTTCCTTGACTTTGTTTTTCTATCTGATGGACACTATAATTGCTTCCATTTTTGCCGTCAATTTCTGATCTTTCCATATCCATTCATATAACTTACCTGAGTGGAGAGTCTACGCAGGAGAGTATGCTGGTGTAATAGGTTAAGTGCGTGTTAAATGTAAAGTAGTTTCAGTTGTGATTCATGGCTTTGAGTTTGCAGCTATCTCTGTTGTTTATACTTACTGCAATGCTAGCTGGTTTGCTGCAATTTAAGATAATTTTGAAAATTATCATTTCTATAAAGTCAACTGGGTCATTTGAATATCAATAATACAATAAAAAGTTTAGATGTTGTATTTTCATATGATCATATATAAGCATGTTTTTTATTGCAAGAACCGGTATTCTCTTGATGATGTCCGTTTCCATGTGTGGGCCGATGAATGAGTCAGCACAGATTGCATCTGATTCTGCAGTCTTTCAGCTATTTAGGCGAGATTAATGACGAAGAAGATTCATTAGTTGACTAATAAATACTTGACCTTTTAAAGGGTTATTTCATCACAGGAACTGGGGCTGTTTTGGAAATAATAAATTCTTGGCTAATCCAGTTGATTAGTTTATTTAGGGTGATTTTCTGCAGGTGTCATCTAAATTTTGGTTTTAAGTACTGATGAAATAATCCTTTGAAAGTTCTGTTGAATGACGAAGCCATTTCTGCTGGGTTTATTTTTCATTACCTCTCTTATCGAGCACTTTATTCAATTTCCGTCAAAGAAAAGGAAGGTTATCGTACATTCCAGAAAATCGTCATTTCTGGTCATATCCTGTGGGGGTTCCAATTTCTCACACTCTTAGGGGCTCAGTTAATCTTAACATCTTCTCAGTTTCCCATTCTGTACTTTATTGTTATGCCCACATATGTCCTCTTCAGAGTGATAGCTTTCCTCCTTTTCGTACTAATGCTTCGATTCATATTAGATTATCCATTCTTTAAACCATATTTTTGGCGACTAGACCTTCCTTTAATTTGATGCCTATCATGCTGACTTTTTTATCTTCTGCATACTTAGACATATAAGGTCCTGATTTGCGATCGTTTTTTTTTAGGCAGTGTTTGAATGCTTTCAACGGACTAAATTTATTTTTCACTGATATTAGAGTACTTGGTGTCAGCAATGTTTTTTGATAGTATAGAGTTAGAATGTTTCATGCACCATGTTCTTGAAGTGGGCAGTTGACTTATTTTCTGGACTCTCACTTCCATATTGTTTCGTGTTTTGGTTTCCCCTTGAAGTTGTTTGGTACTTTTTTCAAAATATGATTTTGAGGTTCCTAGTCATTGTTAAAGCGCTCAGGCAATTTTCACTGCGCATGATTTATTTTTCTAAAACATTGTGTAGTTATGTTTGGATTTACGTTCTCTCGTCATCGTCTTTGTTTTTCATGCAAACTTTTACAATTTATCATTTCAAATTTTTTAATTTTTTCCTCTTCATCACGTAATGCATTACAAAATCATCATTAAGGATGGCGCAACTAACTGGCACGTTTTTCTGAAGAAAAACAGGGGTATTAATTTGTTGTGAAGATCTCGGAATTATCCTAAATTAGCAAAATATTACATATTTTCTGGATTTAAGAATAATCACCCAAAAACGTTAGGTATTGGAAACAAGCCATCGATTTAAAAAGCCAATTATTTTTGGAAGGTTGTCTTGGTGGCTATCAGATGGCATTGTATTTTTTCCCCAATTTTTAAGTCTACACCCTTTAAAAGATCATAATTACGTTTATAAGGTTTTAATCTACTACAAAATCGATTCAGCCTTGAACGGGTTGCCAAGGGGAGTCCAGTTTTCCCATCTTCACGACTCGTGAAGAGAGCTGAGGCCAATCCTTGCTAGGCTCTAAAGTCCATTTTGCTATCTAAACAAAATATTAATTTGCCTTCATCCAGCCATGCAGTTGACTCAGATGGTTAAAAGTTCATGGTTTCAACTTCTTGTCGCCATCAGGGTTGACTTCCGCAGACCTGCTATGCTCGCATTCATCTTTTATTTTTGGCAACTTCGTATATTTTTATACCCCCAGTCGGTTTTTGCTTATGAGAACAATCATTTCATATTCATATCTTCATCCGTGAAGGGAAATCGGCCCACTGACCGCTTTAGAAAACACCATGTTCTATGTTTAATCACAATGCCGCCTCATAATGTTTCCTTCTTGGGTATTTGGTGTTTATATCTCCTCCATCTGCTTGATCCCTGATGAGCCTGGTGAAGGAAATTTTTTTTGCTTTATAAAGCCATGTTCTACAGAACCGTTCAGATTCAGATCGCTCGGAATCATTAGAACAAAACGATCTGACTCCTGGTTGGATCATCACGAAATGGGATATTTTTGAAACCATCAACGATGGTCTAACCCATCCAGATGACGCCCCATCCGACGAATCGTTATGATTATGCTGCAGATCTTCGGGAAGATGAGCAGTTCTTCATAGACCACCCTGGCGCGGTGCCCATCTCGACAGCTCAGGTGGGCGGCGCCATCTCCGAAGCTTTATTTCCGATTTATCTTTGGCGATGATCCGGCGGTGACTGTGGACGGGCCGTTCTCCCTTGTTCTTCAGGGGGAAGAGCTCAGGAGGCTGATAGGAGCCCCCGCGTACGTCGAATGCAGCTCCAAGACGCAGCAGGTAGCTATTCATTCAACTCCTCTGCTGTCCTCTCGGATATGGCGGCTCTGTTTCTGAGCTCTCCTTCAAATCCATGGCGATCCTCAGAACGTGAAGGCCGTCTTCGACGCCGCCATCAAGGTGGTGCTGCAGCCGCCCAAGCAGAAGAAGAAGAAGAAGAGCAAGGCCCAGAAGGGCTGCTCCATACTGTGAGCCGGAAGAAGACCCCGGAGAAGCGAGGGGAAGGAGGGTAGAGAGAGAGAGAGAGAGAGAGAGAGAGAGAGAGGAGCCTTAATCGAGTTGTATAATCCCTCCATGGATATCTTTACATTGTATGCACGAAGCTTCCTTTTATTCCCATTTTTGTGTTTTAATCACTACCCTCTCCTTCAGATCCGAGGCCATAAAAGAACCACAGAGAGAGAGAGAGAGAGAGAGAGAGAGGTGAGAGAGCATAAAATCCACAGAAGGGTTGCGATAAGTTCGCCCCGGATGAGCTAATAGATTCGGTACATGAAAAGCCACGCAAGTCTGCCCGGTAAAGCCACCAATTTTACAACCCCGACCGACGCTGGAGATGGGCACCAGACCAGGAGGGTCTCTCTCTCTCTCTCTCTCTCTCTCTCTCTCTCTCTCTCTCTCTCTCTCTCTCTCTAGTTCACTCGAAGGCCCAGGCGTTCTCCCGCCGCACCTCCTCCTCCTCCTCGGGGGTGAAGTCGTTCTTGATGTTGAAGGTCTTGCGGATCTCCTCCGGCGTCTTCCCCTTGATCATGTCCGCCACCGTCTGGCAGGTCAGGTCCAGCAGGCTCTTTATGTTCAGGTAGTTCGCCGCCTGCAACAACAACCCAAATTTGGCAACATCATCAACCCTCAAATCGCTCCCCAGATCCACGCATCACAGCATCCGGAGCCGCTCTCTCAGGCGGCATATGGCGGGCCGAATATTACCCTTTACACAAGGTCGCAGACCTACTGCCGCTCTTCGTTCTACCACCATGACAATTATCTATCATTCAACTTTCAAAATCACAAAAAATGGCGCCACTCCGTTGGGCTGTGGCCATCAATCACACAGCTGATGAACAGAAAAACGGCGACGAAAATATCCCCAACAAGTAAGAGCCCAGAAATAGAAAATCCTCCTTCCTGTTCATAAGAGTTCATTCCCACGCGAGAGGATTCAAATTCTCTCTGGCATTTTACACGCTCACCGAGCGCAAGATCAGTGCAAACTCTCTGGGGACATTGACTCCAGCGGAAATCTAATTAAGGGTCAACGAGGATATTTTTCATGGCCTACAGAAAAAAAAAAAGGAAGGGCGACCGAAAAGAAGAAAGCGAGAGATTGGAACCAAGTGGGTAGAAGATTTTTCAGATCAACCTTACGGATTCACAAGGGTGGGGCTGTGGGCCATTTGTGGTCAAAATAAATAACATCATAGAAACAGCAGATGTTTGAGGAAAGAACCGCAATATCCCTTAGAAATGGGAGAAATTATACTTTCACATTACAAGTTTAGGGCCAAAGAATGTGTTCGCTTCCGAAACATGGGAAATCACTCGGTATTTGGGCTCAAAAAACAAGGGGAGAGGTAATTATGGGACGGCCGGGCCACTGAGGACCGGTAGTAAATCTTCATGCTGCTTCTACACATGAAGACGTAAGCAAGGAATAATAATTCATTGCACCATGCAGCTTTCTGCGTGGCAATTGACAATGCCAGTAGTCCAGTTCATAAAATATAGGCAGCTAGATTTTGTCCTTAATTATTTTCATTGCTGAAAAATGCCCACTAAATCGATAAATGAAAATAAAAGTAATGTAAAGACCAAATTCAACATTAAAACACCAAATAAACCGGATTTATTGTAAGCGGTTACAACTCGAAGACAAAGAAAAAACACGGATCATATGCTGAACCCAAGCA
This sequence comes from Spirodela polyrhiza, assembly GCA_024713555.1. NCBI lineage: Eukaryota > Viridiplantae > Streptophyta > Magnoliopsida > Alismatales > Araceae > Spirodela > Spirodela polyrhiza. Next base: position 1,317,725 of record CM046547.1, read on the forward strand.
AAAGTAAATCGCATGATCCCTGTGCCTGATCCCTTGATATAAAGACCAAAAGCGACACAGTTAGCCTATTCCCAAACTGTTCACCGATGAATTCCTTCTCAAAGTGGATAATTTACCAGTATAACGGAAGGGCTAGCATACATGAAACACTTTAACACTAAAAAATTTAATTCAAATCCCCCATAACAAGATGAACCAACTTCGAATTAATAAACAAAAATGGCCAATTTCCACATATTATATAAAGATATGCAGAGTAGTACATTCCCTATACTCGTGGAAATTTTCAATCATGTTGTTGATGTAGGCATTAACGCAGACTTACTAATAAAGAGCAATAAAAGGATATGAGATCTCTGCAGGTACCGACAAATATATCACACCTAACTCTTTGAAACCCATATTGTCAGGGATCTACCATCCCAATTTTCACACGATCTTTCACCATACTATTTACAACGTTCTCTATCTTGCATAAAAAAATGAGACATAATAATCATAAAAAGGAAGCCATCAAGAATTTTCCTTCTGTTTCCTCTACAGCCAAAAAAGATAAAGAAATAACCTTATCTTCGCGTGTCTTGCATAATCCCCTCACATCATGGCAAGCATTTTAACATTGTTTGAAATGTCCAAATTTTTGCTTTATCAAAATAATAATAATTAGACGAAAAAGAGACGAAAATCACCTTAAACATCATGCTGGGAGCGTGAATCCATGCATATCAATTCAAAAATTGATTTCAGGTAACTACTGTACCGCCGAAAATTGTAATCTCCGAATAAGAAATTTTTAGTATCAGATAAACTCACTGCCAAGGAACCTTCCAAGGTATATCTTGAAGCTCATCACTACATCAGTGCCAAAGAAAATATGACACATAACGACCAGCTAGAAATTTGGAAAACAAACCAACGCAAAGGCAATCCGTAATCAAAACAACTCTTCTAAAGATAACGACCCTTAACTAAGTCAACTACAACAACATCACATTTGTAATTATGGACAAAGCCCCTCCCATGGCACCCCTAATCATGTCTGGACAAAGCCCCTTCCATGCCAGCAACCAGCTGTTTAACTGATACAGCAACATAGACGTTGTTCGTTCATTTCGAAACCGCAATTCTAAACCTCTTATAATGGACAATACGGATTTTCCTCACGTAACAATTCCACAGTCCCCCGTCATTGGGGATACGGTAGAATCCGAGATAAAGACACAAAAAACGAAAACGAGAAATTTCTCAGAATAAATCGATTAACTCTTCCAGCTGGCTGGTTATCGTGAATAGTTCAAGCTCTTTGACGAAGATGAAAAATTTGTAACACACAAGCCATAGATTTTCAGTCTTCCCATTCACGTAACTTGTCAGAAATGGCTCCTTTCCTAATGATAACATAAGAGATGAATCCAAATCATTCCGATCTTCTGCCTAACTTTCTTCAAGTTCTACAAACATGACATGATTCCCCTCTCAAACAAGGAGCCTAGATAAAGAATTGTCCCTGCTTAGAGCTTTTCCTATGAAACATGTCAGCGTAGAACCTAATTCTATGCAAGCACAATTGACATTAAGGATTTGAAGACAAGGTAAATTCAAAGTCGAGAGAGAAAAAAGGGGATAATCAATTTTGAGCGCACTAAAGACGAGATGATAAAAATGAAATTGGTTCTTCGCGAGGACCAACCTTTCATATGCTGGATAACAACAAAGGAAACCAAACCTAAACTGAACGCAGAAATTATGATGAGATAATGAATCCAATTGAAAACCAGCGTAAAAGGGACCAATTGGCGCGATCGGCCCCCGAATAGCCTTACCAGGATGAGGTCGAAAAGAGTGGCTTGGTCCACTTTGACAAAGTCAGCGTCCCAGCTCTTAAGCTCGTCTTCGATCCCCCGTTCCCCGCCCAAGGAGACACCATCGGAGGTCTTGGTGGTCGACGCGGCAGCAGATGCCTCCACATGCTTCTTGCAGTACTCGATGACCTTGGAGAGGATCTTGCTGGTGACATTGGGCAGCGGGATGCCGTTGTCCGCGCAGTCGTCCTCGATCATGTGCTTGATGGTCTGCGACTCCATCGCCACCGTCTCCTCCACCTCGAACTCTTCCCCATCGGAGCTCTTCAGCGTGATCTTCTTGCCCCCAGACCCCGCAGTCGCCATTCTCCGACGAGGCAGCGAAGAACCGTCGCACAGAAGAGGGGGACCGACGGAGGAGAAGAATCCAGCAAGAACGATGCAGACCAGACGAAACCCTAAAAAGACCGCTCGCGATCCCCCTCCCCGCCGATATATCCGAGAGAAAAATACCGAACGCGTGAGGAACAGGTCCAAATAATTGGACGGTCCGATGCAAGGCGGAGGGAGCGGCCTCACAGCCGTTGGATCTGTAGCCCCCCCCGCAACTGACGGAACCCCCACCCGCAATCCACTCGCGTTTGGTTCGCGGGAATCCAAAATCCCCGCTCCCACCCGAGGCTTCTATGATGTGGTGCCAGCAGCATCCACGTGTCTAACCGAATTGAGCTAGTGGGCAGCAGGCCCAATGATCGGCCCAGCAGATGGCCCGTCCAGATCTGGCCGTCCGATCGGCGACCAAGTGAAGAAGGGTGCAAAGAAGCACGGCGCAACGGCCGCCGGCGGCGGAGCCGAAAATCGAGGAAGGCTGCTTGCTATTTACAGAAGAGAGATCACAGTGGGGCGACAGTTCCAGAAGGTCAACGGAGGAGACGGTGGGGTCCCCCGCCGAGGGAGGAGCTCGGCGGGAGTTTCTTCAGGGGTCCATCACCTGAGATGGCGGCGGGCTGGTCCTGGTCTTCTTCCCCCCGGAATCTGCGGATTAAAACCCACAAAAGTCAACGGCCGGCGGCGCTCGAACTTTGACCCGCTGCGAGGTAGAAGTCGGCTCACCGTAGATCCCCCGGGCCTCGACTTCTCGCCATTCTTGGACGAGGGCGCAGCAGCAGCAGATCAGGTGAGAGAGGAAGTCGTCGAGAAGCCCCCCCTGCGATGGCGGGGGGCGGAAGGAACAAGAAGGCCATGAGATCGGCGCCCGATAAAAGTCAACGGCAGGGGAAATCTCTGAAAAGAGGAGCATACTGTGATGTTCAGCATCTGGCGAAGCTTCCTCCTGACGCAGCAGGTGTAGCAACAGCACGATAAGACCAGCGAGTAAGCCATCAGATCGTTGCAGGCTTCGGCCGAAGCTATGGGTCGGAAACCAGGGCAGATGAGATCGGTGAGCTCGCTGATGAATGGATGATCAAGAACAACACGAGAGCACATAAACAATAAATCATAAATATTGCAGCAATAATGGAATCGCCAGGCACGAAAACGGGCGCTCGTGTGGTAAATGTCAGGACATTTTTGGAATTCGACATGAAGTGCTTTAAAAAAAAAAAAGTCAAAGGATTCATCTTAGAAAATCGCATCATAAATTAATTACCGGCTAGAATTTCGCCAAACATAGCTACTAGAAATACTTACAGATGTCCCTATTTTTGGCTACGGAAGATATTTTGGAGAATGTTCCACAAGGATAGAAGAATGTTTTCATGCCTGCAAGGATCCGACTGCAATGAGAAATGCTGCAGTGTATGAACCGAATATCGCATGCTGAAGCAATGCACGGTAATTCTATTTAAAGGAAAATATTTAAAGAAACAGATTAGAACAGGACTCACATAAATAAGGTTCAGAACAGCAACCCAGCAGATCTGCATGCCATTCTTCGCGTTGACCTGAGCCTTTGGTTGAGGTGCGATCATGATCAAATCTGCATGAAAGTTAAAAAATGATGGCAGAGTCTCTGCGGACACGGCATCTAAAAGAGAATCAAATCATAGAATCACTCAGAACACATGCCCGGAAAACAAGATGCTTAGAACCTGGTTTGAAAGTCACTGAACAGAGAAGGATATATATACTTTTTTCCGGCATTTTCCTCGGTCCGCTCATAATCTGAGCATTGCTCCTCAAATTTCTTGGTGTTCTTGGGCTGAGAGTCCTTGTCAGGTAGAGAATTCGCCACTGTCTTTGTCACCCCAATCAAGTGCTGGATGACTTCATATTGACCGGCATCCATGTGAGCTTGGGATCTCTGTAGTTCTAACTGGAGTTTCTCACTTTCTTTCCGTAGGGCCTTGTCTAAAGGCATGTTCGGGTAAGAACAAGAAAGGGATTTTTTGAGCACCATCACGTCATTTTTTGAAGGTTCACGGCTTAATATAGCATCCTGAGCTGCCCTGTCCTCTTCGTCCAAGGTATACTCACATTGATCCCTTTCTATGCTCTCCAGTTTTTCCTGCGCAAATATGTTTAACATAAACCGAATTATAATCCGGAAATAGAAACTACTGCAGATGGGATCAACATGAACAGGAAAAAACAACACAAAGCTTTCCACCTAAAAGGACCCGAAAATAATGAATAATCGATTTTAAAAACGTAGTGACCATCTAGATCCGGAAATAGAAGACACGAACAAAGATGATTATCCAGCACCACAGATGACTAATGGACGCTATTTTCTTTTAAAATAAAAATAAAAGGTTGGGATTCCCATGGCTTGATCTTAAAACGCCTTCAAGACTTCTTAATTCCTGGAAAATCACGCTATTTCAATTTCACTTCATTCTGAGGGAAGAAATGATAGATACCCTGACTCTGAGGTTGTCGACGAGGGTGATGAGGGGCACGATCCGGAGGTAGCGGTCGATTTCTGTCTGGGCCTTTCTGAACTGGTAGACGATACTCCATCCCATGGCCAAGAGGTAGAGGTAGCTCCGGTCCTGGCAGCTGTTCACAAGAACGTAAGACTTCCTCAGCGCGTCCTCCAGCTGCTCCAGCGGCTCCCGAGTCTCGGGGTATTTCTTCAGCTCTGAGATCTTGAGCTGTTCCAGAAGATTGCCGATCAGCTTCAGGTGCTGCGCGAACTGCCGGCAGTTCTTCTTGTGCATTCGCGCCGTGTTGGCTGCCTTCACGATCATCTTGATCAAACTGACGGCGTCGATGCCCACAAGCTGGGCAACGGAGCCAATCTCCCCGAGCTGCTCCCATGAGGAAGCCATTCTCGCCAAGATACGAATCAACTGGTAGATCGATGGGCGGAGGGGTGAATAAACTTGGAGCTACTCGACAGCAATATAATCCCCCGATCCTACAAATGACCAGAGATTTGTAGGTGGAAGACCTCTGAAAATGATGTAAGTTTGAACGAGCGATTGCGTGGATCAGAAAGCAACTAATCGACTGTGAAGAACGAAAGTATTCCAGAGGAAGCTTTCCAAAAGGAACTCCGAAATCGACAGCCCTCGACACTTCTTCGACGACCTCCTCCTTTTCCTTAATCCCGGGTTAGGTTTCTCTCACATCTTTGGCAGATTGACCTCTTCGGACGCTTCTTCGTTGGGAGATTTGAAGTCACTGGTACAGGAAATAAGCGGAGATGGAGAGAAAGGGAAAAACGATCCAGTATTGTCCACGAATACCAGCTCGGAATCAGCGTAATCTGTAATCTTATAAGCATTGAAGGTTTTCACAAGAAGAATAAGAGACCGAGGAGCTGAAGAGATTTTCCAAGATCTCCGGCACGCTACTCCCGCAGCGATGTTAGAAGAAGCCAGAGATACTTCCGGAGAAGAAGTAGACCTCCAGGCAGAGCAAGCAGCATACTCCCGGCTCCGATCGACCACCGACAGCTCGGTAAAACACACTCGCACGTCGTTTCCACCCCAAATGCCGATCACAAGCAATCCATTTCCTCTATTTTTGCAATCCTACGGAGCTTTCCTCGCCATGGAAATAATTAGCTGTGATCAAACACGCTAATCACATCATGGAATGAGAAATGCAGCTCGGACGGGGCGATTCTTCGAGAAGCCGTCTCGTCCACCTGCCCTCTCTGCGTCTCTTCTAGGCCCCTTCTGTGCTGTATCTTCTTTGGCAGAGACTGACAGTGAAAAGGCCTTCTCCGATGGAGATGAGCCCCTGGCCGGCAGTTGTCTGCCTGTGCGACTGACGTTCCTGCACCACGGCAGCGCCTGTAGAGAGAGAGAGAGAGAGAGGGCAAGGTGGCAGTCGGCGGGTTTGTCTATCTCAGCCTGTTTCTTTCCAAACATTATGATGGTACCCTCTCCCGCCGTTTCCTAGAGCGAGAGAGAGGACGAGGATGTGAGAGAGAGAGGAGGGGGGGGAGAGAGAGAGGATGAGCTGTCAGCGTCCGATGAGGAAACCGTATTGGTTTGTCTCGCGGGATCGCTTTAAGGCAAATGTCTCCGCACGGCTCACTACACAGGCATGATGATCCAACGGTTATTAACTATTCTCTGTCATCCATGCTTTGGCCATCACGGCCCTGGGAGGGAATCGTAACGGTTGTCCAAGCGCATTGAATAATTTGAATAGGTCGGCCTCTACCTCGCAGCTACGGCATCCTCTCTCTCTCTCTCTCTCTCTCTCTCTCTCTCTCTCTCTCTCTCCACAAAATGAGCTCGGGCCGAGAACAGCGATGTCCCGGCCCAGCGTGACGTGTCCCATTTTCAGCGCTTCCCGTTCAAAGCAGCGGTGATCGTACCGCAAAAGAGAGGAACGAGACAGAAACGATGTGTCGGAATCCCTGTAACCTCGGAGCCGCTAGCCGATGGCGGAGCAGCTCACCGCCGATTCCCTGCACATGGATATACGGGCCGGTTTTTCATGGAGCCCGGACGGAACAAGGCCCGGCCCTTTAGAATGACTTTGTCGTGGTACTGTACCACGCCCGACGACGGGCCCGAGCTGGCCGAAATGACTTAATGCGTCACGGGCCGGGCCCGATATCGGGCTTCTGGACCCACAGAGTGCATCCCCAACGCACCGACACACGCATAAATAGAGAGATAAAATAATAAATAATACATAAAAACGTATTTTATTTATTTTTATTTATTTTTTGTATTTTATTTATTTTGTTTATTTTATATCGTGATAACTGTATGGTGGGTGATCATAGTGGCATGCGATAGGTCACCGGAACAGATATCCAAGCCTGGACGCGATTAAATTTTTTTCCACGTGTCCCTTGTTTTAAGTGGGGTCCACTGCCAGATCATCCAAGCACGGCAAATCACCAGCCATTGGGTTAACGGATGATGTCTCATAGTTAGATTAGTTGGCATCACTAATCGGACGGACGTTAACAGAGGCTCCGGTTTCCGTTAAAAAGCACGATCTCCGTGACTGATCTCATCATCAAGGTATCGGGAAGACAACTAATGGCGTCCTCATTTGATGCTCATTGGAAAAAAAAAGGAAAGATAATTGCTTCAGAGCAGGGACATCCTCATTTCAATACATATTGCTCATGTACCCCTGATTGAGAGGAATGCGGAATGAATCTTTTGGGTACACGCGCAATTAGAATATTTACAGGTCCCCACCGAATTTTTGTCCTTTCCTCGCCCTCAGACTGTCATGCAAGTCCCCGACAGCGAACGCTTGCTGCTCCCGCCGTAGGCGGCGGCGGGCTGGCTCGCACTCGTCCTCTTACCCCTGCCGTACGCGGAGGGGAGAAGTCAGCGGCGCCGGATGGGTGGTCGATAGCCATCACACCGAACTGTACCGCCGATGCCGCCTCCGGCGGTGCAATTCCAAGCCCTGCCGGAGTTGTGAAGAAGAAGAAGAAGAAGAAGAAGAAGGAGAGAAAGAGAGGGGGGGGGGAATTCCATGCCGGTGGTCGGTTTTCTGCTCTCATGGTAGGAAGACCTCGATGGTGTCCTGCTTGACGGATTTACAGACGGGGCAAGCGGGGAGGAGGGGGCCGCAGAGGTTGCAGGCGGAGAGGTGCATGCATGGGAGGAACAGGATTTGCAGATCCTCAGACCCGCATCCTCTGCATCGCCGGTGCGCCACCGCCTCGCGTCGCCGTCGTGGTCCTCCTTCTTCCGGGTATCCTCCCCCGCCGCCGGCGGACCCTCCGGAGAAGGAGCCTTCGCAGCGGGAGGCGGCGGCGATGGGGCGGTCTCTGATCTGGTGGAGGGCCTCCGACAGGGCCTGAGCCATGGCCTCAGTCTCCCTCGCAAGACACTGCCATGCCCGGTTCTCCGCCTCCGAACGCCGGAGGCGCTCCTCCAGTGCCGCCGTGGCCTCCCCGGCCCTCGCGAGCTCCTCCTCCTTGAGTCTCAGCAGGGCGGAAGCCCGCGACTCGAGCAGCCGCACCATGGACTGAAGGTGGCGCTTCTGCTGCTGCCGGAGGGCCGCTGAAAGCTCCTGTCCCTGCCGGAGAAGAAGATGGAGAACCCGTCAAATCGTCGGAAACCCTAAGGGTTTCTAATCGGCGGCTTACCTGTAACCTGAGGAGCTGATCGAAATCTCGGTTCTGATCGTCCGCCGGGAAGTTCAGGAGCTCGGTGGGAGCAGAGAAGCTCGCCCCCGTCTTCATCTGCCCTCTCCGCCGCTGCATATCAAGGGGGAGCCATCCGCCGCCGCCGTCGCCGGCGAGCTCCATACCGGAGTTGCCGTCTCCGCCGGTGGAGAGGAACGGTGGCCGCTGCCGCCGGTGAAACTGCTCCCAGGCTTGGATGGCCGTGAAGTCAGAAGACAAAACCCTGGAAGAGCCCGGCTTTAGAGGATCGATCAGGACGAGAGAGAGGTCGTCCTCGCATACACGCGTCCTCTGCAGAGACTTAAGGGTCCGAAAGCTGTCGCCTTTTATTGATACCGGCAAACCTTATCTCTATCATATCCACCGCCTCTCTCTCTCTCTCTCTCTCTCTCTCTCTCTCTCTCTCTCTCTCTCTCTCTCTCTCTCTCTCTCTCTCCAATTTCAGAATATCAAATAGAAGACCAATGCGATGAGGATGGTCACAGGGAACTGTTCAACGAGGAACTAGCGTCAACAGTCTTATTGAAACCCTAATAATAATCTTCACGTAGTCTCTCTAGAGGGACCCTGGTACATCATGAGGAAACCTTAATAATCTCCTAGTAGATGATAGGAACTCTCTCTCCCTCATCCTCTCTTCTAGTCTCCCTACTCTATATGTAACACGTATAATCGTATTAAAGAATTATATATTTGTCAACATACATGCAAACTCAATTTCTACATTGTATAAAGTTTATCACATATAAAAAATTGAAAATAATTCAATCTAGAATATTGATCTGTATGATCCTCTTAAAAAAACTAAAGACTTGTCTACACTTTTCGACTTGAAATTTATCATCTAATGGCATGAATTAGTTAGAAATAGTTTCATATGAAAGTATCTATATATCTATGATCGAATTCAATAATCATAAATTTGTCAACATTCATCCAAAACAAAGTTTTATTTGTATGATAAGCACATAAGAAAAATCATAAATAATTTTATATATAAGTATTTTTATTTATGAACGCTCCAAACAACTATATATTTGTCAACATACATTCAACCTCAATATTTATATTGTCTAGAGACCAGTACATATGAGAAGTGAAAAATAATTTGATTTAAAATGTATACTTATGACTGGACTCAAAAACCATAAATTTACTATAAAGAAAATTGAACGATATTTTTATCATGTCTAAAATATTAAAATACTGTAAATTTGTCAATTGACATACTAACTCAATTTTTATGTTGCCCAATGACTAGCACATTCAAAAAGTTTGAAATTATTCTCTCTAAAAGTATTTATACCGTTGATTTCACTCAAAAATTATAGAACATTTAACGTGACACAAACTTGATATTCATCTAGTCTAAAGACTAATAAATACAATGAGTTAGAAATGATTTTGATTTTAAAATATGTATAATATAATCGCACTACCAAACTGTCTTTTTTAATGGGCATTCAAACTCAATTTTTGTATTGTCTAAGTACCTAGAAGCATGAAAAGTTTTAAATAGTTCAAACTGAAAATATTTATATGTTTAATTGAATTTAAAAAGCATATATTTTTCGAATAACAAATAAATTCAAGTTTTATCTTACCTAAATAATAACACATATTAAAATTTGAAAATAACTCGGTCTAAAAATATTCTATCTAAGATTGAATTTAAAAACCATAGATTTCAATAGAAATTTGAACTTGGTTTTATCTTGTTTTTAGTGAGCAGTGCACACATATAGTTTTAAGTAGCTAGATCAAAAAATACTTGTACCTTTGATTACATTACAATATCATAGATTTATCAATAGACATGCGGTGAAAGTTCAAAAATAATTGATCTAAAAGTGTTTATAGATATTATTATATTCTAAAACTATATTTATCAACGCAACATGGGAACTTGATTTTTACCGAGGACCATTAGAATAAAAAATTTTAATACAATTTTATTGGACAATATATATATATATATATGATCCCATTAAAAATTGTGGATCTGTCAAAAAAATATGAAACCTAGTTTAATCTTATCCGACTAGCATTTATGAAAATTTTAAGATAATTAAATGTAAAATTATTTATACATATCATTATGTTCAAAAACCATATAATTTCCAATGGATATTCGAACCTGATTTTTATCTTGTTCAAGGACTAGCATTTGGTAGCAGTTTCAAATAATTAAATCTTGAAATACTTAGATATATTATCATATTCAAAAACTATTGATTTGTTAACTTAAAATTGATCACAATTTTTATCTAAAAAAATATCTAAAAGTATTTTTACTTATACGTACCCTCAAAGTTTTAAATATTTGACATGCACATGAACCCAATTTTTTTCTTGTCTAAATAATAATAGCTACTAAAATCTAGAAATAATTCGATATAGAAGTATTTATACATATGATTGAATTAAAAAATTTTAGATTTGTAAATGGATATTTGAACTTGTAATTATTCGTGTCTACAGATTGAAACAAATAAAAAGTATTTATACATATCATAACATTGAAAAACTATAGATTTTTCAATGGATATACAAACATGATTTTTATCTTATCTAAAAATAGTAAATAAAAAATTTTAAGATAATCTACTGTAAAAGAATATATATCTATGATTTGATTCAAAAACTACAGATTTTTCAATGAAAATATGAAGTCAGTTTGTATCTTATATAAGGACTAGAACATTCAAAAAGATACAAATAATTCGACCTAAAAGTATTATTCCTTTTAACTTATTAAAAAATTATATATTTGTCAATAGAAATACAAACTCACTTTTTATCTTATCAAAAGACTAATATGTATAGAAAGCTGTAAATAATTTTATCTTAAATGAATACATATGATTCTATTAAAAAATAATACATTATATTTAGGATTATGAAGTAAATTTTTATTTAGTCAAAGGACTAGGACATATGAAAAGATTGAAATAGTTTAATCTAAAATTATTTATATCAGTGATCATATTTTAAAACCAAATATTTGTGAATGGATAATTAAACTCAACATGTATGTTGTCTAAATACTAGCAAATACAAAAAAGTTGAAAAAAAATAGTTGTCAATGAAAAATTCGAACGCAATTTTTATCCTATCTAAGGTTGAGTATTCGTGAAAAGTTTGAAATATTTAGATATAAAATATTAAAATATATTATATACTTAAATGTTAGATTTTCCAATTGATGTGATTTTTATCTTCTCTAAATATAAATATTTATTAAATTTTATAAATGATATTAATTGAAAGTATTTATATCTATGATTGAATCAAAAAAATCATAAATCTATCAATGTATATAGGAATCTTGAATTTTATATTATTTATAGATTAGTATGCAGAAAAGTTATAAATAATTCTATCTAAAAGTATTTATAACTATGATCATATTGAAAAATCATAGATTTCTCAAACAAACGAGGAAACTTGAATTTTATTTTATGTAAGGACTAACACATGGTAAAAATTAATATAATTTTTTCATAACATCATGTAGAAACACAATCATATATATTGATGTACGAGTTATCATAATTTCCAAAAATTGTCACATTCATAACATGAATGATTAGAGTATTCAAATCAATGAGATTTAGTGAATTAAAATATGGGTATAAAAATTTAACTTATCATTTAGGATAATGTTACTTCATTATGTTCAAAAGAATTTAACATTGAATCAATTAAATGTTCCATCGAGTACTATTTTTCTAATATTATTTTTCAAATATTATATAATATATATTAAAAATCACATATAGTACTCTCCATAAAAGAGTTATAATTTGAAACATTGATATTGTGATTTATGAAGTAAATTTATATATAATATATTATTTGATGGAATTCTGATCAATTTTAAGTGAGAAATCATTATTTTTGTAAAATATATTTGATCTATTTCATATAGTCATTAGATCCCTATTAGATTTAGTTCAACTAGCTCACTTTGGATACCAATGTTAGACTCTAAAGGATTCATGTTGTAGCTTTTATATACAATATATGAGATCCCAAAATGATGCAATATTGAATTCAAAATACTTTTGAATTAAATTATATTTTAAGTGAATATAGATGTTGTAAGATCTTAAATTTTTTTAGGTAAATTCATAAAAAATTATATATAAATATGTCTAATCTGAAATGGAAATAATTACATCTTTCATACTTATTTTTATTTTCCTAAATATCTCTACATCTATTCAAATATTGTCACACAACACATTTATGAGGGAGAAAAGGAATAGCAGTTGATCGTCTATTGATTAAGAACATATTTATTTGATGAGTATTTACATGCATTGAAGTCTCTCTTTGAACTGGTCAGCCCTACAACCCTTTAAGGCATACAATCAAGAAATTGACAACTAGAAAATAATGACAAATATTCTACATCCACACCTTCTATTGCATAAAAATACATCACACATTATTCATCGTATAAAATCAACTCATAATGATATTACTTATATTCATTATGACTTAAATTATGATTATATCTTTGATTAATCACATATGAAAATTGTCTCCTTAAATAGTAGTTGGATTGACTTAAAGTCATGAATTTATAAGAATATTTTTGTGTGAATCTTTATGAGAGATGTGTCCTTGTAACTAAAAATTATGATTTAACAATCATACTAGTAGAACTCAATAATATGAAATGTTATTGGAGGGTAGTAGACATGCTAGTGTCAAACCAATATAAAAATAATAATTTAATATTCAAAATCAATATCTTAGAGAGAAGTTCTTCAATGGAAGAAATGGTGGTCAAGCTAATTCAGTCACCCCCTTCTTGACCTTAGCTTGGTTTAAAAAACATAATAAGAAAGAGAGAGAGAGAGAGAGAGAGAGAGAGAGAGAGAGGAATCAATATGAAGATGTGATATAATTTGAATATAGTAGGTAATATGAAAGTAAAATAATTGAAAATATTATAAATAAATAATGTTTAATAATACTATTAATCACATCAAAAAATTCATATTTTTGAATATCATATGAAAAACTAGGCACTCAGGTTCTCAAGCATGAGATCAAATCCTAAAATTCTTAAATGATATAAGTATAAGTTGAAAAACTTGATCATTTCATTTTAATTTACCACCTACATATTCCCATTGTTACTTGCTAAACTAATTGAGTGTAAAGTTAACAAATATTAAATTTATATTGGAGGAAAAATATAGAAGAACAACAAACTATGTATACTTTAGAACAACCAAATCAACAAAAAAATGATAGAATAAGTTGAATGAACTTACTTTGTTGAACCCCACAATGAGAGAAATAAAAATCATCTCCATTTATTCATGTTTTTTCATAAATGAAGAGAACTATTTAAGTATATGGATAATATACCTAAGAAATGAATCTCTCTTTTCTTGTGAGATAAATTTATAAAATCAACTATTGAACTCAAACAAGAAATATAATTTTTTTGGGTAATGAATTTTATATCATCTTTTATTTTTATTATTATTATTTTCATATGATCTATTGAATATAATTATACTTTGCCACAACCTTCCAGTCCACAATAATTAAACCATAGATGGTGGAACACTTGAACATAATTACTCTTTATTAGAAGCTATGACTGTTGTATTATTCCTTCATTCTTTGTTGATGATGATGAAGATGATGATATATTGAGAAAGGCCTTTATTATAGATGCTAACAATTTAATATACCATCATTTACAAATATTGTTACTAAGTGAATACATATATCTACTCCAATGATTAATGTGGTCAACTACATCAATGACAATCATTTCAATAGTTATTACATCTCCGTAGTTTATTTCACTATAGAATAGTAAGAGAATCACAAGAAGAAAATAAAACCAAATATAATAATTTTATTTTCAATTATGATAGAAACTCAATTGAAGTATAAGAGAGTATGTTTAACAATAAAAGTAGAATGCTTACCTTTAGCTATATGACCATAGAACCCCTCACAACATCCAATATTGGTTGTTTATTATTCATAAAACTATGGACCTATGAATATTTTATAATAAAGGATTTTGAAAATTTAAGCAAAAAAGGTAATGAATAGATGAGCAAAAGAAAAATTGGATGAAGTACCAAACTTATATTAGATGATAGAATTTTATTGTTTCATTTTTTGTAAGCATAAAAGACAAAGAAATAGTTACAAAAAATCTAGATCCTTTCCTTCTATTTTCCTACCAATTCTAACAACCATCTACTAAACTTTATTCAAAGAAAACTTAACAATAGAATAATTTATGTTAGAGGAAAAATATAGAACAACCTATATATAGCCTATCTAGATTTTAGAACAACTTAATTAACAAAGAAATATTGGTAGAATAAGTTGAGATGATTCACTTTGTAAAACCCCACAATGAGATTAAGAAAAATAAATCACTATTAATTTATATTTTTTTCTCAAAGGTCAAAATTTATTTGATGGTATAGATAATATACCTAAGAAATAAATCAATGTCTTTACATATGAAGTAGACTTTTGAAACCCACTCTTATATTGAAGTATACATAAAGTAGGAAGTAATTGAACTTAAATTATCTTTTTTGTGTCTTATATTATATATCATAATTTATTATTTATTTTATTTCACATTAACTATCAATATATCTTGCTTTGACAAAACTTTATTACATCAACATTTAAACTAGAGATGATGGAATCTAATTGAGATTCTCTATTAAAAGCTATGCTTGCATATATTTTGTTTTTCCATTCCTCTCTTAATGATAATGAAGATAATGATCCACTTTATTTAAGGATATAGATAATGTACATAAGAAGTAGATAATGTCTTTTCACATAAAGTCAGCTTTTGACACCTACTCTTGTATTGAAGTATACATAACATAGGAAGTAATTGAACTTAAATTATCTTTTTTTTGTCTTTTATTTTATGTCATAATTGATTATTTATTTTATTTGACATTGACTATTAATATAGTGTTACTTTGACACAACTTCATGGTAGCAAAATTTAAATTGAAGATGATGGAATCTAATTGATATCATTTATTAAAAGCTATGATTACATATGTTTTGTTCTTCCATTCCTCTCTTAATGACAATGAAGATGATGATCCACTTTGTTGAGCTTCACAATGAGATTAAGAAAAATAAATCACTATTAATTTATATTTTTCTCAAAGGTCAATATTTATTTAAAGATATAGATAACATACCTAAGAAGTAGATCAATGTATTTCCATATGAAGTAGATTTTTAGAACCTACTCTTGTATTGAAGTATACATGATGCAAGAATTAATTGAACTTAAATTATCTTCTTTGTGTCTTCTATTTATATCATAATTTATTATTTATTTTATTTCAGATTAACTATTAATATAGTATTGCATTAACACAATTTCATGACAACAAAATTTAAACTAGATGATGATGAAATCTAATTGAGATAGACTCTCTATTAAAAGTTATAATTGCATATGTTTTGTTCTTCCATTTCTCTCTTAATGACAATGAAGATGATGATCCACTTTGTTGTGCCTCACAATGAGATTAAGAGAAATAAATCACTATTAATTTATATATTCTCTCAAAGGTCAAGATTTATTTAAGGATATAAATAATGTACCTTAGAAGTAGATCGTTGACTCTTCATATGAAGTAAGCTTTTGAAACCCAAACTTATATTAAAGTATCCATAAAATAAGAACTAATTGAATTGAAATTATCTTTTTGTGTCTTTTATTTTATATCATAATTGATTATTTATTTTATTTCACATTAAATATTAATATAGTATTACTTTGACATAATTTAATGGTAGTGAGATTTAAATTGAAGATGATGGAATCTAATTGATATTGTCCATTAACGTATGTTTTGTTCTTCTATTTCTCTCTTAATGTAAATGAAGATAATGGTCCACTTTGTTGAACCTCGTAATGAGATTAAGAAAAATAAATCACTTTTAATTTATATTATTTCTAAAAGGTCAAGATTTATTTGAGGGTATAGATATTGTACCTAAGAAATGAATCATTGACTTTTCATATGAAGTAGACTTTTGAAACCCACTCTTGTATTTAAGTATACATAAAATAAGAAGTAATTTAACTTAAATTATGTTTTTTGTCTTCTATTTTATATCATAATTAATTATTTATTTTATTTCACATCAACTTAAATATAGTGTTGCATTAACACAACTTCATCACAATAAAAATTAAATTGGAGATGATGGAATCTAATTGAAATTCTACATTAAAAGTTATGATTACATATAATTTGTTCTTCCAATCCTCTCTTAATAACAATAAAGATGATGATCCACTAAGGAAGGTCTTCATCCATATTTAGTGCCAAGCGATTGATGAGATCTTCTCCAATGATTGGAGTGGCCAAATGCCTCAATGATGGCCAGCGCATCCAATCATTTCGCCTCCTTACTTTAAGTCCCTACATAATAGGAGAATCATGAGAGAAAAATAGATTTATACAAAAAAAATCAATTGCAATAGCAATGTAAATAAGGGAGTAAATATCATTTGAAAATGAATTCCATCTAGGAGTTGTACAATGAAATAAACTATTTATATAATTATGTGGATCATAGGAAAATAGATCCACAAAAAGAGTAAGTACAAAACTTATACCTCTAGCTCTACAACAGTGGAAGCACTCACAGCATCTAATATCACCAGCATATTATTCGTCAAATATTTGACCTGCAAAATTTTGTAAAAAAATGATTTGAAAATATATTAATGATAGAATAATGGATGAGCAAAGAAACTAAATAAGTACAAAATTTATATTGGATGGGATAAAACGATTAATTAATTTAATGATAAGGATATAAAATGAAGAAATAGTTGTGAAAACCTCTACTTATACTATCACTGTTATATTAGAAGAAAAGTGTAAGAAAAACAAACTACACAGGTTTTATAATAAGTGGAATAAATGAGGGAATAGCGATATAATAAGAAAATTTACTCACTTGGTTGAAGCGCGCAATGAGATAGAGAGAAACCCATCCATTGTCATCCATGTGTTTCCGCAAGAATTTGTCTTTACACAAATTCTCTTCACTGTAGCAATGCAAAATGCAAAGGGTGAGAGACTCGACATACATGCGCCAGAAGAAAATCAGAGCAAATTCTATGCTTAAAGATCACCTGAAATAATAATCAATTTGCCTTGTTAACACATCCAGTAGATCCAAAGTTGGCTCCGCGTAAAACAATGGAGAAGGTTCAGTATAACTCGGGTCCTGAACAAAAGCATGCGGTGGGCCGTAATACAGAGACGGCGATGGCGGCGGCAGCGGCGGCGGCGGTGGAGGAAACGGCGGCGGCGGTGGAGGAAACGGAGGCGGCGGCGGCGGGATTCCTGGGCGCAAAATGACGAACGTAAGAACCTCCGCAACTACTAAAAATACACAGAAGAACAGCCGAACTCTGTGAAACTCAGGAGAGGAGGTACTCGCCGTAGTATTCCACGGGACATCCAAAGGGAGGAGGCACCGTCGCTGGCGGATGGTAGAACGGCTGCGGACTGTGTGATATATGCCTGGGGGGGAAGTGCCAACCCATGCCCCTCGCCTGTGGGTGCTGCAAATTATGAACAGGATGAACCGGCAAAGCTCCGCCACCGGGGGCCGAGGGACGATGATTCCAGTCGTAACCGCGCCGCCATCCATGACCGCGCCAGTTCTGATGATTGCTCCTATTGGGCCCTCCCCACCCGTTGTTGATGCTTCCTCCTCTCCTGTTACCACTGTAACTACTGCGGAGCTCGTTCCCTCCCTGTGCCTGCGGCAGCCCTCTCCCACCCCTAGATCCGTTCTCGGAGTTTCTCGCCCTCCCAGTCTCCGGCAGGTATATGGCCGGCGCAGCCGGTCCGCCGCCGGCCACCGGGCCGCTGCCGTTTTCTACTTTTGCGCTGCCAGAAAAAACGCCGTGATCCTTGGTTTGCTCGTCCTTCAATGGCGCCGGAACGGAGGATGAACTAGAGTTGGAGTTTGTCTCTATGACCTAAAGCAGACGCGGCAGATAAGCGATAGGCAGTTAGGGTTGAACAGAAAATCGATACATGATTCAAAACCGGAGATCGACGACGAGTGGATAGAACGAGGAGGAGATATATCTCACCGGAGCCGCAGAACTCGATCCGTGGGAGACGCCATTAAGGAAGACGCCGGAGTGGGCGGACGATCTCGCCGACGCCATGGAAGAAGCCTCGGAGAGAGCCGGCCAAGAAACGGCTCCCATGACGGGGGAGCTCGCATTCATAACGCCATTAGACGCACAGCTGTTCTTCCACGCCGTCTTCTTCTTCTCTGTCCCCCCCGCCGCCGCCGTCGCTGCCGCGTTGGGCACCCCGTCGTCCGGCGGCGCCTGCGCCGGATCTCCGGCCATCTCCGCCGTTCCGCCCACCGGCGAAGAACCAGTCGACCACGACGCAGGCAGCGAGGAAGGGTCCGGAAGCTCAGACGGCGGCGTGGCCATGGACGTCTCAGAAGCCGTAAACCCTTGCGGAGGATGAAGACAACGACGACCCCCGAGTTGGCGGCGGCGGAGAGAGAGGGAGCGAGAGAGAGAGAGAGAGAGAGAATGGCTGGTGGTGGCGGCGGCGGCGGCGGCGGCGAAACTAGGGTCGCTTCTCCATCATTAGAAGCCCGGTATCGCGTAGTTGGCTCCAAGATCTCGTCATATATCGACTCCCCCTGAAGATTCGGAACTGCTCGCTCTCCCTCCCGCCTCTCTCTCTCTCTCTCTCTCTCTCTCTCTCTCTCTTTCTGTTCCGACGTGGTCGCCTAAGTTTGTTCCACGTGCCGGTCCATGAGAGTCCAACGAACTCCGCGCGGTTAAATCGGGTAGACTTTCCAAAAGTTGTTATTTGAATCCTTTCTGTTTCAACGTTCTCGATTTTCGGAAGCCCTTCGGCCCCTTCAAACAAGCTTCGCTGACTTCCGCTCCCCCGCTTAACCGTTTCATCATTTTTTAATTAATTATATTATATGCGATTAGCATTGAAAAAATTGCGTCTTTTGTATGATAACAGTCAACTCTGTAGCAGTTGACCACGCGAGCTCTATCCCGTCCAACCCTCAATACCGGGTATTATCACGTAATTATTTTTTAAAATAACCTTAAATCTAAGATTACGCCTCTGGTTTTCTACGTCATAATTACGACGTCAATCTAGGGAAAGACTCCAACGGCGGGCGCGGATTTTCCTGTGCCTCGATGACGTCAGCGAATCGGACGATCTGCCTGAAATGGCAAGGTTTCCAAATATATAGCCCAGGTCTGTATGACGTCATATGTAGCCCACTACTATTTTGGGTCGTCATTTTATTGGGCCCAATGTTAGTTGTTCTGGGCCGGCCCACATACAAACTTTTTTAAAAACCATAATTAAGATGGCTATAATGGTAACAAAATATGATGTCACACGGAATTAATTAAAAATTCACTTGAAATTAAATGGGGGTACTATTTTTTTTGGTGTTCTAAAAAAATAACTAAATGAATTAATTAGTAATCTATGCCAGTCCCATTAATGGGCTTTGGATGGGGGGTTGCGGGCCCCGCGACTAATGCCACCACTAAGAGCACAGTTGACTTCTAGAAGCCGGAGTCTTATCGGACGGATAGGATCGAGCCAGCGAAACGACGGTGCCTTTATGAATGGAGGATGACGATTGGATCATGCGGTGGGAGGACGGGTCAATAAACTGGTCGTCACGGACATGCGAAATGTGACCGTTGCGGCGCGCGGCTCCCACGAAAGGCGACAGCGAAAGCGACGGCTAGGAGAGTCCCCAAGGAAGGTACCCGATGGGCCCAGGGAAATCCGACGGCCAGGATTTTCTAAGTATCACGGCGGGAGAGTGGCACAGATCGTCTGGCATGGGGGAGGACTCCACATCGGACGGTCCAGAGATCAGAACCGTGCTTGCTAAACGTTATCCCCCGGGTACATCAGAACGCCTGCCCGATAAATATCGTCGTCTTCTCCGCCAGAGACAGAACCTGAGAAGAGGAAGAAGGAAAAGAAGAAGAAAGAGGTCTTCGTCGTCGTGTCAGAGGGAAGCGAGCGCAGAGATGACGAAGGAGGTGAGCGTCGAGTCGGCGCAGCAGGCGGCGAGGGACTACAGCGATCCGCCGCCGGCACCGCTCTTCGACTTGGGGGAGCTCCGTCTGTGGTCCTTCTACAGAGCCCTGATCGCAGAGTTCATTGCCACCCTGCTATTCCTCTACGTCTTAGTGGCCACCATCATCGGCCACAAGAAGCAGGCCGATGCCTGCGGCGGCGTCGGCCTGCTTGGCATCGCCTGGGCCGCCGGCGGCATGATCTTCGTCCTCGTCTACTGCACCGCCGGCATCTCTGGTTCGCCTCTCTCTCTCTCTCTCTCTCTCTCTTACTTTTTCTCTCTATCTCTCTCTAAGTCGGTCTGGACTTGTTCGCTGTGCAGGGGGGCATATCAACCCGGCGGTGACCTTCGGGCTTCTGCTGGCGAGGAAGGTCTCGCTGCTGAGGGCGGTGGGGTACATGGCGGCGCAATCTCTGGGGGCCATTTGCGGCGTGGGGCTGGTGAAGGCCTTCATGAAGAAGCCCTACAACTCCCTTAGCGGCGGCACCAACGAGGTGGCGGACGGATACTCCACCGGCGCCGCCCTTGGCGCGGAGATCATCGGCACCTTCGTCCTCGTCTACACCGTCTTCTCCGCCACCGCCCCAAGCGCAGCGCCCGCGACTCTCACATCCCGGTACTTAATTTTCTTCTTTTTCTGCATCTTCTTCTTCTTCTTCCTCTCCGCCGTTGACCATCTCTCCTTGGGTTTTTAAGGTCTTGGCGCCGCTGCCTATTGGATTCGCCGTCTTCGTCGTCCACCTCGGCACCATCCCCATCACCGGCACCGGCATCAACCCGGCGAGGAGCTTCGGCGCCGCCGTCATCTACAACAACGGCAAGGCCTGGGACGACCAGGTAGCGCCACCGAACCTCGCTCCATCTCTTTGGCTGTGGCTGTTCCTCCTCCCGTCGGAGAACGTTGGCCTTTCCTAAAGGCTGGAATTTTTTTGCGTTATTTGGCGCAGTGGATCTTCTGGGTCGGACCGTTCGTCGGCGCCCTGGCCGCCGCCGCCTACCACCAGTACATCCTGCGGGCCGCCGCCATCAAGGCCTTGGGCTCCTTCCGAAGCAACCCCCGGAACTGAAGCTGACCGCCGGAAGAAGAAGCCTCGCCGTCGTTGTACCAGTCCGTCCGCTCCCTTCGTCTGTCGAGAGTTATTTCCTCTGTAATTTGACAGGGTCGTCGTTCTTCTTTCTCCCTTCTTCTTTTTCCTTTCCTTCTTCTTTCACGCCTTTTCATGGAGCCGCTTTTGCTTGGCTCCTCCTCCTCGTGCCTGCAGAAACCCTAAAGCCGGGCGGTGGGGGGGGAGGAGGAAGAAGGGCAGGGGCCCAGCCGCAGTAAAAGACTTTCGGAGCTGTCATTTCTGGGGTAGCTGGGAGACCGACAGCTCATAAAGAGGGTAATTAATTTTGCAGAAAGTCAGTTTCGGAAATAACTATCCGTATTTAAATTAATTTTTTAAACAAGACATAGTTCAAAGATCCTGTAGAAAATAGTATAAATTCAAAATAATACGCATTTTGCATTAAATTCGAAGTAGCCAATTTTAGTTTTTTTTTGAGAGGCAACCAATATTGCTGCAAAAAATAGTGAACTAATTTTCGTGCGACGGCTCCGTCGTCCTTACTTTCGGCTACGTCTAGTAAATACGTATTTTAAGTATATTATTAAACGATACTTGTTCCAAAGGCTCGGTGGAAAATAATGCGTATTTCTCAGTTTTTAGATACTAGATAAAGCTTGTTGAAATTGAAAGCAATAAGTATTCAGTATTTATTTCCACCCGCGATGCAAAGGTAAACTATTTTTTTTACAGTGGATTTGATTTTTCAAAGCCAATGCAGTAATTTCCTGGTTAACGAACTAATTATTCCAAAGTAAAGAATAAACTAATAAAATACCCTTTCACAGAGAGGGGTATTTTACACTTGTATAAAGTTCATTTAGTAAATTGAAATTAAGTTTATATATAAACTTTAATAATTTCGGGTATCTTGTAAAAACAATAAATTTTACTTTTTACAATATACTTCAAAGGGATGCTTTAAATTGAAATATATACATATTTTTCATAGTATTTTAAATAAAAAATTAATCTTTTTTGGAGAAGTAACCAATTTTGCCCATAAATGAAAGCAATCTTGTTTGATGTGACAGCTTCCAAAGATCATGTTCTTCCATGCATACCATAAGAAATGAGTACTTCTTCACATATTCTAGCATAGTCCATTAGTGTTGGGGCTAACAAGGGGACTCATGTAGTACCCACATAAGGAGTGGGGATGAACTACTCCCATTCTTGGGATGAACTCTTCCCACTAGTCAATGCAAGAACATGATACATCCTCCATCCTCAGTCTCCACCAGAACTTGGTATCCCATATGAAGTATTTGGTTGGCACATCTTGTTTAATTGGTCAATAGATAGCTCAAAAAAGGGTTATTGATTTTGTTTGAAAGTCAACATTATAAAATAAATAATTACATTCAATTAGTTTTCCAATCAGAATTTATTTCAAAGTTCTTTAATAGGTAATGCCTATTATGCAGTTTTTAGATAATAAAAAAGCTGGTTTAAGTGGAAAATCATACATACCTAAAAATAAAATCACTATCGAGATACATCAATAAAGTACTTTTAATACCAATTTTCGGAAACTAAGCCCGTTGTCGTTGGAGAAAAAAAACAATTTATCGCTAAGAATGAAAGTAAACTATTTTTCCTGTGAAGGCTCCCAAAATCTTTCCTTTCTAACGGGTAATCAGATAGCTCGTAAGGAGGGAATTCACTTTTTGTAGAAAGTTTGCTTACTTAGAGGACCCTGTAGAAAAAAATATATATCTTACAGTTTTTAGATGATAAAAAGCTGATTTAAATAGGAAATAATACACATTTTGTGAACTTATATTCATTGTGCATTTTAGAGAAATAAAACCAAATTATTGTTTTTTTTGGAGAAGGAACCAATTATGGCTAAGAAAACCTCATAATAAGATCTTATTGTGGACCATTATTTATTTTATTGCCATTTGGGTAAAAGAAAAAAAATTCTATTATTTTATCATGGAAAGCATCAGACGTGGCTGAAAAGCCGGGCCGGGCCGGGCCTCTTTTTACGATCTATAAACAGGCCGGGCCTGGCCCAAGAAACTCTCCAGCGGGCCCCCCTGGAAGGGCCGAACTAAATTACTCACAAAAATGATCCTACATCCGACGCCAGCTAGGAAGGAAACACCGACTACTATGTCGGATTATCCAACAATCGCCTCGCCGTTGACTTCTCCCTTTCGGTCCCTACGATTTGATCGGGTGGACGACGAGGCGGCGGGCGAGGTCAACCTCCCCGGACGCCTCCAAGATCTCCGCGAGAGCGTCCGCGCAGGCGGGAGAGCCGGCGCGCAGCGGGATCCCTCTCTGGACCATGCCGTTGACCATTCCCACCGCCTCCCTCAGGCGGCCCTCTCCGAAGGCCATGTCCAACAGGGAGGAGTAGACGTCGGCGTCCAATGTCAATCCTTTAGCCCACATCGCGTTGACCCAGCGGAGCCCGTCTAGCAGCCGCCTGGCGGCGCAGATCTCCCTGAGTAGGAGATTCCGCGCCGCACCGTCGGGGTTGACACCACTCTCCAGCATCTTCTCCGCGAGCTCCTCCGCCGCCGCCACCTTCCCCTCTCGGAGGAGGCAGAGGAGGAGGGAGCTGTAGGCCTCCTCGCCGGAGACGGCACCTTCTCTCACCACCCGCTCCGCCACCGCGAAGGCCTCCGCCGCCGCCGCCGCCGTCCCCCGCCGGCAGAGCCCTCCCAGGAGGGTGGCCACGGCGGCGCGGTTGGCGGCGGCGCCGTGCTTCCCCATGCGGTCCAGCAAGCCGACGGCCTCCTCCGGCCGTCCCATCTCGCAGAGACATTTCATCAAACAGGTGTAGGTCACCACGTTGGGTTCGCAGGACTCGCCGGCGGCGCCGCTCTCCATCTCCTCCAGCAGCTCCATCGCCGCCGGGAGGTCGCCGGAGTTGCAGGCGCCGTCGAGCAGGGCGGTGTAGACGACCACGTTGGGGAGGCATCCTCTGGATTTCATCCTCTGAACGAATCCCCGAGCTTCGTCCAACCTGCCGACACCGCAGAGGGCCTTGATCATCGACACGCAGGTCACCATGTCCGGCTGAACTCCGGCGACTGCCATTTCCTCCAGCAGCTCCTCCAGGAGCTCAATCTTCATCTTCATCTCCTTCTTCCCTCCGAGGAGAAGGCGGATGACGGCGTTGAAGGAAGAGGTGTCAGGTCGGCAGCCGAACTCTCCCATCCTCCTCAGAACTTGCAGGGCCTGCTCGCCGGAGCCGGCCTGTTGGCAGAGGCCGAGGAGGACCCTGAAGGTCCTGACGGAGACGGGGACGGCGGCGCTCCGGTAGGCGTCGAGGAGGAGGTTTACAGTCTCTTGGTGGCGGGAGAGTTGGAGGGCATCGCATGCGGCGCTGTAGGCGGCGGCGCTGTGTCTGTACCCGGGCTGGAGGCCGGCCCACACGAAGAAGCGGAGGAGGGTCGAGCGGTCCCCGGCGGTGGACGCCGGCGACCGGCGGAGGACGCTCTCCACGGTTGAGGCGTCCAGCTTTCCGGCGAGGGTGAGCTTCTTCAGAGCCTTCTCCAGGGTGGGGGCGTCGGGATTTGGTGGTCGCCGGAGGACGCCGCAGCATTCTTCCGCCGCCGCGTCGGAGAAGCTACGTCTGACGAGCAGCGAGAACGAGGGCACAGAGAAGTTCCGCCAAGGTGACTCTCCTCCGGCGGCGGCGGAAAATCGAGCCCGGCCAAGCAGGTAGCGGGCCATCTGGACTAGCATCCCCGAGAGACAGACCCGTATATATATATAAATATAAACAAATATTATACAAGTAGGAAATGAAAATAATAATATTAGGAAATAAATTCCTCAGTAACACCACGATTTTTTAGTAAATATATCAACGACAGCTAATATTAGGGGCTGAATCGCCTGCTTGACGGGGGCCGGCTATGGCGGCGGCGGCGGCGGCGGCAGAAGAGAAAGATAGCGGAGATGGAGACTCAGAGCTCCGTCGTCTCATTGTACCCGATCTGGACGATCTCCCCGCCGTCGCGCCCTCGGCCGTCGAGGCCAACTTCGTCACCTACTTCGCCGTAGGTGAATCATCCAAACCCTAATCAATCGAGACTGGGAAAGGGGCGATTTTTTCTTGTCTTGCGTGTCTTTGACTTCTGGGTCTTCTCCTTCTCCCTTCTCCTCTCGCCGAAAAGACTTCCTGAAGCCCGGGCACGACCAGTACATCCATCGCCACGCCAATGGGTAACTGAGGATCTTGGGTTCTTCGTACGCGGCGGAATTTCTCTGCTTCGATCTGATCGCAGTCTGTTCGCCATGCAGATTGTGTGTGGTTGGCCTGGCCACGAGCCACGTCGCTCTGAAGGAGGAGGGTGGAGTGACCGAAGTGGACTTCAACGTTGGGAGATCCGACAGGAGCGAGATGAAGGTCACGGGGAAGCGCAAGAGGGTATTAATGGCTGCACTTTGATGGTTCTAATCGGCAGCTCTGAGTTGTTTCTAATTATGGCACTCTTTTTTTTTTTGGCTGAAGAACGCGCTGCACTTTGAACCAAATTCTGCACTGTGCAAAGTCAGCACCAGCGGCGAGTCCTACATAGTGAGGTGCGGTTCGTATCCCCTCCCATGCGTTTCATTTCTACTGGTAAAGTAAGATTAATTTTGTTAATAGAGCCATGGGTTCGTGGTGTTGACTTTCTGTAGGTGCTGCGTGAAAGGATCACTCCTAGAGGTCAACGAAAGGCTCATCAGACAGCCTGATTTGCTTAATTCCTCTGTAAGTAAAGCGGGCCTTGAATCCTGAGGGCTCCACAGATCTGTTCTACAAGTTTTTGTTCGTTGATTCATATCAGAGCTTGTTTTGGGTAGACATCCTCTCATAGCTGTGATTTCTTGTACTTTTCTTGGGCCGGTTGATGTCTCGTCTTAGAAATTTCTGTTTGCTCCCAAACACAATTTCACTGTAAAACAGGATTTTTAGGGAGAGAAAGATGACAATTTGATCCAAGAAGGCATATAAATCATGCTAAATGACAATTTTGGTAATGACCCTACAACAGAGACCAATTGTTCTTGGTCCCCCCCAGCTCGTCCCCTCCCCCTCCCTCCCAGAGCTAAACCCTAAACAAGTTTGACCTGGGAAAGAACGAAGCTTTCTCTGGGTCTTCAGGGTATTGATCCTCCGAATCCCAGATCCAGAAACAGGATTAGGTTTGGGTTTTGGGTCTATCATGACGACAAGGATCACCCATGATCAAAACCTGGGACCAGTCATAAATTTTTTTTCCGTCTGACTCATAAAAGTTCATCAGAAGATTCGTTTTCATGGGTCTGCTGCATCTCTCAGGCCGCACCCATGGATCACCCATGGCCAAGAGCTTCGGCAGTGACGGACCTCATTCCCCGCCTGGTATTCTACTAATGTTTATCCCTGAATCTCTCAGGCCGAGCGTGAAGGGTACATCGCCATCATCATGCCGAAGCCTGCAGACTGGTCCCGTCTGAGAGCTTCCTTCTTGAGCAGAGAAGACTACAAAAGCTGCAGAGGGCTCCCCTGATCGGCGTGGTGGCGGCGGGCTTGGGGTCGAGGGTGGAATTTTTGATCTATTTTATTGCCGTATGCTCAATAGGGTTTGAGGTTGCTGCTGGGAGGGTTGAGGGTCGTCTGGCTCTGCTTTAAATTTATTTCCCCAAAATAGGAAAAGGGGCTTGAACGCATTGGAAGAGAAGATTTGATGAGGCTCTGTTCTTCTTATTCTTCTTTTATACCCTCGCTTCATCCATGTTTGACTTTGGATGAGGAGTGCTGACTGACCTCTGTGGCATTGGATTGAATGACACATCCGATCAATCTAATTAAATGGAATACTCGTTTTCCGGGAGAGAGAGAGAGAGAGAGAGGTTAGAAACATGATAGAGGCCCCCCACCCGATTCCTCCCTCTCTACCCATTTGGTGTAGGAACATCAAGGGCCCTCGAAATGACATTACAAATACAGATGACCAGCTGGGCTTCGCAGAGTTGACTAAAAGCAGCGACTGACGGAGCCCCGCTAGGCACCGGGGAACTTTGCACTGTAATTTTGAGGAAGCTGCAGAGAAGAGAGAGAGAGAGAGAGAGAGAGAGAGCATGAGAGAGAGAGAGAGAGAACATTAGAGAGAGAGAGAGAGAGAGAGAGAGAGAGAGAGAGAGAGAGAGAGAGAGAGAGGACCATGAACGTCGCCGTTATCATCTTCCCAGCAAACCACCGCCCGTGGAGGGCGCGCTGGGCGCTGATTGCGGAGGTCGCGCTGTCGAAGCGGAGATACACGAACCCCGCGCTATTCCTGTAGAGTCAACCACAATGGAAGAAATATTTTATTCTTGTTTTCCAAACCCCACAGAGAGGAACTTTCCTTATTCAAATCGGCGATCAAAGAATCAGAAACCACATTCAGAGGCTTTAAACAGGAAGCTCCAGTTTGTTCCTGCCGGGCACAGGCCGCAAAAATATGCCCAGGGAGAAAAATTGCTTCCCACAGAAGCCTGTCCCACCATCACCAACCTAGCAGGACTCTCTCTCTCTCTCTCTCTCTATATATATATATATATATATATATATATCTATCCATCTCCTTATTACACACTGTCTGTCCGTCTCTCTCTCTCTCTCTCTCTCTCTCTCTCTCTCTAGTAAGCAGTGTGACGGGGCAGGGATGGAGCCCGTTGACAAGGAGGGTCTCCGGCCCGTTGACGAACACTATCGAGAAGTAGAGACTTTTTATTTTTCATTTTTGAAAGAGCACAAGAAAACTCACTTGTCAACGAAGATGTGCTTCACTTGGCCAAACTTCGAGCACTCGTCCTGAACGTCCTCTTTAATATCCAAATCAAAGTCGGGTTCAGTCTGTAGAAAGAAAATTATAAATAAAAAGGTTAAATTCACATGTGGAAGATGGATAGATAGAAACAAAGGCAATGATATGATGGTGAGGCAGGCCCGCACCTCTACACTCGGATCAAACATGTTCTTGAGGAGCAGACACTCACTGGGGACGCCGATTGTATTTATTGGCGGCACCGCCGCCGCTGCTGCCGCTGCTGCTGCCGCCGCAGCCAGCGGCAGATTGAGCCCCGGCAGTCCAATCAGCCCGGGCAGCGGTGGCTGCCCGAGCAGGGCGACTGGCGGTGGAGCGCCAAGAACTGACGCCCCAGCAGGGTTGGTGAGGGATCCAACAACACTGGGAAATGAAAAGAGAGTACCCGTTGACAGGTGGACGGAGGAGGTGGCCATGAAACATGAATATCGTTTTTCCACATTTATTCTACGCGGTTCTATATAACCCCAGATGTGATTTTTCCGATTTATTTTATGAATTTTTATCGTTTGTGCCCGAAAGATAAAGATCCTCCGGCAAAGAGCGTATTTTTCACATTTATTTAAGGTGAATTAGTACTTCCAAAAGTAGTCAATAATGAATTTCAGTTCTCCAAATCCGCAAGATCCATGGATAAATATGGCATTTTTTTCTTTTATTTAACTTAAATTCATGCATGAGAACATAATCACTAACCAATTTTATCTGTCAACCTCCAAAAAATCCTCAGATATATACATATATATATTAATATATACTAAAACACGAATTCAAGGATGATCGACTAGGATGGGCTGCTCCAAGGATGAACGGTGGAAAGACGATGCATAGAGAGGATCGAGGCCACAAACCTGGTAGTAATGCCACTGCGATCCAGCTTCTGCATGAGGAGAGCTCTGGAGCGGGCGTCGAGAGCCTAGAGAAACCAGGACGTTGGTCATGAAATCCTCTAAGTATCAAAGATAATGCGGCCAAGTTAAATTAATGGAAGGAAAATGACCCTTCTTTCCGGTTATATGGTGATGTGAAGTAACTAGATTATTCAAAAATAGTTCTAGTCATCTATGCTACATAAAAAAACTTGTTATTTTGGGTAACGGATAGTGTTAAGATCGAACAAGGCAGGAATTTGATGCTATGATCCACGATGGATACTCACCAGACCACCCCCGTCATCATCATCGAAATCAGCAGGATTCGTCCCAGATTCTGGCATCCCCACTTGGTCAGATACAGTGGAAACCTAGAAGCAGAGAGAGGGAGATGCCCACATAATTTGACGAAGGTGTGCAAGTTCTCAATACCTTTTTTGACGAACATAAAAATATGCAAACCTTGATGACTCTGCCGGCGATCTCCAGCTGTCCGTTTAAGCTTTGAGCAGCTCTTGCATCTTCAAGATTAACAAACTGCGAGAATCAAGCAGAATCGGTAGGCACCGAAAGCCCGAGGTTCATAGAGAAGAGAAGATAGTACCATATTGATGATAAAACTTACTTGAATAAAACCATAGCCCTTGCACTGCTGTGTACCTGGCTCACGAGGTAGCTGCACCAGCTCAACAGGGCCAAAAGGTTCGAACACCTGCACGATCGTGACCCAAACAGAATCAGTAGAGCGATGCTGACGCACTGGAAGCTAGATAGAATAATCCGGGATTTCTGAGCTAAATATCTGGGAAGAAATAATTTACTCTGCTTCGTCTAGGTCGAAGGAAAAAAAAAAAAGGAAAATTACAAGAGGATGGTTAGCAAAACAGATCAGGACCCTCATTATGACAGCAACAACAACAACCGCAGCAGCAGCAGCAGCAGTTAAGAACTCGATTTCATCTATTGACGAAATCAGACGTACGTGGCGACATGGAGGGAGGGGTCCTCAAGATGACAATACGAGATCCGATACTTTTGAGCACTACAGCATCTTATTCAGCATCTACACCAGAAGCTTTGACTTCTATTTCATTTGTAGCTGTAGACTCCGTCGAAGACTGAGGAGACTAGGAATCAGAGGCTATCTGTTCCCTTCAGAGATGCCCACAATAGCTTCCAAGACTTTTTTGTTACTATTGATGCTTCGCTGGGTTCGCCTGCGGCCTCAGCTTCACTATTTATTCAAGCATGCTGTTCCTATCATTCCCCTTCCACAAAACTACACATGCCGAGACTCCTTTTTGATCGAAAATCACGTTGAAGATCTCGCTTTTTTGATTGGAATACACCGGAAGTCAAATAGGTAAACACTATAAGATAATCATCTAACCTGTCGGATTTGTTCTTCTGTGATGCTGGGGTGAAGATTGCCCACATACAGTCTCCTTCCTCCACCAGAAAAAGGCCCTGCAAGCGCACCTACTCCACTGGCCGTGGCTGTGTTCGATTGAACAAGATTCTTCTCGGCTTCTGACGGTTTAACCATAACAGGTTGACCAAGGAGTAGCTGACCACTGAGTGCGATTGCCATTGGAACTGACATAACGTCATAAAATTCAATGTACCTGCAGAGCACTGACACATATTAGCCGTAAATTTATGTACTGGGTCTTTGAATTTAAAAGATACCACTAAAATTCCCTTAAATGACAGGGCTTTAAGTCAATGGGCAGCGTATTTTTTTATTTTTTATTTTTAACAGACACAAATTATTAATACCCCCCTCAAAATCCAGCAGTTTGTGTGTGTGTGTTTGAATTAAATTAACCTTCATAATTATGTCTGGTTCCGTATGCGCACATTTGTCCTATAGCCATACAGACTTGAAGAAAAGTCTGGAACACAAAGGAGCGATCAGAAAAAAGAGCCATACCCCACTCCCTTTGAGCGCCTTGAATTACGGTCAATTATGAGACGGACATCCCGCACCTAACATATCATTCAAATCAAATGATTAGAAAAGATAGGAAAATAAAAATATACCTCCTCAACAGGTACCAAACACTTCGTCAACTGGACATTTGCCGAAAATATATAGGAAGTTAGAGACTGACATGTTTATTTTATTCTAAATTTTTCGCACAATTAGTGACCGGAGTACAACAGAGATATGAATAAAGTTAGACTTAAAAATTAAACGAAATATATTAATGTAAACAGCTATCCCAGACTCACTTTCCCAGCTCTAGAGAAAAACTCATATACATCTCTTTCATCTGCCTTCAAACTAATCTGTCAAAATAATATTCAAGAGAATGGATCCTCGTCAAAAGGTTGAAATAAAAAGAATAGCAAAGCCAAGAGTATAATGAGAAATCGACAGCAGGTAACCTGATAAGCAAAAACAGTTCTCTGATCCCTCTCTGGATCAGCCTCAGGCTCTGCAGATTCTTCTTTCTTTTCTTTGTAACGCCTGTGTAAAGATGTAGCAGCTGTAAATCAATGCCATCATAGCGGACGAATACAAAATGGGAAGATGTACAGTTCTACAACTTCAAAGAGCCAAAAATGCATTTAAATGAGGTAAATAAACTTGTCAGGCGATGATCGTGCCCATGGCATGGACCATATCCAAGAATATAGCTAAATTCACCCACACAAACCATATGATATAAAATCCTATGAAATCATAAGGACGCATGAGGATGAAGTCAAATCGTTTAATACTAAACTTCGTTATATGCACAGAAAAAAATATGCCGTATTTAGAAAAACAATTACATAGTAACTCCATTCACACACCACAAGGATTTTGTTTCTTGTCATCTTTCTATTAACGTGAATGGTGTCTAGCACCAATCATTTCTGAAAAGGAAAAATGATCTTTTCGTAAGAGGTCTTATCTTCTCTTGGCTTCATTTCTTCATGAATATATATATATATATATAGCAGTGGTTGGGGCGCCGGGGGGGGGCGGTTCTGTCTGTGGCTAAATAATAAATGAATATCTGAAAGAAGATAACCAGCGCGAAAACCTATAAATTTGATCATTCTCTGAGAAGACACAAGTTTGGACATACTATACAAACTGAGTAAGGCCTAAATTTGCCACCGACAGTCACATGGGGGTGTGATGTTAAATCCTGCAAGAAACAAAAAGTCTGTTCTGCAACATCCATTTCCTCATAAGCATCAGAAGATGGAGGGCAGTGAAAAAGCCCAAGACTCCCCCCACCAGCATGTCTGCAACAGAATAAATATGATTAAGCCACTCCGTTCTGAGTTGCAGGATAACCAAAATCATAACATGACAACACCGCTCAGTTCAAAAATCTTGGTGTTGCCATCCCAGATTGCTACCCCTGCTTCTAAATATGTTAGAAAAATTTTAGCAAGGATGAATTCTTTAGGACCCATAACCTGAGTTTTGAATAAGGCACAGATTCCAGAATGATCGTCTGAAGATTGCTCTAGTGCATCTGCGAGTGCCCAGAATCTAACGTTCAATATTCAGAATTTTCAAAAGAAAGTAACACATGCAATCAAAAACAACATTTGAGTATTCGTCATCAAGAAATCGTACGTTCAATGAATTAATTGGAAAAAAAAGAGCCTTAACTGCGGAAAGAAATAGGAAGGTATCATTGCCAACAAATAAATAGCAAGGACAGTATAAACACCCTCAAATGTCATCCATGTACTCCACTAAAGTAAAAAAATACGAATGCTATAAGTAAGATATGGACTAAAGTTCAGCCACAAGGAAAAATCTGTAGCTCTCCATGGCTTGAGCATGCTTCTCGATTGAGAAGATTTCATCTGAGAGATACTAGTTTCGACAATGTTACTGGTGAGGAAGGGTACCTACAAGACCCACTGCTAAGGGAGCGAAAGAAACTAAATCAAATGATTGTTTTCCACCAGAGCCACCAATGATAACCCAAGAGATCAAGTAGCGCGAGATTTTTTCTCTAGGTTGTGAAACATACCTAATATAGAAGTAAAACACGCTTGTTCACGACTTCAGAGTATAAACATACACTTGACCATTTTAGGTGTTGGTCTAGAAGTACTTCATTTAACCACCATTGGCGAACAAAATATTCCTAAGAAAAGAAAAAAGTAACAAGCAATCCAGCAATTACAGGAACAAGAAAGTTGAGAAAAAATATGCAACACATATAACGTCAAAGGGCTTATGTGACACGGGGATAAACAAGCTGCAGATCGCAGTCCAATTCCGGGCCAGATAAAATCTAGACAACTACATAAAGTTAAGCCGTAGTTTACAGCTGAAAATACAGAGAAGATATCACAATTATAAGTTTTAAACCCTCGAGATTGTATAACTTTTTCTTCGTCAAATTGATGACATACTAAGGCAAATGAAAAAAACTAAATGATCGATATTCGTCAACTGTTTTCTTCCATATTATGAACAAAAGTATTCATGACCTAGCAAATAATACCACGAAAAGCGAATCAAATCAATTTACGTTTAATTTTCCCTGTAAGTTCTACTTGGATTCACTACCTCAAGAAGGTGAAAAAAGCATATAAAATTTCGGTTTACATTTATCAAGGAACATAATGAATGGTAGTTTCTAACAATGGGCAAAATCAGCAGAAACAAGAACAGTAAAATAGATAAGCTTTTGTACCTGTTTTCCTGTTCAAAGAGTTCATTACCCTTGCTCTTCTCCCTATGCCTATCACGATCCTCCTCACGACGCTTCTCGGAGAGGCTCCTGCTGTGCCGCAACCTCTCGTGCTCCCTCTCCCGCTCTCTAATCCTCTCCCGGTCCCGGTCCCTATCCCTCTCCCTCTCCTTATCTCTTTCCCCCTCCCTATCCCTATCCCCATGCCTGTCTTTGTCCCTCCCCCTGCCCTTCTCCTTGTCTCTCTCCCTATCCCTACCCCTCTCCTTGTCTCTTTCCTTGTCCCTCTCCCTATCCCTCTCCTTGCTCTTCTCCTTCTCCCTGACCCTCTCCTTGCTCTTGTCCTTCTCCCTATCCCTCTTCTTGTCCCTCTCACTATCCCTGTCCCTCTCCTTGTCCCTTCCACTATCCTTCCGACTCTTCTCCTCCCGGCTCCTGTCCCCATCCCTGTGCTCCCTTCCACTCCTGTGCCTCTCCTTCCCACTCCGCTCCCCGTCTCTCGATTGGTGCTCGGGGGAGGACCGGTGCCGGGAGGAGTCCCGTCGTCGGTCAAGATCCCTGGATGCGCCATCGTCCTCAGACTTCACGCGTTTGGAAGCGGGCTCACCTTCCCCAGCGACCTCATCCAAGAGCCCCTTCGAGCTCTTCCCCTGGTCCCGGTCCTCCGACCGGGCACCGTTCGCCGGCCGCTCCTCCTTCGATGACTCATCCTCCACCGTCTTCTCCAAGTATTCGTACTCGTCAAAATCCATCCCCGCCGGCGACGGGATCCAAATCCACCCCCTTCCAGGAGGCTCGCAGGCACGATCAACCCTAGAAAGCGGGAGAGCAGCGCCACCAAAAACCCTAGACGAAACCAGAGCTCGGAGTGGCGATCGGAACAGTTATAGGTTCCGGTGAGGAGTAGCCGGAAACGTTGGAGAGGGAGGAGGCGGGAGAAAATATTATAGCCGTCGGATCAAGTAGCGCCGGATCAGGAAGTCTCAACGCGTGGGTTCGACCGGGCTCAATAAATTTTTTACTAGGGCCCAATTGTGGCGGCCCAATAGGGAGCCCCTTGAACAGAATGGGCCCTGGGCTAGGGGAGATGTCTCAACGGGCCGGGCCGACCCGACCCGACCCCAGTTTGTTCATAAGGCCCAGCGTCGGTGTTGACCAGACGATGGGCCCTATCTGGGACGTGTTATTAAGGGATAATATCTCGGTGCCATTCCCCGAACAGCACTTGTGGATAGCAGACATAGGCGCCATTCTCCCAATGAAGACGAAGACTAGGGGCGCCCAGAGAGCGTTGACCTGACGCCAGCATAAGGCCGAACTCAGGGCCGGTGGGGCTCGACGACACCCGCGTTGACTCACCTTAGTCGGTCATTAAGGGGGGTTCATAGCAGAATATCTGGTCAGAGAATTGACCCCCCGGTGGGGGGGGGGGGAGGGGGCATTCCCCTAACAGAGATGACACTTGGGTGTAGATAGAGTGACATTCTCCAAACAAAGAGGAACACTAGGTGCATCCAGAGAGCGGAAGAAGAAGTCAGACGGTCAAAGGGCGGCGGCGTCCTCGTCCTCCTCCCAGGGACCGGGCAGGAGGGGGTCGATGATGCTCCGCCACTGGTCGTAGTCCAGAGCGGAGCCGGCCCCCGGCAGCGCGAAGCCATTCACTAGGAAGAAAGGGGTCCCGATCACCCCCCTTGAACAGCCATACTGCAAAGAGCGATGAGACGATTAACTCTAACTTAAACAGGGGCTTGGTTCTTTGGATCGATCGTGCCCACCTTGAAGGACGACCTCGCCGCGAGATCAGTCTCCGAGTCCTCGAAGCCGCGCTCCAGTGCCGACTGCGAGGAGTCCCCGGTGGCCTTGGTGGCGAGTTTTATCATCCGCCGAATGACCGACTCCCTGGAGATGTTCCTGGTGGGCTGGTTGTACAGTTTTTCCTGCTCAAGCCACGTTAATTCAGAAGAGCGGAGTATCATCAGGCAGAGGAGGAGATGGGTTGGGACCGACCCGCATAGGCCAAATCGAGAGAGAGAGAGAGAGAGAGAGAGAGATGTGGCAGATGATAATGATGGTGAGCAGGTGAGAAAAAGGGGTCTCCGAGGAACTGAGCGGGGGAAAAATTTCTCCCAAACTTTTTCAGTGCTGTTGCAATCGTTGTTCTTTCTGATGGGTTCCTGAGCTCATCATACATTGATAGATCGATAACATGGTAGGTTTCTGATGTCTCCTACTTGATTAATCTTGGACAAAAATTGCCCCCACACCTCCCCAACGGATCATGAGGGTATTACATTCATAGATATTCAGTAAAAAATTGGCATAATCGATAAATATATTCAAGGATTAAAGCACCAAGTTCACCTTCTGATCTTAAATTTACTTCACAGATGCAAAATTATCCTTCATCAGTGAGGGCTAAAAACACATTCAGGCTTTCTTCCAGCCTGATTATATTACTTTGAAAAAAAAATCCATCGTTCTAAATGGTTCCTGCAATATGGAACCTTCTTACCTGGTGCTCAAAGAAAAGCTCCAGTAGGGGGTAAGTTGTAGATGCGTTCAGTCTATTTGAAATATGCAGCGCTCGGCACGAAAAAAAGGAATTATCATGGTATCTGCAGTTCCAGAAAAATGATTATTAGCCAAAATAAAAGGCATATAAAAATCTTTGATGAGTATGAATGAATATGAAACAGCAAGACATGAGCACAAATAATTATATCACATACATGAATGGGTGTAGAGATAAAGAAGCATGTGTGAGAATAATTTTCTGGATCCAATTGGTACTCAGTTAATTGTTGGAAACTTCGAAAAGTAATAAAAACACGGCGGGCTTTTGCAGGGAAAAGGATTAAATGAAATAAGCCCGTTGGAAAATTTCCTGGCCTGAGAAAAAATTCAAGATGTTGAGACAGCCCATGACTGATATCATCGATAGAGAAACAGATAAGATGTGCTCCTCTCATTAGTAAAAAAAAAAATCATACGTATAAACCCGGGAAGCTTATCTTTTATAGAAAAGATTCCATGGTTTAAGCGCGAGATCTGAGCTTTTACCCACACAAGTAAAGGGATGATGCAAGGTAATTATCTGGATGTCCTGAATGGAGGTCTAGATGCTGCAGTCTTTTGATAAATCCATAAGAATTGCTAAAAATTTCTCAAGCAAGAACCGTATAAGTCAAAGTAATTTTTTTCCTCGAAGGATAATTTGCAGGCTTTAGGATCTGTAGATCATAAGAGCGCATATCCGAAGGAGCTTAGACGCGTGCCTTGCTGCTCCAAGAGAAAGATACTGATTTCCTAAATAGATCCATAAATAATAAGAGGCCAAAATTAGCCAAACAGAAAGATTTTCAGATCCCATCCGATAGAGTTGAACCCAAAACTCATCTTCTGTTTTCTACCGCCGATGATCGGCGATTACCCGCCGTCCGGAAGAATGGCCGAGAACAGAGGGGGGGGGGGTTGACTCACGGGAGGGGGAAGGGGTGGACGACCAAGAAGATCCGCGGCGCATATTCGAGGACGATCCTCTTGAGAGGGGGCCACGCGTCGCGACTGTCGGGGCAGATTGGATCGAAGAAGGCCTCCACCAAGATGGAGTCCTCGCCCAGGGGCACCGGGTAAACGAACCCGTCGTACCTGGACGGGATCGCGGCCCCCGCCAGACCCCGATGAAACCACTTGCAACAGAAGCTGAAGGCGAAGAAGAACAGGAACGACCATGGGGATGGTGCTGGGCCAGTCCTCCCCATGCCTCCCGCGGCTCCAAACAAGCGCTGGGAGGGATGGCACACCTCGCCCGTCACCCCTCCAAGTCTACTCTTTGGCTGGGTTAGGAGGAGAGAGAATGGCGTCCTGGAGATCACAAATAAACCCACACGGACAATGCGCCTCCTTTCAATATACATATACATATACATATATATACCTATGCTCATACGCAGCTCCAAGC
Source organism: Spirodela polyrhiza (assembly GCA_024713555.1). Taxonomy (NCBI): domain Eukaryota; kingdom Viridiplantae; phylum Streptophyta; class Magnoliopsida; order Alismatales; family Araceae; genus Spirodela; species Spirodela polyrhiza. Next base: position 1,355,669 of record CM046547.1, read on the forward strand.
GTAGGAGGGGGGCAGTAAGAGATGAGGATAGCCAGGTCGAGGCTATTTTTTTGACATGTGGTCACTAAAGAGTAGTGTTAATATCAATATGTCTATTTTTTATATGTTCATGATGTTTTTATAATGAGACATGATAATATTGAAATACCATCAAGGATCCTTTTACACCACAAAAAATTACTATTAAATATTGTTCATGCTCAATAATTTCTACAATTGAAAGCTGCCCACGTCTTTCTCAATACTGAAAACTCTGATTTATTGGTAATGGTGATCTTTAACATTGGCCTAAACACAAACAATATTTGTTGAATTAAATATAACTTATTATGTCTCAATTATGCATTTCATATGTTGCTATCCTTTGTAGAAAGTACCTGAATGGTTTGAAATGGGGAAGTTGACTTACATGGAGTGGGGTTTTAGTGCCCTCCTAGTTTTGATGTTGAAAAATCTATAAAAGTAATAGTAATTTTATAGCACTTGATATATGTTTTGTTGTTTAGGTCAAAATATGAAGCTAATGTCTTCTTTGACCCCCCCCTAGTATTTTGGAATTTTTAGGAAGGGGAGCCTACTTGATAAAAAATAAGGCTTGCTCACATTAATTAAGATATTATAAAGAAAAATGATATTTTTTATACAATAAGTATACCACTTGATCATTAATATATGTTGAGGAAGATGATAACTTGTGAAAATTATATATTAATGTGTTACTAAATCAAGGAGAGTAATGCATATTTGAGAATTATTTCACAAGTTATCATGTTAATTATTTTACTTGTCATTTTAATGAACCTCCTTAAATCTTGATTTAAATTGATATTTTATGAATAAAAAGAAAATTGATGAAAATTTATTTCATATGTTGAAGCCTAATTCTCATTTAGTTTATTTTGAAATAAAATCATATTGTACTCAATTTTTATGATTAACTAAAATATATTTTATGCAATTTTTCTAAAAATTTTAGGCATTGAAATAAATATACTAAATGAAATAATAAAAAGATAAAATGGACATATCGTTAGTGGGCTAGAGGCACACCACTTAACGACTTAATGCGGGCCAGAGACCACACCACATATGGGAGCGGGCCCAAGGGGCCACCGCCTTGTGACTTGTGTAAACCGGGTCGTGGATCTGAATCATGAGTTTAGACTGAATAGATCACCTCCAAGGCCTATTAGGAATCGGGTCTTAATCCAAATCATCCTTAGGAGTCGATAGTCAAGTCCTGTCATCCCTTTAGGAGGTGTATACATTTAATGGAGGACATTGATAAATATATGGAACTCTATATTTCTGATACTTCTAATATGGGACTAAATGACTCCTCTTAACATTTTCAGATCTGACAGTAGAGCGGCAGCTGTGGTAAAGATCTGATGATCCTGATGCTACCATGTCATTGCCCACCATTGCACAAAAAAGTAGCGTCAAATCTAATGGCAACTGCCATCAGACCCAACACACCGGAAGTAGCCACGTCTCCATCCACCAACATGTGTCAGGTGCCCACACGGATCTCGATAAAGCACACGAAAAAGTAGTGAGAGCTCAAATATATCTGATGGTAATTAAGAGGCCATGTCATCCCCTTTCAAAGCAAAATGATGGCACGAGAATCCAATGGTCTTCATCGAGCCACGCAATAGAAGACATATTGACAAATATCAATTATTGTCTGGTAAAACATACAATATCGATTATTCTCTCGCATGGCATAAGGGTATATTTGTAAATATCGATTGTCGTTTGGTAACACAGACAATATCAGTTATTGCCATACGAGAAAAAGGGAAAATGTCAAAAAAATAAGAGAAAAATCATAAAAATACGACATAAAATAGGAAGTTAAAATGGAAAATGCAATTTGCGAATCTGGGGGGAAAAAGGAGGAAGAGGAGAGAGAAAGGGATCCTTTTTTGAACCACTTATGAATTGATACATTGTACTACATAACAAACAATAAAGAGATTTCAAATTTTGATCTCCAATCTATCTCCTTGTCTCTCTTTTCTCTTTCTTCCATCATCTTCTTGATTCTCTTCATGGTATCAAAGCCACCCATTAGATCTAGCCCTGCACAACATCTCACAGGAGGACTCCATGACGACATTAGGGATTGTTGCATCTTCTTCTAGACAAAGTAGAGACCAAATCAACTTCTCCCATATGCACAATTGGTGATGTCCTCTATATCATCAGTAATGTCCCTTCCTCTAAAATTAAACAGGGACATCTTTCTACTATGGAAAACACAACTCTTGTTGATTTCCAATAGTTGTAGACTATCAAAACTTCTTGAAAAAGATCCATTAATAGTATCATCACTTGACGCCTTGGAATGTCTTCAAATCAACCCCAATTATGAAACATGGTGGTGGATGGATCAGCATGCCCTAGGGCTCATCAATGCCTCACTATCATAATTTGTTATGTCTTGTGTGGTCAGTAATACTATTTTTAAAGAAGCTTATAAGGCTTTGTCAACAAACTATGCTTCTTAGAGCAAATCTAGGTTTATGGCCTTACATTCCAAGATCCATCATATCTTAAAGGGATCAATGTCCCTTGAAGACTATTCAAGATGTTTGCTCAACTTATGACAAATTTTGAGTCACCAAACAACACATTGAAGAATTAGCTCTAACATTCGCCCTACTCCGAGGGCTTGGTCTAGAATTCTCTGCATTTGTGATTGATCTCACCACTAGAGAAAATGACCTTAAGCTAAAAGAAGATATTTCTCAAATACAGTCACATAACCAAATGCTTAAATTTCATCAAGGAATTGCTACACTCACTCATAAACTCAAATATAAGGCTTGTTTTATGGTCATTTTTGTTATAAGTTAATACAAAATATTTATAATTTTTCCTCCTAATTTACTCTATTTTTAGAATATGACAAGTAGGAGGTTGATCCTTAGGGACTTAGGACTAAAATTCTGATTCTTTTAAGGTTATTAAAGAAGAAGAAAGATTAGATAGAGAAGAATGAGAGGAAGATAAAGGAGGAATGAGAATCTTGATTTTTCAAGAGAGTTATTCTAAGAAAATCAAGATTATGATTTCAGAATATAATAATATTTTATATAACTATAATTATGATTTAGGGGAATGATGTGAGAGAAGAAAAGATGATGAAAAGGGGGAGGATCAAGGAGATCTTGATTTTCCTATGAAAATCAAGAAATCTAAGATCTCAACGGGAAAGGTTGAATTAGGGTTTCGATTTTTAGAAGTGAGGAGAGAGGATGAGAGAACTAATTTTTTTATTGAATATTAGAGGATGAAACCATGAATTTCATGACCGAGAAGGGTCATATTTGGGTTTGTATTTTTCACCCAAAATAAGTAGTTTTCTCTAGCAATAGCACACTTCAAAGATTAAGAATAAATGTTATAATAATTCACCTCTATTCAGATTTATCAATCTAGATCCTAGGAGAGCTTTTTCCTATAGACGACCTCTACAAAGACAATCTCTAGAATGAGGAAAAATGTGGAAAGCAAAAGGGTTTTATACATAGGGACATTTTTTTCAAAAGAATATTCTCTTTTCTTATTTATCTTCTCATGCCATTTTCTCTTTCCTTTCTTTGGTTGTGCCCCCTTTTAAACTTCAACTTTTGGCCCATCTTAGAGAGGATGGTTGAAGATAGATTGGACTCTTTAATTAATTACTTGATTGAATTCACCTAAATCTTGCACACCATACACTTGTAATATTCATCAATAATAAAATTACTTGACTTTCAAGAAGTCAAGTAGAGTTATAAAAAAATAAACCAAAGAATGTTCACATGTGCTTAAAACTAGAGTAAGATATTTCAAGGTTAATCCTCATGAAATGGTATACATTTTTTTCTATATTTATATCATCAATAATTCCATAGAAATCATGAATCATATGTATATCATTAATTTTCCATGAGCAAAATTAAATACGAAGTAATTGCTCACATTCATTATTTTAATGTTGCTAGCATGACATAGGAGAGATTCAAATCCCAAAAATATATAAAATCATAGATATTACCACTATATTTATCATGTCATCAATGAGTTATCACACCCCCCAACTTAGCCCATTGTTAGTCTCTTAGAAATGGTATGTATTGATTATGATCTTACATTCTTCTTTTGAGTATTTTATTTTATTTTCATGAACCTATAAATATATTTCACAAATTAAAAATATAAAAACTAATTTTATCCAATAATTTCTAAAGTTTTTGATAACACATAAATAGTAGGTCAAAAATGCATGTTTATCCTCTATATTTTAACATTATTTGGGATAGTATTCGACATTTACTCACCCCAATGGTGTGATTTTAATATGTATGAATGTAAATTAACTTTTCTCATGTTTTTTGAATTTTCTTGAATTATTCTTTTGATATACATTTGATGCCACATTAAACATTACCATGCTGGACCTTATATTTTAAGGATCTTATTAACTCAATTCTATCAATTTTAGTGATTTATTACTCAAGTCTAGGGCATCTAATATGTGGTTGAAATCTAGCCGTTGCATGTAGCAAGTGCTCCTTATGACAAAAGCAATCAAATGGCCCCATGGAACAGAGACACTAAGAAAGGAGGACTCACCAATCCAACAATGAAAGGTGACCAAATGGAGAATGAGCCATCCAACGGTGGAAGATAGTAGAAAGCTAGTAGAGAAAAGAAGCTTATAGATCTAATAGTGTGCAGCTAACTAGAGAGGTATGAAGTCACTAGAACCTTCTAACAATCTCTCTCGTGAGAGAGAGAGAGAGAGAGAGAGAGAGAGAGAGAGAGAGAGAGAGAGAGAGAGAGAGAGAGAGAGAGAGAGAGAGAGAGAGAGAGAGAGAGAGAGAGAGAGAGAGAGAGAGAGAGAGAGAGAGAGAGAGAGAGAGAGAGAGAGAGAGAGAGAGAGAGAGAGAGAGAGAGAGAGAGAGAGAGAGAGAGAGAGAGAGAGAGAGAGAGAGAGAGAGAGAGAGAGAGAGAGAGAGAGAGAGAGAGAGAGAGAGAGAGAGAGAGAGAGAGAGAGAGAGAGAGAGAGAGAGAGAGACACACACACACACACACACACACACACAAAACTCACATGAAGTCTAATGGAAGTTCAGGTTCCTATACCTTGATGGCGAAGTAAGGGGGGGAGTGAAGAACAAGGGAAGGGATCGTATACTCTACACATAATGTTGACCAAGGGATTTAGTGGGCAAATGTTGACCCAATTAGGTGCAAGCAGGAGTTGAAGAGCAAAAGAACTGGTGGTACATTGCATTAGGGTGTCGTCAAAGGGTGCAAGAGCAAGGGGATCCTCCACATCCATGTCCGAGTGGTGAGGGCCTAATGTCACAGGTGTGGCTAGGCCACAAGTGCTCAACGAACAATGTGACAATTATGGCACACATGTCAAAATTATATGGTGGTGAAGCCTATCCCGTCCCAACCTTGCTAGGCCCGACAATAGTGGAGCAAGTGTGAGACAACACTAAGCATAGTAAATGACTCAAGGTTAAGGCTAACTTGTAGGCTGTGGCTTGGTCAGTCGTGGCAGAGCAAGGTTCTCGTGTGAGGACAGGGTTGATGGCAGCATGACGTCATGAGCTATGGAGGTGGCAGATTGTGGCTATTAGTGATATAGTGCTTTGGTAACAAGTCCCAGCTAGAACACAATGGTGTACGAGTGGCACACAAGTTGGCACACAACTTGGGACATAAGAGGGGCACCAAGTGGGCACCTGACACATGTGTGTGGTGTACATTTGATGTTCGGGGTGCGCAGCAATAGCGCAAGGCAAACGCCTAGTAGGTTTGGGGGAAGGGGCATGGTAGGACGACCTTGGGGTGCACTAATGGGTGTTCTAGGTTAGGCACGGTGGCAGGCCCCATGGGGAAGGCATAGAGGTGCACGAGCAGGCATGTGGCATGGGCATATGGGTGCGACAATGGTCATGTGGTGAGCGGGGGGTGGAGCATGCGACAGACTCATGACCGGAGTGCTCAGCAAACAAGCACTTGGGGTGGGCACATTGGTGGTGGTGTGGCGAGCGACCAGTGGCCTAGTGGTGGCGGCGACGGTCGGCTGACGCCCTCTTTCCCTTAGACTCTCTCTGAGGTTTCTCAAACAAGATACACGTTCTTCTCAAACTAGTGGCCTCCTCTTGGTGGTGGCTCTCCATCGAGGCCCATATGGTTTGATGGTGGAGGGTCACACTTGAAGTCCAAGTTGCCAAACCCTAAAAAAAATATGCATAGCATCCAAGATAAACCCTTTGCTCTAATTGGACCTACACATGAATGGCCCATGAGAAGAGAGGTGAGGGGAAGAGAAGGACGCCTTCTTTTCCAATTGGGCCCAAACACATAGGGCCCAAAAGGAGAAGGAGGGGAAGAGAAAAGAAAGGAAACAAAGGGGAAATGGGCTTTTCTGTCCCCGCCATGGGCCCTACATGGACCCTAGGGGTGGAGGGCCCCATGTGTGGCAAAGCTAGAGTTCATGGACCTAGGCAGTATAGCGGAACTAGGGTCCTTTGTCTTTGCTCATGTTCCTTAATTCAGTTAAATACATGTAGGCAAGGCCTCCTCCATCACTACCTCTATAGAGCAATTTCAATATTTAAATACTATCAACCTTGATGATGTTATTGGAACTCTAAAGCTTTATGAAGGTAAGTTAAAAGACAAATTAGTTAAATGTGAGGATAAAGTTTTATTGGCTAGAGCATGAGGAAATGACAAAGCTCAATAGATTAAAAGCTCAAGGGGGAGAGGTAGAGGTTGAGGTAGAGGAGTTGGAAGGGTAGAGGGCCTCTGAAGAAAGAAGGTTATGAGAAGTCTCATAAGTTCATTCAAGACAAGTGAAAAGTCAGATGCTACAATTGTTAGGGGCACAAATAATATTCAAATGAGTACAGAAATCCGAAGAAAAAAAAACCAAAATAAGATAATTTTGACAAAGTAAATGTCTCAAAGGAGGATGGAGTAAAGGTCTCATTATTGATGGCAATTGAGAATAGTGATAAATAGATTATTTTATAGAGAATTTCTCAAGAAGAATCGAAGAATGGACTTTGGTATTTGGACACTGGAGCAACGAACCATATGATCGGGAATCTAAATCTTTTATGTGATATGGACTATGACTATAAAAGAAAAGTGAAGTTCGGTGAGAATTTCAAAATCGACATTGAAGGCATAGGAAATATTCTACTTTTCTCCATCGATGACTCTTCAAATCTTCTTACAAATGTCTCTTATACACCCAATCTAAAGGCTAATTTTCTTAGTCTTAACCATTTTAGACATGCAGGGCTGTAGAATTTCATTATATTAGGGTGTATTGACTATTTTTGACCCATAGGGCAGGCTATTGATTAGAGTCTAGAGGAGCTCAAGATGACTATATTTGCTCAAATTAAATGTTAAAGAGAGATGCATGCTTACTAGAGAAAATTCAACTTGGTTATGGCATAAGAGGTATGAGCATTTAAATTTTGCCTCGCTTCAATTATTATCTTCTCAAGGCATGGTGGAAGGATTGCCCAATTTGAAGACTATGGAGTGTGTTTGTGGAGATTGTGTCATCTCTAAATAGGCTAGAGTGTCATTTCTTCAATCTTCATTGTTCTTGACCTCGAGAGCTCTCGAATTGATCAATGGGGATCTTTGTGGGCCAATTGAACCAATATCTCTCAATGGAAGTAAGTATTACTTACTAATTGTTGATGATTTCTTTAGACTTATGTGAGTGAAAATGTTTAAGAAAAAAATATGAGGCATATGAAGTATTCAAATAATTCGTTGAGATTGTTGAGGCCGAGAAATAAGTGAAAATTAGCTACCTAAGGACAAATCAGGGAGGTGAGTTTAACTCTACTAAATTTATGCTTTACAATGAGTCAAAGGGGATTAGAAGACAATTGACTACTCCCTACTCATCTCAGTAGAATGGAGTAGTTGAGAGGAGGAATCAAATAGTCATAGAAATGATGAGATTTATGCTTAAACACAAATCATTACTACATCAATTTTGGGGAGAGGTAGTGAACACAATTGTGTACTTATGAAACTGAGTACCCACACAAAGTCTAGAAGGAATGACCCACTATGAAGCATGGTTTAGGAGGAAACCTTAAGCTTTACACTTAAAGATTTTGGAAGTATTGCATATGTGAAGGATGCGAGTAGCAAACTCAAGAAACTTGAAAACTGGAGCAAACCTATACTGTTCATTGGCTATGACAGAGGTTCTAAGAGGTATAGAGCCTATGACCCTATTGAAAACACCTCTCCTGAGATATTATTTTTGATGAAGCTACTCACTGAAAATGGAAAGATATCATAGTTGAAACTAATGTTGAAGTGGAAAATTTTGATTTCCTATTTGATTCAATAGTTGGTTTGGTCAACATAGAGGTTGAATCGACCTCAACTTTATCAAATCGAGGAATCAAAACCAAATCAACTGAGTCAATTGTATAGTCAAGTAGTTTGAATGGACCACAACAAAGATACAAGAATCTGAGTGATTTTTATGTTGAGACTTAGTAGTTAGACTCAGATTATGAAGAGATTTGTAACTTTGCTGATGAAGAACTATCCTCAATCAAAGAAGCACTTGAAAATGACTTATGGAGGAAAGCGATGTATGATGAAATAAATTCTATAGAGAAAAATAAGACTTGGGATTTAGTCTCTCCACCAAAGTTTTGCAAGCCCATTGGACTTAATGGGTCGATAAGTTCAAGAGAGATCAACATCAAAAGACTTTGAGATACAAAGCTCGATTACTTGTGAAGGGCTGTTCTCAAATACATGGGATTGATTACATAGACGTATTTTCCCCTGTAGCTTGAATTAAAACTATCAAGATTCTACTTGTGATTGTTGTTCAATTCAGATGGAGAGTTCATCATTTAGATGTTAAATCGGCCTTTCTAAATGGTGATTTAAAAGAAGAAATATATAGCCAGAAGGGTATGTGAAGACAAGGAGTCCATAGTTTACAAGCTCAAGAAGGTACTCTATGGGCTTAAACAAGCCCTTAGAGCGTGGTATATTCAACTTGATTTGTATTTCACAACTATGGGATTAAAGAGAAGCAATTATGAGCTAGTAGTCTATTTTCAAATGTCTGAGCATGTTCATCTACTAGTTAGTGTGTATGTAGATGACCTACTTGTTACTAGATTTCTTGAAGAGAAGGTTGTCCTGTTCAAGTAGAAAATGTTGAAGTCCTTTGAAATGATAGATCTTTAGATCTTGAGCTCATATTTGGGCTTTTAAGTGATTTAAAGAGGTGAAGAAATATTACTGTCACAAAGGATTTATGCATTGAAAATTCTTAAAGTATTTGGAATGGAGGAGAGTAACTTGTGTCAGACTCCTATGGAAGTAAAACACAAATTCAGTCAAAATAGTGAAGGTCATTCTATTGACCCCACTTATTATTGAAGCTTAATGGGATCGCTTCAATATCTTACTTACACTATACATGATATACTCTTCACAATGATATTTTTGAGTCGATTTATGGAGAATTTGACAAATGAGCATCTTATTTGTGCTAAGAGGCTACCGAGGTACTTGAAATGGACTATGGATTATGGATTTATCTACAAGAGAGGATTTAATTTTTGTCTTGAAGGATACAATGATAGCAATTATGCCGGTGATATTTTTGATGGGAAAACCACCTCTAATGTTTGTTTCTATCTATGTGGAAACATGATATCTTGGACATCTCAGAAGCAACATATAGTTGCATTATCTACGTGTGAAGCAGAATATGTGCCCCTCACTTTGGCCTTGTGTCAAGGTGTTTGGTTAAGTGATCTAGTCAATGAGCTGACTAGAAGTGAGCTTAATCCAGTTCAGATATTTGTTGACACTAAATCGGCGATGAAATTGGCAAAAAATCTGGCATATCACAGCAGGACAAAGCACATTAATGTGCGCTATCATTACATCAGATCATGCATTGAGGAAGGGCGAATACTTGTCAAACATGTCCCAACATCACAGCAGCGAGCTGATATTCTGACGAAGTCTGTGGGGAGAGACAGGTTCACGGAACTCAGAGACCTGATTGGAGTTCATGATCTTCAGCATTGGCTGAAGAATTAAGGGGGAGAATGTTGGTTAATCCCTCAGCCAATTCCAAGTTGACTTCCCTGTTTCGCCCATTTTCCTCTCACGTGACATGTGTAACGATCTCCTCTCTCATCATCTTTCTTTTAATCTGGACCGTTTGTACCAGAGTTATAACGGCGGAGATTAAAAGTAGACTGGTGACAGTTAGCCCAGTCACGATGCAAGTCACCCATTGGGCCATGTAGGTTGAAATTACCCCTATAAATTTGTGCAGGCGTGTAGTGGAAAGTCCACGAACATTTCTTCAGTCAATTGATTTTCTGTGCAATTCTTTTCAAATCGTGCATTCTACAAGGGTTCCACACCATCCATTCATGATTTATGATATCAAATCACTCCTGGGCCTCGTTGTGGAAATATAGAATAGTAGAGTTCAACCAAGACGATATCATCTAACGAGACAGTCAATACACATATAATTACCACCCGACGTGATTAGTCCAATCTGAGTTCCTCAACAATCCTAAACAGAAGGAAAGACGAGTGAGAGGGAGAGCAAGCTCAGCCTCGTTTGTAGGCACTGTAACCACGCGTCGCCATGGCTTCGTGGAGTCTCCAAGGACCTTACGCCTGTTCCACAAGATCAGATGATCGCCTCAGTGGTCGTCTTCCGAGGTTACACAGTAGAGAGCGAGAGAAGAAGATGTGCAGGTTTCTGACGGCAGAAATTATGTTCTTATCTCTCTTTCTCTCTCTCTCTCTGCGCTTCACCGTTGAGAAAGATCTATATGATCCGATATCTTCCCGTACAAACGAAGGTAAGCAGAGATTTAACAGCAATTACCATGGTCTGTGGGTTTTCCACCGATCCTCCCCACTTCTTTATCCGGGAATCCGCCGCCGCGGCCTGCAACAAAGGATGAAATGCACCTTCAGATCGGTTCTTATCGTCAGAGAGAGAGAGAGAGAGAGAGAGGCACCGACCTCCTTGTTCCAGTTTGTGCAGAGCGTGATTCCCGTGAGTATCAAAGTTTGCAACAACACCCCTGAGATCATCCCGCTCCAGATGCCCTTCGCGAAAATTTCCGTTAGAATCACCCTGCTGTCTCTCTCTCCATAGCTTCCTATTTTCCTTCTCGATGCAAACCGTTACCTTGAGTCCCAGATCGAGATAATATCCGAGCAGGAACCCTAATGGAAGGCCGAAGAAGTAGTAGCAGCACACATTTACGCAGGCGACGAGGGTCTGCCATCCCGCTCCAACGGCTACGCCTGCAGCTCCCCAATTCGCTCCGATAGAGAGACAGAGATATATTCATATATATATATATATATCTATCTAGATAGATAGATAGTGAGAGAGGGGAGGGAGGGAGGGAGAGAGAGAGAGAGAGAGAGAGAGAGAGAGAGAGAGAGAGAGAGAGAGGGAGCGGGAGGCTTATGAGTTTCTGAGAAAATTTATTAGGATACTCACCAGTTAGGACGGGTTGGACGCTATTGAGAAGAAGAGCAAAGGAGAAGACGACGGCGAGGTCGGAGACGGCGCGGGAGACGACAGAACTGTTGGTGAAGGGAACTCCGTAGACATCCCTCAGGGAGAGGACTAATGCCATGAAGAAGACCCCAATGAGGGCGGAGGAGATGACGACCACGAGGACGGAGAACTTGGCCGCCCTCGGCCGCCCGGCTCCAAGTTCATTTGAAACCCTCACGCTGTTCCATTCAAATCAGTTTCATTCAGATATTTTCACTTCGTAAAAAAAATCACTTGCATCAGAAGAATGACCCTCAGTCGACTTTAACTGAGATGGAATTTTCGAAGACCATATTGATTTTGGTAATTAGCGTATAAATGATTTCTGAGGAGATCTAGGGCCTCTGTTATAACGGTAAGTAAATACCTCAGTTAAAACAACTCCCCGTGGCTCTCTCTCTCTCTCTCTCTATTGGGCTTTGCTCCTCATCTGACTATCCCTCTTTCTCTTGATGCTCTTCTCTTGTGCATCCTTGTCTTTTCCCCTTGATGCCCCGAACCAATAGTCAGCAACCCCACAACTCGAGCCATCTATACAGTGGAATGTGTACAATATTGTCGTAAATATTCCCTATGAAGCAGACTCTACTATGATTTACAGAACACGGCGGGGTCACTACTAGAGAGTCTTAGTCCACGTCGGGCAATCGAGCGTACCTTATTGCCGCGTTGAATCCCAAGAACACCATGATCTCCCACCCGCTCAGGTTCACACTGCCGTCAGACGGTAATGCCAAATCTACGTCACATTGTCGAAAAACCTTATTGCTTAACATGGTATGCACTTTTACGTACTTACCAGATGGATATGGCGGCGACCGCGACCTCGGGGTTCCTCAGGTGACCCGCCAGCACCACCAGAAATATGTAATACCAGAACTCCAGACTACACATCGTGAGAAGTTAGCCGCAACAACTCAGATAGCAAAATGGTTCGAACCGCTTCTTTTCGCCATTGGACTTCCCAATCAAATTCATTATAACATTCATATTGTGTAGGCGATACGATGTGAATACAATTCTATCAGTGCAGCTTACCACAACATGATACCAGAGGCGATGGAGAGCCTGACGAAGCCGCCGAGGTCCCGGAAAGCGGCCGCGCTGAAGCCGGTCCAGGCTCCGGGGCAGTAGCCCATGAGGATGTAGAGGAGCTGACCGAGTACTACCACCCACCAGGAGATGTTTAGCGAGGCGGCGGCGCCGGGGAGGCCCAGGCCGAGTCGCACGATGAGGAGCCAGCTGAGGAGGAGGTGCAGCAGCAGCGCCAGCACAGACACCACGGCCATGGTCATCACCTTGCTCTGTGCCTGCAGGAACTTCTGGATGGGGAAGTTGGCCGCGTATGCGAACAGCTGGGGGATCATGTACAGGGAAAACCGCCCGGCGAGGACGGCGATCCCCTCCGCCAGGCCGAACGTCCGCAGGATGGGCGTGGCAAAGAGGTAGATGGGCATCAAGCAGAGGCTCGTGGCCATGAGGATCAACCAGGATCTCTGCATGTAGACGCCCATCATGTGGAGCTGCCTCGCACCGTAGGCCTGACCGCAGAGCGTCTCCAGTGCGCTGCCCATCCCGAGCTGTGGCAATCCACGGACACTGTTCATGTCTTCTGCTAATAATCCCGGAGTTGGGGGGTGGTTTGTGTGTGCTCGTATGTGAGCGGGATAGGTGGACTATGAATCGCAAATTTCTCATCCACTAAAATATCGATGTCTCCACAGTATCAAAGGCAAGGTACCGAAGGTGGAAAGATTGAATACAAATGAAAAAACACTAATAAGCGATATATCAAGACTTACATGGTTCAGAGAAATCCTCCTACGTCCAGAGAGAGAGCTGGAGATGTTTATTTGATGGAAGAACAAAGAGACAGAGAACCTTACAATAGTTTTAACTATCTTTCCTCACCTTGATGCCGGATGTATTCTTCCTCAAGAAGAAAATAAAAGACCCAAATACAAGAAGTAAGAACCCTACCTTCTTCTCTTCTCACCAAGTGTACCTTCTCCACTACCTTCTCCACCAAGCCTCTCATTGTTTTAAGAATGCATTGTTTGCCAAGAACAAATGACTTACAGGAATGAACTTTACAACATTTGATATCGCTACGTAATTTCTGATTTTCGAATTATATCAAATTTTTTTATTTATTTGACCAAGCATTGCCACCAAAACATTGTTGCATCATCTTCAAAATGAGATGTGGTTGGGGCACCAGCAAATGCAACTACATCGAGCAACTTATATAATTATCCAATTTTATCTAGTTTTACATTAACTAAAGTAGCTTTTTTTATTTTTTAGCAAACCATTAGTGTCGAAGTTTTAAGTATTATATCAAGAATATAATTTTAATAGTTGATATCTCAATCTTTCTTCACTCAATATTATTACTCATGAGAATTCTACGCTCATCATGGGATGTATAAGTGCCAGACCGACCTCAAAATGAACGGATATGACATGAATAAGTAGAATGAAGAATCCTTGTATTAGAGTAATTCATCCTCGAAGGGGATACGAACCATGATCCCGAAGGCGAGGCCGGCGATGGCCATGTTCTCGGTGGAGACGGCGTCGAGCTCCAGCGTGCTGAGGTGACCGGCGAAGACCTGGGTGACGGCGCCGAGGGAGTACTGTGCTATGGACGTGAAGATCGCCGGCCCCGCAAGGTTCCAGAGCCTCTTGTTCTCCTCCACCGCCTCCTTCAGAAACGTCCGGCAGCTGGTTATCTTCCCCATGTCCGCCTCGCCGCCTCTCCTCTCCTCTTGGAGTAGAGGCTCCTCCTGGTTCTCCTCTCTCCCCGCCATGACTTTCTCCCTCTCTCTCTTCCCTCCCCCGTTTTTCCTGATCTTCACATATTTTTACATACACACACAAAGGTATAGTTATGGGGGGGGAGAGAGAGAGGGAGAGAGAGAGGAGAGTGACCTAGTATTGTGACCCTAGGTCACTCTTCTTTCTTTTCTTATCTCTCTCTCTCTCTCTCTCTCTCTCTCTCTCTCCAAGAAGGAGCGCTGGCTAAGGAGAGAGGAACGGTAGCGCCGGTATCTGACCGCTGGGTGATGAAACATCTGCACACGTGGGGGATCCTACGCAACAACCGATTCCCCCCGCTGAAGGAGAGAAGAACCTTACGTACCAGCTCTTGACGTGCCGCGCCGGAGTAAATAATCACAGCAGTCTTGAAGGTTAGATGTACCCACTCCCCTCACCTAAGAATCTTTTTCGTGCCTTACCTACCGTCCTCATTCTCCCCCCTCGATTTCCCCACCTTCGCCTTCTGCTCGCATCGCTCCCTCACCGGATAGGCAGGGTAAAGCCCCCGCCACCCTCCGTCATTGGGTGAACTCCTCGCTCTCATCTCCCTCTTCGGCTTCTCCCCTCAAGGTCTTGCATTTTCTAACCCCCGTCCCCCTTATCTGTTTCCATCTCTGGCAGCTAGTCAAGGAGGGATCGGAAAAGGCACAGGAAGTGGCCGGTGGAAGATGATATCTTCGTGTATCTCAGAGTTGGCTATATCCGATCTTTTTTACCCGCAAGCGCACGTGGAGGATGAGGAGGATGGAGAGGAAGAAGGGAAAGAGACGATGCGGCAGTGGACACGTAAGTGACCATGTTAAAAGTGACCATGTCACTTTTACAAAAAAGTGAAGTGATGTGGCATTTCGTGCATAGTTCAATTATAGTACTACGATGATTTGACATTTCTGAAAAATATGATAAATTTTGTTTCAAGATTCAAATCTCGACTACTCCAGTGCTTGAATCTAGGTGACATGGCACATTTTGAGTCATCAGATCAAGCCATCCAGTGATCGCATGCTTCTATCAGTCATGACAAACAAGAGACAAATGTTTGGCCCCATATTAGTTATTTCCATGAAAATGTTGTGCTAATAAGTCGAGAAATCTTATGTTAGCAAGTTCCTCTCCTAAACAAGTATCTGGATTTCATCATTGGAGCCTAAGGGTTGATATGGAGTCACGCCCAGACACCCAAAGAGCCTAAGAGAGGCCCCGTGTTGACCCATTACCGAGCAAGGGAATTGAGACTACACATGTGCGCCCGGTGCAAACAAACTTCAGTCCTTGCTAGGCCAAGCTGTGTAGTGGTGACCCTATGACCCACAAATGGATGTAGTGAGCCCAATATGGCTCACAGTTGGGCCCGTGAAGTGCTGAGCCCAAAACTGATTTTTTATTTTTATTTTTATTTATTTATTTCAGAAAATAATATAAAATAATTTCAGCCTAAAAATAATTAATGAAAATAACTCAAATTCACCCAGAAATCATATAAAATTAAAAAATAGTTTTTTATCAATTATAAATTATTTTCAAAAAATTCATGTAACATTATAATATTTTTACCTCACATTACGAATAAAAATAAGATATTATCATACCTCTAAATATTGCTCGTCCATTTGTAATATAGATAAATAAATTAATCAAAAGCTAACACGCTTCAAAAAATCATATTTAAATGAAAAAAATTAACTTTTAAGAAAAATGAATCTTGCGAGATATCATATTAATATACTCAAATCTAGGCCTTTTATAGTTTTTTTATGCTTTGAGTTTATAAAAAATATTTACAGTTTGTCCTTCTTATTTACTATGTCATTGGAATAAGGTGAGTAAGAGGTCGATCCTTAAGGAATGTGGATTGATATTTTGATATGGTTTACATTAGAGAGGTAGAGAAGAGATTAGAAGATAGGATGGGGGGGAAGAAGATGGAAGAATGAGAATCTTGATTTTGGAGACAATTAATTATTTCAAGAAAATTAAGATTCTAGTTTTAGAATTTGGACATATTTTAGATTATTGTAATTAGGGCTTAGGGAAATGATTTAAGAGAAGAGAAGATGATGAAAGGTGGGAGGATTAGGAAGATCATGATTTTCTCAAAGGGAATGGTTTGGATTAGGGTTTTGATTTTGAGGAATGAGAAGAGATGATGAAGAGAACTAATTTTGTTTGAATATCAGAGGATGCAATCATAAATTTTAAGATCTAGAAGGCATACCTTGGGTCTATATATTTTGCCCAAACCACACAATTTTCTCCAGCAAGAGCACACTTCAAATATCAAGAATAAACTTTGCAATAATTCAATCCTATTCAGATTTATCAATTTGGATCCTAGGAAAACTTTTTCCTACAGCCAACCACTATTAGGAAAATTTCTAGAATGAGAAAAATAAATAAACGAAAAGTAGTTTTATACATAGAGATGCATTTTCCAAAATAACCCTATGCCCTTTCCTATTATCTTTTTATGCCATTTCTCCTTCCTTGCTTTGTTTGGGTGCCCTTTGAAACTTCGATTTCATGGCCCATCTTAGAGAGGGAGTTGAGGAGATATTGGGCTAAAAAAAGACATGCCCAATAACCTTCTAGCTGCTTTTTCTTGGGCCAAAGCACTCTACATCATCTCCTTCTTCCAGCCTAATAGCCTTAGCACTCTAAATCATCTCTTGCTTTCAACCTAATAACCTTCAAGACTTTTAATCCATTCCATAATTAAATTGACCTAAGCCTACACACATAATGCTAACAAATATCCATTAGTAATAAAATTGCATGACTTCCTAGGAGTCAAGGAAGGTCAGCCATCAAAAAATAAATCAAGAATGTTCACGTGTGCATGAAGCAGGATACTTTAAGGTTAATACTCATGAAACGACATAAATTATTTGTATATTTATGTCATTAATAATTCCATAATAATCATAACTATGTATAAAACTGAT
The DNA here is from genome assembly GCA_024713555.1 of Spirodela polyrhiza. Classification (NCBI taxonomy): domain Eukaryota; kingdom Viridiplantae; phylum Streptophyta; class Magnoliopsida; order Alismatales; family Araceae; genus Spirodela; species Spirodela polyrhiza. The sequence continues at coordinate 1,373,075 of CM046547.1, forward strand.
TTTCCATGAGAACTTATAAGTAAGAAGTGATTATTCATGTTCGTTGTTTTAATGTGAATAACATGATATTGGAGAACTTCAAAGTTCAAAAGCATATAAAATCATAAAATTATCAGTATATTTATCATGTTATCAATGTGTTATCACATATTCTCATTTTAAATTAGAGAAAAATAATCTTAAGCACTTTTAATATTTGAATACTCCTTAGGATAACAATTTAGACTTCACTTTTTCTACCTACAGATTTGTCATTCTGTCACTTATAAACTTAATTCACTAGATGTTTAAAATATAATCTTTCAAATGAGAATAGTATTGATCTTACATTTTCCTCTTCTATAGGTCTCCTGCTTTGACATTTACACTACATCTTTTTCTTCTATTTTTTATAAGAATGGATATGTAGCTTTTCCCATAGACATTTTCAACAATTTAAAGTGATGTATCACATCCTAATTGTGTAATTTTTATTTTCTCAAAATTTCACACTATCTTTTTTTTAAAATTTTTTCTAAGATGAGTGATTTCCATCACAATTCATGTAAATCAAGATGTAAAAATCTTTGATAACTCAAATGATCAATCAAATTCTCACATCACAACAAATTTGATCCATCAAGGTTAATAAATATAAATATGGAAAATACAATCTATGTTATCTATCTTGTACGCAAGACGTATTCTAAAATTTCATTCTCTTGAATCATTCTCCTAACTTAAAAATGTTTATCCTATTGCCCTTTGATATGACATATTCATTTCGATTTGTTTCTCATGCATAAAATATGATAGTCAAAAACATAAATGAATAAATGATAAACTTCCTTTAATTTTTGGCTTTCTTTCATCAACCTCAACCACCAAATACTTAGAAATCATCTAGTAGAAGTTCAAACTCTGAAATACATGATCATATTAAAGGAAATTTACCTAGAATTTCTATTCTGAAATTATGCACCATTATAGCATGAAGGATTAGTTATTTTGGTTCTATTTCAGTGCACATTTAGGATTAAAAGTTCAATGAGTCCTTAAATTAATTATTATTAGCATAAAATTTAGATAAAGTTCTAGTTTTCCATAGTCTAGGGGTCAATAGCTTTAAGAATAAAGACTATGATTCAAGTCTAGTTTTTGGCATCTTGAATGGGTCATAAGGATTGTGCATGTGTTAGATCTTTTACTAGGTTGGGGGAATAGCTTGACTTTAATATTATGGGTTTGATTTATATCATGGATCATCCAGCACACCTAACAAAATCTTGAGCAAAATTTGATCATTCAAATTGACATCCCAACTATCCACTGGCTATTTTCCACTTGTAACATGAAAAAATAGAAAGTATATTAGACAAGTATGTGATATTTCACGACAACACAGAACAAGAGATTTCTTGTTGCTTAGAAGGATTGCTTACCATCATCACTCGTGGGTCACCAAGGGAGATCTTCGTCAACTTAATCCAGCTTGTGGGAGTAATAGAACAACACATCAACCTTTGACATGATTGTGTCAAGTAGTCACATTAAAAGAGAGTTGATGTAGAATTCTCTTGATGCAGTGGGCCACACAAGGGAACTAGGCTTAGCCCAGCTTGGAGTGGGCCCAAAAGCCTATTGTAGGTCCAAATGATGATGGAACCATCCTTAATATTGGGCTCATTATTGTTTTCATATGTTGGGCCTATGTAAGGCTTGGACGTTGCCCTTGAGAGAAAAGTTGGATTTTGAGATAGCATAAAGTTGTGTTCGTCACTCCTCTATGGAAATGGTCACAAGACCTCATTGACCCAATAGGGCTGGTCGAGAGAGCCCTGTCACCTTAGTAGACTTGGTTGAGAAGACCTCGTCACCTTGATAGGGTTGATTTCAAGGACTCCGCAACTCCTGGTTAGGGCCTCCACCATTCTTCTACTGCTGCCTAGGCCTTCTTTGGTTACGGTCACTATCTCTTCGTCGTCTGTTGCCACCATCTGCTGTTGCCTTCGCCCCCACTGTTGTCTTCGCTTACGTCATTGCAGCCTTTATTGTCAGTGTTGCCATCCGCCGTTACAATTGGTTTTGTCATCTGCTGCCACCATCTGCCACTGCCCTTGCTTTCACCTTTGCCTTCATCACCACTCCTGATGTTGAAATGTGTCAAACCCCCCAGCCCAGATAAGTGGGGAAGGTGGTTTTGACCGTGGAGTATTGTTGGAACATGTCAAACCAAACAACTCGGTTAAGTGGGAAGGTGGTTTTAGCTATGCAACAATATGATCCTAATTTTTAGGATCGTGGTAGTTTTTCCCTTATTTAGAGGAGAAAGTTTCCTTATTTCAAGGATTAGTTGTGCCTATAAATAGGCCTTATTTTTTCTTGTTTGAAGTACTGGTTTTATGAGTTTTTCTCTTATAACATGAAGTCTCTCTTTCCTTTTCTCTCTTCCCTCATTGGAGCCTTGGGTATTCTCTTGACGATGATGACGTGAGTGCATGAAGAGGCGACCAACATCGTCTTGTGTTCTTCTCGCGTTGCTTCGGTGACTCATCCTCGTCCTCTTCTACATTTATTTACGTCCAAATATGCTTCCGCAATCGCTTAAGTCTCTACAGTTGCCTCAGATCTGTCACTATCACTGCCATTCTGCCGCACAATTGCTGCCACCACAGCTACCATCACTACTGCCATTACCTTAATAACCACCACTTCTGCTACCTTAATTGCCACTGCTGCCTCTGCCTTCTCTGGTCACCTTCACTGTCCGCCCCATTTGCACGAGCCTATCGTTCTGCTCAATGGGACAGTTAGGGTTCCACACCACCCATTCATGATTTATGATATCAAATCACTCCTGGGCCTCGTTGTGGAAATATAGAATAGTAGAGTTCAACCAAGACGATATCATCTAACGAGACAGTCGATACACATAATTACCACCCGACGTGATTAGTCCAATCTGAGTTCCTCAACAATCCTAAACAGAAGGAAAGACGAGTAGAGGGAGAGCAAGCTCAGCCTCGTTTGCAGGCACTGTAACCACGCGTCGCCATGGCTTCGTGGAGTCTCCAAGGACCTTACGCCTGTTCCGCAAGATCAGATGATCGTCTCAGTGGACGTCTTCCGAGGTTACACAGTAGAGAGTGAGAGAAGAAGACGTGCAGGTTTCTGACGGCAGAAATTATGTTCTTATCTCTCTCTCTCTGCGCTTCACCGTTGAGAACAGATCTATATGGTCTGATATCTTCCCGTATAAACGAAGGTAAGCAGAGATTTAACAGCAAATTACCATGGTCTGTGGGCTTTCCACCGATCCTCCCCACTTCTTTATCCGGGAATCCGCCGCCGCGGCCTGCAACAAAGGATGAAATGCACCTTCAGATCGGTTCTTATCGTCAGAGAGAGAGAGAGAGAGAGAGAGGCACCGACCTCCTTGTTCCAGTTTGTGCAGAGCGTGATTCCCGTGAGTATCAAAGTTTGCAACAACACCCCTGAGATCATCCCGCTCCAGATGCCCTTCGCGAAAATTTCCGTTAGAATCACTCTACCGTCTCTCTCTCCCTAGCTTCCTCATTTTCCTTCTCGATGCAAGCCGTTACCTTGACTCCCAGATCGAGATAAGATCCGAGCAGGAACCCTAATGGAAGGCCGAAGAGGTAGTAGCAGCACACATTTACGCAGGCGACGAGGGTCTGCCATCCCGCTCCAACGGCTACGCCTGCAGCTCCCCAATTCGCTCCGATAGAGAGACAGAGATATATACATATATATATATACATATATCTAGATAGATAGATAGAGAGAGGGGAGGGAGGGAGGGAGGGAGGGAGAGAGAGAGAGAGAGAGAGAGAAGTAGTGACAAAGGGAGAGGGAGGAAGAGAGGAAGATGGAGAGAAAGAGAGAGGAGGGAGGGAGAGAGAGACAAAGGGGGAGACTTATAAGTTTCTGAGAAAATTTATTAGGACACTCACCAGTTAGGACGGGTTGGATGCTATTGAGGAGAAGAGTAAAGGAAAAGAGGACGGCGAGGTCAGAGACGGCGCGGGAGACGACAGAACTGTTGGTGAAGGGAACCCCGTAGACATCCCTGAGGGAGAGGACTAAGGCCATGAAGAAGACCCCGATGAGGGCGGAGGAGATGACGACCACGAGGATGGAGAACTTGGCCGCCCTCGGCCGCCCGGCTCCAAGTTCATTTGAAACCCTCACGCTGTTCCATTCAAATCAGTTTCATTCAGATATTTTCACTTCGTAAACAAAATCACTTGCATCAGAAGAATGATCCCTCAGTCGACTTTAACTGAAATGGATTTTTCGAAGAGCATATAGATTTTTGGTAATTAGCGTATAAATGATGTCTGAGGAGATATAGGGCTTCTGTTATAACGGTAAGTAAATACCTCAATCAAAACAACTCCTCGTGGCTCTCTCTCTCTCCTCTCTCTCTCTCTCACTATTGGATTTGCTCCTCATCTGACTTTGTCTCTTTCTCTCGATGCTCTTCTCATCTGCGTCCTTGTCTTTTCCCCTTGATGTCCCGAACCAATAGTCACCAACCCAACAACTCCAGTCATCCAGACAGTTGAATATATACGATATTATCATGAAATATTCACTATGACGTAGACTATACTGTGTTTTACAGAACATGGCAGGGTCAATAATAGAGAGTGTTACACGTCGGGAAATCGAGGCATACCTTATTGCCGCATTGAATCCGATGAACACCATGATCTCCCACCCGCTCAGGTTCACACTGCCGTCAGACGGGTAATGCCCAATCTACGTCACATTGTCAAAAAACTTTGCTGCTTAACATGGTATGCACTTTTACGTACTTACCAGATGGATATGGCGGCGACCGCGACCTCGGGGTTCGTCAGGCGACCGGCCAGAACCACTAGAAATATGTAATACCAGACCTCCAGACTACACATCGTAAGAAGTTAGCGGCAACAACTCAAATATGGAATGAGCAAAATGGTTCGAAATTCTGTAGGAGATACGATGTGAATACGATTCTATCAGTGCAGCTTACCACAACATGATACCAGAGGCGATGGAGAGCCTGACGAAGCCGCCGAGGTCCCGGAAAGCGGCCGCGCTGAAGCCGGTCCAGGCTCCGGGGCAGTAGCCCATGAGGATGTAGAGGAGCTGACCGAGTACTACCACCCACCAGGAGATGTTTAGCGAGGCGGCGGCGCCGGGGAGGCCCAGATCGAGTCGCACGATGAGGAGCCAGCTGAGGAGGATGTGCAGCAGCAGCGCCAGCACAGACACCACGGCCATGGTCATCACCTTGCTCTGTGCCTGCAGGAACTTCTGGATGGGGAAGTTGGCCGCGTATGCGAACAGCTGGGGGATCATGTACAGGGAAAACCGCCCGGCGAGGACGGCGATCCCCTCCGCTTGGCCGAACGTCCGCAGGATGGGCGTGGCAAAGAGGTAGATGGGCATCAGGCAGAGGCTCATGGCGATGAGGATCAACCAGGATCTCTGCATGTAGACGCCCATCATGTGGAGCTGCCTCGCACCGTAGGCCTGACCGCAGAGCGTCTCCAGTGCGCTGCCCATCCCGAGCTGTGGCAATCCACGGACACTGTTCATGTCTTCTGCTAATAATCCCGGAGTTGGGGGGTGGTTTGTGTGTGCTCGTGTATGAGCGAGATAGGTGGACTATGAATCGCAAATTTCTCATCCACTAAAATATCGATGTCTCCACAGTATCAAAGGCAAGGTAACGAAGGTGGCAAGATTGAATACAAATGAAAAAACACTAATAAGCGATACGTCAAGACTTACATGGTTTAGAGAAATCCTCCTACGTCCAGAGAGAGGGCTAGAGATGTTTATTTGATGGAAGAATAAAGAGACAAAGAACCTTACAATAGTCTTAGCTATCTTTCCTCACCTTGATGCCGGATGTATTCTTCCTCAAGAAGAAAATAAAAGACCCAAATACTACCTTCTTCTCTTCTCACCAAGCCTGCCTTCTCCATTACCTTCTTGACCAAGCCTCTCATTTGTTTTAAGAATGCATTATTTGCAAAGGACAAATGACTTACATAAATCAACTTTAGAACATTTTATGTCCCTAGTATTTTCTGATTTTTGAATTATAAATTTTTTTTATTTATTTGACCAAGCCTTGTATAATTATCTAATTTTATCTAGTTTTACATTAACTAATGTAGTTTTTTTTATTTTTAGCAGACCATTAGTGCTAGTACAAGTGAAACCATTTGCATCATGTACTTCAGGAGATTAGACTTTTTCTTAAGTTTGGTACATTTTGGTGCACACCTAACATCTGTCGAAGTTTTAACTATTATGTCAAGAATTTTAATATTTATTTTTCATATCGCAATCGTTCTTCACTCAATATTATTATGCATGAGAATTCTACGTTCATCATTGGATGTATAAGTGCCAAACCGAGCTCCAAATGTACACATATGGCATGAATAAGTAGAATGAAGAATCCTTGTATTAGAGTAATTCATACTTGAAAAGGAGACGAACCATGATCCCGAAGGCAAGGCCGGCGATGGCCATGTTCTCGGTGGAGACGGCGTCGAGCTCCAGCGTGGTGAGGTGACCGGCGAAGACCTGGGTGACGGCGCCGAGGGAGTACTGTGCTATGGACGTGAAGATCGCCGGCCCCGCAAGGTACCAGAGCCTCTTGTTCTCCTCCACCGCCTCCTTCAGAAACGTCCGGCAGCTGGTTATCTCCCCAATGTCCGCCTCGCCGCCTCTCCTCTCCTCCTCTTGGAGTAGAGGCTCCTCCTGGTTCTCCTCTCTCCCCGCCATGACTTTCTCCCTCTCTCTCTTCCCTCCCCCGTTTTTCCTGATCTTAACATATTTTTACACAAACACACACACTCTCTCTCTCTCTCTCTCTCTCTCTCTCTCCAAGGAGTGCTGGCTAAGGAGAGAGGAACGGTAGCGCCGGTGTCTGACCGTTGGGTGGTGAAGCATGCAGACGTGGGGAATCCTGCGACACAACGGGTCCCCCCGCTGAAGGAGAGAGGAACCTTACGTACCAGCTGGTGGGGCAAACATCCCAGCCCCACCATGTGAAGGGGTCGCGCCACCACAGAAGGAGACGACCAGCACAGGTGTCATGCCACGTCGTCAGCGCCAACCTAGGATCTTAGATCCGAATTTTATTTATTTTATGGTTTCTTTTCAGTTAATCTTCTTTAATCAATTTGGAACCTATAAATAGGGTTAGCGGGGTAATGGACGTGTTTTGGTGAATTTTGGAATAAAAAAACATCATTTTCAGAGTTTACCCTCAGGAGGTTTTCTCTCAGCCGCCGCCGCCGCCGCCGCCGCTGAGAGGCGACCCTCCGTCCGCCCGTCCCCCTGACGAGTGCACATTGTTGCGGGACGGAGGGATTAAATCCTGTTATGGACTCGGAATGAGGGATTACCTGAGGGGAAAGGAGTAAACCATTGTCGAGGAGTAACTCACAATACCCTTCGCTGTGTGTAACCCCGTGCGGAGGTCGGCGAATGACGGGAATATGGATGGATAGGGAGGGGGTGGGGCGGAAGGAGAGGAAGGGGGAATGCACCTTCACGGCGCGATACTCAGGACCTCACCTTCACAGCGAGGGTGGGGGGGGGGGGGCTTCGTAGCCATAGAGAACCAGACGTTGATCCAACTAATACTTCATTGTCCTCGTTCTTCAGGGATACAGCTCTATTTAAACGAGTGCGAAGAGACCCTTCGGCCACGACCATCTTGTAACCGCTCTTCCTGACATCCCCCGACCCATTCTCCCAGGTTCTGTTGCGCCTCAGTCTCTGGTAATTTGTTATGTAACTGATTCTCTTGATTCCCTGTGAGTGAGTTGGAGTCGTCGCCTTGCTGTGCCATCGGGTTAGGCTTGTCTCCGGTCACCGGCCGTTGGCCCTCAACACACATCGCCTGCCTTCCGCGGACTCCTCTGTTGCCCGCGGACGTCTCCTGCTGCCGCGGACGTCTCCTGTCGTCGCGGACGTCCCCTGGCGTCGCGGACCTCGTCTGCTGCCTGCAGACGTCTCCTGCCGCCGCGGACGTCTCCTGTCATCGCGGGCGTCCCCTGTCGTCGCGGACCTCGTCTGCCGCCGGCGGACGTCGTCTGCCGGTCGCGGACGTCACCTGCCTCCCGCGGATTCGTCTACCGCCTGCGGACGTCGCCTGCCGGCCGTAAACCCGCCCGTGGACGTCACCTGCCGCCCGCGGAGGCCGCCTGCCGACCGCGGATGTCGCCTTCTGCCCGCGGACTCGTCTGCCGCCCGCGGACATCGCCTACCGCCCGCGGACGCAGCCAGCCGCCCGCAGACGTTGCCCGCCGCTCGCAGACATCATCGTCCCCGACTCCTCACAGTCAACGCCCTCCATGAGGTCCCCTTCCGATCGAGTGCAGCCGGCGTACCCACGCGCGTGGTGATTCTCCCCGCCGCCTGTCTGGCCACGAAGCGTCAAGATTCCTCCATCAAAAGGGCACGCCGAAATCATCACCGGTTTAGGTTTTAGGGCGCTGCCCAGAACCCTGAAAGGGGGCAGCTACCCCCTTAACCCCCTGCCAATTGACCACGTAGTTGGATCCGCGAACAGCTCGCCGAAGAGCTTGATCCAAGAATAAAAGACTTATCAAACGGAGTTTTCAGTCACCTTCCTTCCACTACCTTATCCAACTCAAGGCTCGCCACATTGCTCATCACTTTGTACCAATGTCAAAGGTCTTATTTTCACTCTTCGGTGACTTATATTATTTCATCTAGTATTTTCTTGTATATTTTTCTACTACTGTCGGAATTAATTTAATAGATTTGTATCTTCTCGTAGTCAACCATGTGAGATTTTAAATTTAGAGCTTTACTTATCGTCAATGATGTGATTTGTGACTTGATTTATTTATCCCTATATCATCCTTAGCCAACCCATTCCGAGTCTATCATATTTATCATACCTATTCTATGTCACCAACTCTTGACGTGGCATACCAAAGTAAATAATCACAACAGTCTTAAAGGTTGTATGTATCTAGTTCCCTCACATAAGAATCTTTTTCGTGCCTTATCTATCATCCTCATTCTTCCCTTGATGTTCTCCTCCCTCGATTTCCCTACCTTCACCTCCTACCCGCATCCCTCCCTCACTAGATAGGCAGGGTAAAGCCCCCGCCACCCTCCGTAGAAAGATCCTTGGAAGAAATTCTTCACCGTTTGTATCGGGCGAAGAATGGGGAAGATTTCTAGAAGAAATTCAGCCTCTATAGCAGCTTTTGTATCAAATGGATGGATTGGGTAAAATCTGGTGTCTATAGCGGCCAGACGAGAGGGGTTTTGATCCAAGAGGGGGATAAAATAATGAAGGATGCCTTCTTCCTCTCCGCAAACACCTTTTCAATCTTCCTTTGTGCATATTTTGCCGATTTTTTACAAGTAATTGTCGTATTTGTTGCCTCAATCTGTGCATCCGCCGTTAACACAAAAACCTGAAAAGATTTGATTTTTCATTAGTTTTAAAAGATTATAAACTATAAAAATGACATGCATTGAATTATAACATAATTTCCAATTGATTTTTTTCAATTTACTTGACGAATTTCTCTTTGGAGGATCAATTGATCATCCGGCATGATTTTTGCCAATTTTTCAGGATTTTCACTGATTTTCTGAATTTAATGATTTTTCTCAAATTTCCATAATATGTCTATAAAATCAGAATAACCTTAGAAATATTCTCAAAAATAATATAAAACATAAAAACATGATGAGAAATATTTTCATCATATTACATGACTAATTTCTTCATGTAATTCTTAGAAATTAACATTAAAATCATATAAATCATTTTAAATCTAACTTTTCTAATTTAAAGTATTTTGCAAGCATTTTAATTAAAATTAAAGCATAAATCACAGAATCACTAATGCCATTATCATGTAAATATTGAGAGTTATCAGCAGGGTAAAGCCCCCACCACCCTCGGCTTCTCCCCTCATAGCCTTCTTTCCATTTACTAACCCCCGTCCCCTTTATCTGCTCCATCTCTGGCAGCAAGTCAAGAAAAACGCCACGTGCCCTGGCAGACCATAAAGTCAAGGAGGGATCGGAAAAGGCGCAGGAAGCGGCCGGTGAAAGATGATATCTTCGCGGATCTCAGAGTGAGCTATATCCGATCTTGTTTACCAGCAAGCGGACGTGGAGGATGGGGAGGATGGAGAGGAAGAAGGGAAAGAGAGGATGCGGCAGTGGGGAGAGGAGACGAACCATGATCCACAAGGCGAGGCCGGCGATGACCATGTTCTCGGTGGAGACGGCGTCGAGCTCCAGCGTGGTGAGGTGGCGCGCGAAGGCCTGGGTGACGGGCCAAGGGTGCAAGCGTCGAATCCAGAAGGGGGGACCAGCATTTAATGCACCCGACGGTCCACAAAGAAATACCTTTTCTGAATGTCCGTAACTTGGGATTATTCCCGGCTAGAGATGGAACGGAATGAAACTATTCTTTGGAAAGTTACAGTCACGGAATGGCATTAATAAGAAAGGGAGAAATCTGTAGTTAAATAACAGATGAGCTCCCAAAAAAGCTATTCACATGATACTTACAAAAGTGAACGCCTCAATGTCTGAAGATGTGCTCAATTCCAGAAAAAATTATATACCGTTTTTCCATTGCATACTTTTGTCAATTTCATATGTTTTTTCAGTTAGAATAACCTTTTATCAATTGCATAAAAAATGGCTTCTATTTGGCAGTATATGCAATCCAGAAACGATTTTGATTGATCACAAATTTACATGCGACTTTTCTAGAGATTTGTCTTGTTAGATATAGTATGGAGTTGCCATGTCTTAGTTAATGGACTTGTCATGTCTTGGTTTATGGGCTTGTTATATTTGGGATCAGCTTTATGGGATTGCCATATTTAGTCCGTGACATTTTATGGTCCTTGTAACAATATATAAGGGCAATTCGAGACTTGACGGTGTGTGGCCTTTCGTCCCTTCTGTTCGTTCCCCCCCTCTCATCTTTCTTTCTCCCTCATCTCTATCTCCCTTGTAAATATGGTATTGCCACCTTATTATCCTCTATCTTCGTTAGTATGGTATTAGAGCTATGCTACCCTCTCTATCTCTTGGTGAATATGGTATCAAAGCTTGGTCTTTTTCGTCCTCTAGAGTTTGGTCATCATCCCTTCTCTACATCATAGCCATTAGCGCTTCTATTAGTGTTTCAATTTCCATAAAAGATTCCCTCGTTCTCATCGCCATCATAATCACCATCATCATCAGAGGCTTCCATCATCGCCACGCCATTGACACTTTATCTGATCATATTCATTATCGCCTCGTCCTCATCCTGAGTTTTGCATACTATGCCCCTGTGCACCATTCTCTCACTCAGGGAGTCATCTGCCTCATTGTTCTCCTCTCATTCTCATTGTTCTCATCGCTCTCATAGTTCTTGACCAATCTCCCTCATCTCTGGTTCTTCCTCTCCCATTTTATCTTCTGGGGTTTTTCGATCAGCGTCGTTTTCAGGGCCCATTTCGTTGTTCTTTCGGTTTCGGGGCTGCCGTTACCTCCCATGGTGCCTTTCCCTCTCTCTCCTCTCCTTTTCGCAAGTATTGGTCTTTCAGTCTTCCTTAGTATTGGGATTGGTCTATTTGGCATTGGGCTTGTTCTCATTTGATTTTGGACTAGCACAACATTGGACTCAGTCTATTTGGTATTTGGGCTATCTATACTCTTGGTCTTTGGTCTTCGTTCATATTGGGTTTTTTCTGCTCTCTTCCTCTAATTGCTCATCCTCTTCAGGTCTTGGTTGGTCGTTTCACGTCTTGTTCTCCATTTCCTCTCATCGAACTCTTGGTGGTCCTCATCGGATAATGATTTTGTTGATCCTATCCACATCTTGTTCTATTCTACATTTCCTTTGGTCTTGGTGGTCCTTATTGGACCTTGTTCCCTCTTATCTCTTAGTGGTCCTCATTGGACCTTGGTCTTATTTGTCCTTTCAGATCTTGGTATCATTGATCCTACTCCAATCTTGTTCTCCTCTCCCTCTCCTTTGATCTCTTGGTAGTCCTCATTGGATCTTGGTCTCATTGATCGTATTGGGATCTTAGTTCTCTATCCCTTTCCCTTATCAGATCTTATTGGTTGACTCTCTTTTTCTTGGTGGTTCACTCACTTTCTCTCTCGGTGCTCCTTCGGCTTCTTTCTCCATTTCCCTCGTTTCTGCCTTTGCCTCCCTAGTATAGTTTGTCCCTAGGTAATAAATTATCTTTGCTTACATGATTTGAACCTAGGTATCTTTGTAGAGAGTATTGGAAGTTCAGCACTTAGGCATAATAATATTGTTATTGTTTTTCATGTAGTTCCATTTCTCTTTTTTTTCGGGGAGCTTCTGACAACCTACTACAACAATTTTTCAGCTCATGAACATGGATGGGTGCAAAGGAAGAGAATGAATCTTTTTATCGAAGGATCAGAAAAAAATCGGTCTGGATCTATTGCGGGAATTTTTTGGAAGATCCAAAACTCAAAATAGTGGTATTTGCTAGCAACACCAAATTTCTCCTCCAACTCCTTCTAGCCGAGCTTCTTGATCTGTCATAATTTTTAGAATTATTTTTAATATAAAAATAATTAAAATAAGTGAAAAAATGAATTTGGAGGTTAATGGAGTTAGGGGACATTAGTTTGTGAAGAACACCTTCAAATTCGAAGTCGTTGGGAATATGTCAACTCAAAAATTATTCAAACTGTAGTTAAAATTATTCAAATAAAATATTAATATGAAAAGTTTATTATTCATAACATACTAGAGGATTGAATGAAGCTTGCTTTCAATCTAAAAATAATAAAAATAAAAATAAATAAAATTTAACAGATAAATGAGTGGCATAGTCATAAATAGATTTGTGTAAACATAGTGCATCAATTGAATTCTTACATCTTCTCCAATCAATGGTTAACAATATTAGAAATTATCACTTGCTGAAATCAACCAACAAAATTAATGTGACTCTAAGCGTGTTGCTGCATCTAGAGAAGGATTCTTAGAAGAAATTCTTCATCATTTATATTGGATGATGAACAGAGTGAGTTCATGAACAAAATTCAGCCTCTATTGTAGCTGAATGAGGGAGAAATTTGGACGAATTCTATCATTTGTATTAGATGGAAGGATTTTGGTGAAATTCGGCATCTCTAGCAATGAGAAGAAAGGGACTTTGGTTCAAAAGGGGGAATAGATTGATCGATGATGTATTCTTCTCTAGAAAGAGTTTTGTGATCTTCCATGCATAGATTTTTTCAATTGATTTGAACAATGCGACATATTTCTCACCACAATCGATGTATTCATCGTTAGCTTAAAAACCCTAAAAAGATTTGATTTTCTATGTGTCAATCGATTATAAGTTATAGAAATCAAGTGCATTAAATTATCAATTGATTCTGAATCAATGTTTATCAATTTAATTGGATAATTTCTTGCTAGAGAATCAATCAATCCTTTGGCATGATTTTTTTTCCGATTTTTCAGGATTTTTATCAGTTTTTTTCTGAATTTCATGATTTTTCTAGAGTTTCCTTAATGTCTTTATGAAATAAAAATTAATGAAGAAATATTTTTTAAAAATAAAAACAAAAAATTCATCATATTTCGTGGTTAATTTCAGTATGAAATTATTATAAATTAACTTCAAAATCACATAAATCATTTTAAATCTCATTTTTCTATATTAAATTAATTCAAAATTATTCTTAGTGAAACTAAAACATAAATCACAAAAAATATTAAAGATACTATCATATAATTATTGAGATTTATCACTAATATTCCAATAATGAAGTATGCCTTAAGTACTAAATTCGTGATAAAGATGATGATATAGTTAAATTAAAGCCATTGTCCTCTCCTTGTCAAATACTAGCTTTGAATTGAAGGGTATTTAAGATGCAAACTAGTTGAGGAAAATCCTTAATAATTTATTAGTTCTCCTTTAATTTATGTCTTTATGAGCTTTGACTAGCCAATATGAATCTCATTATATCTTGCTTGAATTTTCTTGAAAAGGAGTTAATACAAATAAGAGGCTGCCATGATGAAAGAGATAATTAATGCTGCCACTAGAGGTTCTATCTTAATGTGGCCGTTAGAAGATAGTAGCATTTAAATACAAATCTCCCACGAAAAACTTCTTAGATCTCCATAGTTTGCTAACAATTATTTTCTCTAAAATATGACTATTTCAAATGGTAAAGAAGATAATATGATATATCTTTTGAATCATTCATATATCTTCTAAATAAACTAACACTTGATGTTTTTAGCACTTTACTCTATTATCTAAGTTGTAACAGTTCATATTAGTCCATTAGAGATTTAGATCTATAATCATAAGGCTAGAACTAGTAAAATATATCTCATTAAAATTATGATAAAAAAATCAAAAATGATTTTAATCATCAAAAATAAAGTGTGATATTTATTAAAGCATATTAGTTCATGATCTTTGCTTCTCAAATTATCATTTCAATTATTTAGATAATAAATGTAATTTTTGATAGGTATTCAATTTTATCTAGAAAATCATATTTTTCATAACTACACAATCTGAATTCACTCTAGTGATTCGATCTTAATGCTTTCTGAAATTTATGATGTGAAAATATGGGTTCATAGAGAATTGAGTCACTTTTCGTAGCCATATTTTACTTGACAAGATCTTATTGAATTGAGTATTCAAATCATTCATTTATCTCACAATAGTATTTTCTGTGGATATTAGCGATTCCACAACAATATATAAAGTAATAATTCTTTATGATGTAATCACTCAATTTAACCACATTAACAACATGTGACACAAATGCACTTGAGAAGTTCTCATATGAACTCTTATGGATATCATTTTAAATTATACGTAAATAATTTAATGTCCATTCTTATATTGTATATGTTCTTAAACACATAATTCAATCTTTCACTTGATCTTAATCTTATTTGTCATCATCAAAATATCATACATATAATGCTATAATAAAAAGTACCCAAGTAAATCTAAAATAATTCCCAATAATAAAATGACCATAATATTTTCTCATAGACTACTAATTTTATTTTGACCAAATAAACCTAAGCAAATGAAAATAATTCATCATTTTCTAGTTATTTTTTATCTTGAAAAAAGGACAACTGATTTCAAAAATCTTACTATTAACTATAATGTACAACAATGACATGTGTTCCTTTCATTTTTTGAACGTCTCCATTTCTTTGTCCGTTTAATTGAAATTTGAATTAGATATTAATTTCTTGCCAATAAATAATTCCTTTTTGAGGTTGAGTGCAAACAAGTATAGTTGATCTATTATTTTATATATGTAAGTTGTCAACTTATCACTTTCCATATTCCAAATTTCATATTTACAAGTTACTTTAATATTTTGTGATTTTCTTGATATTTTCTTAAATACATCAGCATTGAACTTTTATATAGAATATAGGATACTATATTTGAAGATTAGTTCTAATGTATGCAAAATTAATCAATATTAAGGACTAAATCCTCACATTCTATTTACTAACTATAAAACTTTGAAATCATTAAACATTATATGACTCATCTTAGAAATATGCATCATTTAACATAAGCTCTCATCATACATGAAATTTAATAAATATTCAATAAATAAAATTTCACAATATAATATCAAATCAAGGACATAAATAGTTTTCATGCCAAGAAAGGTTATCTTCTTTGTCAATACAAATAAATGTTGGATTGATTTCAGTTTATTGATGAATAAAATGTGAATCATTTTAAAACTCCATTTTCTCAACGTCATAGGCTAGTTGATGATTTAATACTTAATCAAAATGATAACGATATCTATATCAAGATAAATTATCTTACGTCATAGATGACAAAACGTGTGGCTCATACACGACTAACACATCTCACAGTTATTAAGAGTTAATTGAGAATGCCGCCCATCTGATGGGGATCCAGCTGAAATAGATTGCATTCTCCTCCCTATAAGATGTCAGAAAGGGGAGGCATTCCTCCGTCAATAGCTCTTGTGGTTTCTGTGTAGCTAGACGGTGATTATGGAAGTGGTACCGGTTGACACTATCTGGGAGGGTTGGGTGGCGAGGGCACTTGCTATGGAGGGGGTGGTTGAATTTCTGAGTTACTTGCCCAAAGTATGTCTCCCTTTGCCCAAACCAGAGAAAGAACCTCTCGCGGACGTCGTAACGCTAAACGGCCCAAGCCCATGGGATCGGGCCATGCTGGAGGTGGATGTGGAGGACCCCAAGGCACCCGCAACGGACGGCGAACCTGCTCGGCGCAAGACGCTCATCTTCTCCACCAGCGATTACCTCAACCTCAGCGCCCATCCAGCTGTTCGCAAGGCATCGTCGGAGGTACATCTTCCAACTCTCTCGTGTTGGTCAGAGATTGCACTCGTCAACTGACCTGGGAATAGAGACATCGAGTAGGCATCACTGCTATTCGGAATGGGCCCGCGGGCCTCCTACCTGGTCAGTGGATGCACAGAGTACCATCGGCGGCTTGAGAACGTCCTGGCGGAGCTGCACAAGAAGGAGGATTGCGTTGTCACGCCCACTGGATTCTCCGCGAACACAGCCTTCCTGGCGGCGGTCGGAGGTGTCGCCACCCTTAACGTTTCGTCGAGAAGGCCGGCAGCGCACGAGAAGATTGCCGTGTTCTCCGATGCCCTGAACCATGCATCCATCATCGAAGGCCTCCGAATGGCTGAGCGCATGGGGCAAGCCCTCGTGTCGGTGTATCGACACGGCAACATGCAGCATCTTGAGGATCTCCTTTCCACATGTCTGGTCGAGAAGAAGGTCGTGGTAACCGACAGGTAGCATTTACTATATCCATCGCCAAATATTGATTTCCCTGTTGACGATACAGCAGACAACGAAAACTTGTCATTAATGGATGAATTCTCAGGATATAACCAGAAGTTGATGGCACATGAAGACAAGATAGGTCATTCATTACAACGACTACTGAGAAAAAAGGGCTGACCCACACGATTTATTCACCCTAGGGCGGACGGCTTTTCTGACTCTGGACGTCCTCCGAGATTAACGCCCTCTTCCTTTTGTGTTACAGTGTATTCAGCATGGAGGGGGACATCGCACCTTTGCGGGACCTCGTGCAGCTCCGGAAGAAGCACCGCTTCTTACTTGTCGTCGATGAAGTAAGTCGGCTGAATTCCACACATGTGCCTCATTCCTTCTGTCGGCTCCAAGCCATTTTCCTTCCCGCTTCTGGCCATGGTTCTCTAACTCACTCGCTACTCTAAAGGCGCACTCAACGTTTCTCTGGGGAAGGAATGGGGGCGGCATCGGAGAACATCTAGGCATCGAAGATCAGATCGATGTCATCCTGGGGACAATGAGCAAGTCCATCGGATGCGTAGGCGGCTTCGTAACCGGCAGCAAAAAGTGGTGCGACCTGGTCAGACTGGTGGGTCGTTCCAACATTTTCACATCAACTTCGCCCGTACCCGTCGTCGCCGCCGCTTATGGTACAGACTCTATCCCATCATCTCTATCCCATCATCCACGTCCTCTACCCCTTGTGCACTTCACATCAATTGCGCCGTGGGCACGCAGCTGCCGTCACGGTGGCCAAGAAGGAGGTCTGGCGCAGGCGAGAATTGTGGAACCGAGTGAGAGAATTCGCAGAGTTGACCAAGTACCCCGCAGCCAGCCCCATCATCTGTATTGTGATCGGCTCCGAGGAAGCAACTATTCGTGCGAGCAAGCAAATGCTGAACCGAGGCTTCCATATCACTGCTATTAGACCTCCGGCAGTAGCATCTGACGCTTGCCGGTGAGCTCTCCTTTTCTCTCCTCTCCTCTCCTCTCGTCTCCTCTTCTCTCCTCTCTTCTTCTTCGCTCTACTGCCCCCCCCTCTTATCTCAGGCTTCTTCCATTGTCCAGACTTAGGATCTCGCTCACATCTGCCCATACTTCGGAGGACCTGAGAAGGCTTGTGGCCGCACTCTCAGAATGTGTTCCTAAACTCAAGTTCGCTGGGGACCCAGTTACTTCAAGGCTGTGATACCCGTGAAGACAACAGCGAGTGGAGCACATCTACGTTATTTGAGACACAGGACCAAATCAACGCATGATGAAACCATTCAATAATATTGGAATAGACGAAAGACAAAGTTTACTATAGTTTTCTGTTTTCTTTTCGGATGTGAATGCTGCCGGTTTAGAATGATCAGTTATGTCTTCCCCATCTTGGACTTCTTCTGTTGTATCTCACCGTCCTACGATCAATTATAATCTCTCTTTCTGTCGTTCGCTCGCTAGCACCTCCTGTCTTTACTCGTGCCAGACTCTCTTTCTCTTACCCTTCCAGTCGGTAACTGCCTGTCTCTCTCTCTCTCTCTCTCTCTCTCTCTCTCTCTCTCTCTTCCTGGGACTACAAATCTTTTTCCTATCTCAGGAGCCTAGAGAGCGAGAGAGAAAGAGAGAGGAAAGAGGGATGTACATGCCGTCTTACACGTGATACAGAGTAAACTCAGGCACTGGTGTGGCCACAAAAAATCCTCTTTTCTCCGTGGTGGTTTGTCTTGTTTTCAGTAGAGAACAGCCAGTCGATGAGCGGGCATGTCCAGAGATTCCACCTAGCACTATACCCCTTCACTCGATGGAGTCGAGTTCTCCCATTGCGGAGAGAGCTGACCCAGGACAGGAGCCCCTTTCGGATCCCTCGATTTTTGCAGGAAGTCCTGACACCGTGCATCCAAAAGCTGAAAGGAGTTGCCTTGAGACTGCTGGAAGCTCAATCGACGCCCAATAACCTTCTCACGAACTAGAAGATCAAATGGTGTAAACTCTCCAGAGGCAAATCAAGTATTCGACCGTCGCTCCGGATGTCGTCAGAACTGTTCGATTCTAACGACTCTCTTATTCCTAGTTGGGAGGCCTATAAAGGGCTGAGAACTTTATCTTTCAAGATATAATATTTTGATGTTTCTCTCCGGATTCAAGAGTTGGTCATCAGGACCCCGTCGCCGCGTAGGTTTGGTCGCAAGAACCCCGTTGGAGCCTCGACTTCCGCCTCCACCCACCTCTCCCTAGTTACCAGCAGCTGCCATCATACCCCATTGTCCATCACCCAGTCCCCGTCTGCGGCAAATAGCCGCTGCCACCATCGCCGCCGTCTGCCTCCAGCACCATCATCCGCACCAGCCTGCCGCCACCCTGGTTTGTGCCAGTTCACGCAATCAGCTAGGTCAGCCCAGTCAATAGTCAAAGTGAGTCCAATAGTCACTAGAAGGGTACAACTTAAACTTGTGTTTCTTCACCGATTGGTCACTCAGTCTGGCAACAAAGTATTTCTGATTCCTCTCACTATCCACCTATTTGTGGGTTATTATACCTTCTTGTGACTGTCCTAGAGAGACCAAAGGAATAACCTTCCTTGCATATTTAGTTGACCATACTCTTATGGTAGAAAATGATCAGATCTATTAAATAAATGAGTATCCTACTTCAAGACATTTTCTTAAACTACTCTATCGAATCTTAATTCTTTCTTCATATATTTTCTATATTTTTTGGGATTTCTCTCTTTATTTTCCAGAAGATACTTATGATGTTTCTCAACTCTTATTACCTTCAAAAATATCCTTTTTCTATTCTACATCAATCTCCTTAGCCTTACAAATATGCAGACAGCTATTGGATCAACCATGACCTTTAATGAGGCACTAAGACGAAACCTCATTAACTCATCAATTTGATCTCTAGAAAGATGGAGGAGAATGAGTCCTTTTATGTCACGGATGGGCTCATTGTCTAGGCTCACTATGCCTAATAGAAACACCACCTCAGATATATCAGACCTCTTTATGTCATTAGGTTGCAACATCAAGTCAGCCTTCTTCTCACTATGGCCACCCTCAAGGACGAGTTCTATTACACTAGAAACACGGAGTCCAAAGTTGTGGTGGCTCTTAATGTGCCACTCTACTTCATCCTCTACACCACTCCTTAGGAGGATAATTACCACATTAGGTTCCCCATTAGGCGGGCATTGTCATGACCACAATCAACCCCATCTACAAGGTCCACAAGATTTGCCTATTATTAGCAACGTACGCAAGCATTGTTGGGCACGTGGCTCATTAAGGCCAGTCGTGTCAACTCAAAAGGGTAGTAGAGAAGACCGCATTTAATGTGGAGGAGAGAGAAGACGAGATGTTTGAAATGGCTCACGATGTGGACCATTTCTCATAGCTCTCAATGGCCTAAAAACGGGCAAGCCGAACCAAAAGGGAAACGGTTCAATTGAACCATTACAACTTCAAGGAGGAAACTATCTACATCTCAAGGAGTCATTGGCACATTTCTCGAGATAGTTCCATGAAGTTTATAAATAGAGGCCATCTCTTCTCATCTTATAGTACCAATATCAATACTATTGACCAGAGGGTACTAGAGGGTTAAGAGTGAGTTTCCAACAAAGTGATCTCTACTTGTTAGTGAGGGACTAGTAAATTCTTTGAGGGCCAAGATTAGAGATATATATTTTGAGTTCTGAGGAATGCTCTTTTGTACTTCTTCTACATTTAGTGAAGGTTTTTTATCATCGCCCGTGGACGTAGGAGGCCAACCTCCAAACCACGTAAATTTTTGTGTCTCTGATTGTGAGTTGTTCATTTCATTTATGTCTTCTAACTTCCGCGTTAAGTCCATATTAGGCTTTTATCTCTAACAAGCATAACCCCTTATCTCTCCACTTTATGAGCTATTTAGAAGGTAATGGAGGCCATCACTGTATGATCTAAAGGGTGTTTAGTGAGAGATCCTAGGTGGTTAGCTGTCACTTACATACTATGATATGTCGTAGTAGGAAGTCTTACTTCAACTATTAACCCTACTTTTTATCCCTTGTATATGGCTAAGCTTAGAGTGAACTTTTTGAGTGTTCGATTTTATATCATATCCATCCTCTCTACTCTATTTATTTCCATTGGTCATGTGTATATCGAATGGTAACAATCTTAATCTATGTGAGGAAGAGAGTAAGAGGGGGAGAGAGAGAGAGATCATTCACAACTTGTATTCATGAGGGTGTCACTGCTCTGGGCAAATCCGAAGCCCGGCTGGTCCAACCCGTTTGCTGGGTTTTAAGTCCTTCCCCGACTGGATCTACATAGGATCCCGGCTGCCGAGCGTTGGGTCAAGAAGCGCGGAGAAACGAAACTTTAGGTCCATTTTACAATGATTAACTTTGCCGCGGGGGGGGGGGTGTGGAGAGAGGGTGATAGGGAGAGAAATCCGCACTGTGTGAGGAGAGGGAGAGAGAGTGTCTCAGTGATAGAATCGAATATTAAAAGAGAAATATAGAATAGCAAAAAGAAGAAAAAAAGTATTTCTGAATTTCTTCGAGGTTTTGGTGAGTTTGATGAAGACAATATCATTTAATGAGACACTCAATGTTAATATAATTGCCGCCTGACGGAATTAATCCAATATGAATTCATCAACAATGCTATATAGAAGGTAACACGAGTGAGAGGTGAGCAGGTTCAGTCTTATTTGCAGGCGCTGCTACCACGCGTCGCCATGCATTCGCGGAGACTCCAAGGACCTTAAGCCTGTGCCACGAGATCAGCTAAACGCCTCAGTGATATTCTTCCGAGGTTGCAGAGTGTAGAGAGAAAGAAAAGTCGATGTGCAGGTTTCTGACGGCAGGAATTATGTTCTTAATTCTCTCTCTCTCTCTCTCTCTCTCTCTCTCTCTGTGCGCCGCTGTTGAGAAAGAACTATGTGGTCTCATCTCTGCCCATAAAAAACTAAGTAGAAAACTAACAGCAAATTACCATGCTTTTTGGGTATTCCACCGATCCTCCCCACTTCTTTATTCGGGAATCAGCCGCCGCGGCCTACAATAAAGGATGAAATCCACAGTCATATTGATTCTTAGAGAGGAAGAGAGAGAGATACACTGACCTCCTTCTTCCAGTTTGTGCAGAGCGTGATCCCCGCGAGTATCAGGGTCTGCAAAAACACCCCGGAGATCATCCCGCTCCAGATGCCCTTCACGAAATTTTCTGTCAGAATCACCCTACCGTAGCACTCTTCCTCTCTAAATCCACTCTTTTATTTGCCTCTCCATACAAACCATTACCTTGACTCCCAGATCAAAGTAAGATCCCAGCAAGAACCCTACTGGAAGGCCGACGACGTAGTAGCAGAACACATTTACGTAGGCGACGAGGGTCTGCCATCCCGCTCCCACGGCTACGCCTGTAGCTCCCCAATTCACTCTGGTAAACAGAGAGAGAGAGAGAGAGAGAGAGAGAGGGGGGGGGGAGGAAGGAGGGAGGGAGGGAGGGAGGGAGGGAGGGAGAGAGAATTCTGTAAGAATTTATTAGGAGACTCACCAGTGAGGACGGGTTGGACGCTGTTGAGAAGAAGAGTGAAGGAGAAGAGGACGGCGAGCTCGGAGACGGCGCGGGAGACGACTGGGTTGTTGGTGAAGGGTACACCGTAGACATCCTTGAGGGAGAGGATGAAGGCCATGAAGAAGACCCCGATGAGGGCGGCGGAGATGACGACCACGAGGATGGAGAACTTGGCGGCCCTCGGCCGCCCGGCTCCAAGTTCATTTGAAATCCTCACACTGTTTCATTCAGACAAGTTGCATTCAAATTCCCACGCATTGTCATTCAAATCAATTGCACCAGAAGACTGACTCCTCTTTGTCTACTTTTACTGAAATTGATTTTCGGAAGAAGAACATATCGACTTTTACCCAATAGTGTCTTAAGCGAGCTAGATCTTCGGTTTATGAGGTAACTGAAGACCTCAGTGAAAACGAGTACTCCTCGTGACTTTGTGTGCGTGTGTTGTACTCCTGGTGCGTCTCTCATCCTCATGGGTCTTTCACTCTCTCGCTCTCTCTATTGGACTTTGCTCCTCACCTCTCCCTGCCTCTTCCCCTTGACTCTTCTCACCTGCGTCCTTGTCACTTCCTCTTGATTCCCCGGCCATAAT
The DNA here is from genome assembly GCA_024713555.1 of Spirodela polyrhiza. Lineage (NCBI taxonomy): Eukaryota > Viridiplantae > Streptophyta > Magnoliopsida > Alismatales > Araceae > Spirodela > Spirodela polyrhiza. The sequence continues at coordinate 1,396,134 of CM046547.1, forward strand.
GGCCACCCACCTAACAGCTTCAGTCCTCAGGACGGTGGAGTACATATAAACTTGCGTTGAAATGTACCCTACGAGCTAGACTCGACAATTTTATGCATAACACGGTAGGATCCCTACTTGAGAGTGTTTGTCCACGTGGGACCATCGAGCATACCTTATTGCTGCGTTGAATCCGATGAACACCATGATCTCCCACCCGTTCAGGTTCACGCTGCCGTCAGACGGACAACGCCCAATCTACGTCACATTATCGAAAAACTTTGTTGTTCAACATGGTATGCACTTGTACGAACTTACCAGATGGATATGGCGGCCACTGCGACCTCCGGGTTCGTCAGGCGACCCGCCAGCACAATCAGAAACATGTAATACCAGAACTCCAGACTACACGTCGTGAGAAGATAGCGGCAACAACTCAGATATGGAATGAGCAAAATGGTTCTAACTTGTGTGGGAGATGCTTTATGAATACGATTCTATGTGTGCATCTTACCACATCATGATGGCAGAAGCGATGGAGAGCCTGGCGAAGGCGCCGAGGTCCCGGAAGGCGGCCGAGCTGAAGCCGGTCCAGGCGCCGGGGCAGTAGCCCATGAGGATGTAGAGGAGCTGGCCGAACACCACTACCCACCAGGAGATGTTTAGAGAGGCGGCGGCGCCGGGGAGTCCCAGTCCGAGACGCACGATGAAGATCCAGCTTAGGAGGAGATGCAGCAGCAGCGCCACCGCAGATACCACGGCCATAGTCATCACCTTGCTCTGCGCCTGCAGGAACTTTTGGATGGGGAAGTTGGCCCCGTATGCGAACAGCTGGGGGATCATATACAGGGAAAATCGCCCAGCGAGGACGGCGATCTCCTCCGCCTGGCCGAAAAACCGGAGGATCGGCGTGGCGAAGAGGTAGATGGGCATCAGGCAGACGCACATGACCATGAGGATCAACCAGGACCTCTGCATGTAGATGCCCATCATGTGGAGCTGCTTCGCGCCGTAGGCCTGACCGCAGAGCGTCTCCAGTGCGCTGCCCATCCCAAGCTGTGGGAATCCATAGACACTATTCAAGTCTTCAACAGATAGTCGGGGAATAGTGGGGTTGTTTGTGTGTGCGTGAGCGAGATAGCGGAACGAATCCCAAATTTGTCATCAACTTAAGTATTGATGTATCCAAGTATCAAAGGCAAGATAACGAAGATGGCAAGATGAAATAGAAATGAAAAAACACTAAGAAGTGATATATCAAGATTCACATTGCTCAGAGAAATCCTCATACATCCAGGGAGAGAACTAGAGATGTTTATCTGATGAATGCCGAATGTATTCTTCTTCCAGAAGAAAGTAAAAGACCTAAACAGAAGAAGGAAGAGCCCTATCTTCTTCTCTTATCACCAAGCCTTTCTCCACAAATCCCTTTAGATTGTTTTAGGAATGCATTGTTTGCGGAGAACAAATGATTCACCGAAATCAACCTTGCAAGATCCTATATCCTTAAGTAGTTTAGGATTGTTCAACTATAACATTTTCTTTTCATTTATATGACCAAGCCTAGGATGCCACAACATGATAACATCATCTTTAAAATGAGATGTGATTAACGCATCACCAAATACAATAGTATCAAGCAACTTGTATAACGACCCACTTTTCTGTACCTATATATGACCTACAGCACCGTTTTTTAGAAAACCATTAGTATTAGTATAAATATAATCATTTGAATCGTGTACTTGGGTTAAATTTGGTACATTTATTAATATAGAAAAGTTGACTGCTTATATCAAACAGTTTCGTTTTTATTATTCATATTCCACTTCTTCGCTCATCATGGGATATATGTGTCGAATGTATTCCTAAATGAACAAACGATAGGAACAAGTAGAATCAAGAATCAATTCTTACTTGAAGAGATTGTTAAAACACTTAGTTCCTTTTATAAATCGGAAGCAATATTGGCTTACATAAGTGATTCATTACCCTTGTACTTAAATTTATTTTGAAGTACTAGAAAAACTGGTTTCCAATTACTTTCTTGGTTTCAATAGTAACATTTGGCATTACCTTTTGACTTGCGACTAAAATGGTTTTTCTTGAAATCTTTATTTTTGGAACATCCTCTTTCTTGACTTGAACCTTTAACTATCACACTTTCAGTACCTACGAAATATTTATTTATAATCTGATTTAATAATAATAATAATAATAATACGTATTTAACATATGCTATCTTCAAGGTGTATTCGCCATAGACGACTGTTGTCACTAAGTGGCCATAAACTTTGAAGTAATTATGGAAGAAGGATAGATTAACCTTCTTACTGAACCCTGGCCTCCAAACTATGAAGATGTGACATCAACTTATTGAATATATTTATATTTTCTAGCATACTTTCTTCATCAAATAGACATAAGCTACATAACTTCTTCAGATATAGTTTACTTGTAAGAGGTTTTGACAAGTAGAATAATTCTGGCTTCTTTCACAAAACAATATTAGTATCCAAGTTGATAATATTATACCCCATAAGCTATACATAACTGAAGTAATACTAATTAGTTCGAAATCTAATTCATCATAATGCTCATCACTTTATCCGTATACACTTCTTTTGGTACAAAGAACTTTGTGAAGTCATTGTACAAAGACTATCTTTACTCTCTTATCACAAACCAAAATCAATCCTTCTATTGAATTTTGAAACCTCAATTTTTTCCATTATCTTTCCAATAGCAGACTTGTTAAGGTAACACTAACCTACCACCTACCTCTAATACCAAATGATGTTTGTAAATCAAGATGATATAAATATATCTAAATAAAGCCTCAAGTATGGATGTGTCTAAATTATCAAAGAAATATCGTGAAAAAATATTTAAAAAAAACAAAGAAAATTTTCTACATCTATAGAAAGAACTAGAGATATTCATAGGGTGGAAGAAAAAATGGAGAGAAAGAGAAAGCATTGAAAGATATTTTAATCTCTTTTCTCGACTCAATGTTGAACATTTTTCTCTTCGAGAAGAAAAAAAAAAAAGACGCAATTGAAAGAATCAAGAACCGTTTATTCTTCTCCTCTCACCAAGCCCTACTTCTCCACTACCCCATCAACCTCTTACAACTCTCCAAAACTCTCACTCACCTTCTCCCATGCCCCTCCCCTTTAAATAGAGTAAGAGGAGGGAGGGGGAGACAAAAGGAGCAACAGGAGACGGAGCCCGTTTTTGAAGGGGGGGGTGGGGGGGTGGGGTTGTCGTCGTCACATCTTCTCTATTGGGCCGTTCTAACGGCCAAACTAGTTCAAAGGAGCCAAGCGAGACAGCTGGGTAGGCGGCCGAACCACATAACCATTGGCTATATAAAAAGAGGCACGATGGTTATAAAAGGACGCCCACAGGAGTCCAGACGGGAGTTGGCTGCGGACGGAAGGCAGCAAGTCAAGGCAAACGGCACGTGACAAGCCGGATGTCAACGGAGCGATTAAATAAGGCGCAGCAGGAAAGCCGCCCGTGAAAGATGGTTCCTTCGCCAATCTGAGATTCGGCTAGATCCGATCTTTTGTTACCGCAAATGGACGAGGAGGATGAGGACGATCGAGAGGAAGAAGGGGAAAGAGAGGACAGGGTCGTGGGGAGAGGAGACAAACCATGATACCGAAGGCGAGCCCGGCGATGACCATGTTCTCGATGGAGACGGCGTCGAGCTCCAGCGTGGTGAGGTGGCCGACGAAAACCTGGGTGACGGCGCCGAGGGAGTACTGGGCTATGGACGTGAAGATCGCCGGCCCCGCGAGGTGCCAGAGCCTTTTGTTCTCCTCCATCGCCTCCTTGAGGAAAGTCCGGCAGCTGGTTATCTCCACCATGTCCGCCTCGCCTCCTCCCCTCTCCTCCTGTTGGAGCAGAGGCTCCTCCAGCTTCTCCCCTCTCCCCACCATGACTCTCTCTCTCTCTCTCTCTCTGCCTCCCTCTCCGTTTTCCCCGATCTCTTCACATAGTTTTACATATATAGAGAGGGGGGAGAGAGAGAGAGAGAAAGAGAGCTAGTTTATTCTGATCCAATCTTAGTCCTCTCTCTCTCTCTCTCTCTCTCTCTCTCTCTCTCTCTCTCCAAGGAGTGCAGGTCCTACCGTCCGCCTGATCAGGATTTAGCGGCTGGCAAAGGAAAGGGGGGAAGGTATCTCCGGCGTATGGCCGCCGAGTGACGAATTCCTCAGCAGACATGGGGGGATCCTCCCACATGAACACGTTCCACCCGCTGAATCCGATCCCCCGTAACCTTACCGACCAAGCCGCTCACATGGCGCCCCCCAGTATAAAATATTTTTTTAAACTCTTGAAGTAGGTTAATGAGAGACAGAGAAAGACGTTGCGAGAGAGACGAAGCCTTGATTGCCTTGTTCCCTCATCTGAGAACCTCGTTTATCCCTTCTCTGCCGTCCTCATTCTTCTCTTCTGTCTTCAAGCAGATGAAACGTAAAAAAAGCAGTAGAAATATGAGACCTTTCGTCTTAGTGCATGCTCTCCCCCCCTCCACTTCTCTGCCTTCACCTGCTGTCCGCCCCCGTCCCTCACTGGGTAGGTAGGGTAAATGACCCGCTCTCCTCTGTCGCTTCGTCTTCTCCCCCCGTGGCCTTCTCCCATCTAGCAGCCCCGTCTCCCCGTGCTCTCTGCTCCCTCTTCCTCCACTGCAAGTAGTCTGCGTAGCCCCTGGCGCCCATAATTACCCGCGAGAATTCTCTCTCCTCTTCGTTTTGCGCGGCCCGTGGAGGCCACAATTAATGGCGTCGCTTCTCTCTCTATCATCGCCTATTTGTGGGTTATTATACCTTCTTGTGACTGTCCTAGAGAGACCAAAGGAATAACCTTCCTTGCATATTTAGTTGACCATACTCTTTTGGTAGAGAATGATCAGATCTATTAAATAAATGAGTATCCTACTTCAAGACATTTTCTTAAACTACTCTATCGAATCTTAATTCTTTCTTCATATATTTTCTATATTTTTTGGGATTTCTCTCTTTATTTTCCAGAAAATATTTATGATGTTTCTCAACTCTTATTATCTTCAAAAATATCCTTTTTTTATTCTACATCAATCTCCTTAGCCTTACAAATATGCAGACAGCTATTGGATCAACCATGACCTTTAATGAGGCACTAAGACGAAACCTCATTAACTCATCAATTTGATCTCTAGAAAGATGGAGGAGAATGAGTCCTTTTATGTCACGGATGGGCTCATTGTCTAGGCTCTCTATGCCTAATAGAAACACCACCTCAGATATATCAGACCTCTTTATGTCATTAGGTGCAACATCAAGTCAGCCTTCTTCTCACTATGGCCACCCTCAAGGACGAGTTCTATTACACTAGAAACACGGAGTCCAAAGTTGTGGTGGCTCTTAATGTGCCACTCTACTTCATCCTCTACACCACTCCTTAGGAGGATAATTACCACATTAGGTTCCCCATTAGGCGGGCATTGTCATGACCACGATCAACCCCGCCTACAAGGTCTACAAGATTTACCTATTGTTAGCAACATACGTAAGTATGACCCCCTATCTCTCCACTTTAGGAGCTATTTAGAAGGCAATGGAGGTCATCACTGTATGATCTAAAGGGTGTTTAGTGAGAGACCCTAGGTGGTTAGCTGTCACTTACAGACTATGATATGCCGAAGTAAGAAGTCTTACTTCAACTATTAACCCTACTTTTTATCTCTTGTATATGGCTAAGCTTAGAGTGAACTTTTTGAGTGTTCGGTTTTATATCATATCCATCCTCTCTACTCTACTTATTTCCATTGGTCATGTGTATACCGAATGGTAACAATCTTAATCTAAGTGAGGAAGAGAGTAAGAGCGGGAGATAGAGAGAGAGAAAGAGAGAGAGATCATTCACAATTTGTATTCGTGAGGGTGTCACTGCTCTGGGCAAATCCGAAGCCCGGCTGGTCCAGCCCGTTTGCTGGGTTTTAAGTCCTTCCCCGACTGGATCTACATAGGATCCCGGCTGCCGAGCGTTGGGTCAAGAAGCGCGGAGAAACGAAACTTTAGGTCCATTTTATAATGATTAACTTTGCCGCGCGCGCCGGGGGGGGGGGTGAGAAATCCGTACTGTGTGAGGAGAGGGAGAGAGAGTGTGTCTCAGTGATAGACGCGAATATTAAAAGGGAAATATAGAATAGCAAAAAGAAAAAAAGTTATTTCTGAATTTCTCCGAGGTTTTGGTGAGTTTGATGAAGACAATATCATTTAATGAGACACTCAATGTTAATATAATTGCCGCCTGACGGAATTAATCCAATATGAATTCATCAACAATGCTATATAGAAGGTAACACGAGTGAGAAGTGAGCAGGTTCAGTCTTATTTGCAGGCGCTGCTACCACGCGTCGCCATGCATTCGCGGAGTCTCCAAGGACCTTAAGCCTGTGCCACGAGATCAGCTAAACGCCTCAGTGATATTCTTCCGAGGTTGCAGAGTGTAGAGAGAAAGAAAAGTCGATGTGCAGGTTTCTGACGGCAGGAATTATGTTCTTAATTCTCTCTCTCTCTCTCTCTCTCTCTCTCTCTCTCTCTCTCTGTGCGCCGCTGTTGAGAAAGAACTATGTGGTCTCATCTCTGCCCATAAAAAACTAAGTAGAAAATTAACAGCAAATTACCATGCTTTTTGGGTATTCCACCGATCCTCCCCACTTCTTTATTCGGGAATCAGCCGCCGCGGCCTACAATAAAGGATGAAATCCACAGTCATATTGATTCTTAGCGAGGAAGAGAGAGAGATGCACTGACCTCCTCCTTCCAGTTTGTGCAGAGCGTGATCCCCGCGAGTATCAAGGTCTGCAAAAACACCCCGGAGATCATCCCGCTCCAGATGCCCTTCACGAAATTTTCTGTCAGAATCACCCTACCGTAGCACTCTTCCTCTCTAAATCCACTCTTTTATTTGCCTCTCCATACAAACCATTACCTTGACTCCCAGATCAAAGTAAGATCCCAGCAAGAACCCTACTGGAAGACCGACGACGTAGTAGCAGCACACATTTACGTAGGCGACGAGGGTCTGCCATCCCGCTCCCACGGCTACGCCTGTAGCTCCCCAATTCACTCTGGTAAACAGAGAGAGAGAGAGAGAGAGAGAGAGAGAGAGAGAGAGAGGGGGGGGAGGAAGGAGGGAGGGAGGGAGGGAGGGAGGGAGGGAGAGAGAATTCTGCAAGAATTTATTAGGAGACTCACCAGTGAGGACGGGTTGGACACTGTTGAGAAGAAGAGTGAAGGAGAAGAGGACGGCGAGCTCGGAGACGGCGCGGGAGACGGCTGGGTTGTTGGTGAAGGGTACACCGTAGACGTCCCTGAGGGAGAGGATGAAGGCCATGAAGAAGGCCCCGATGAGGGCGGCGGAGATGACGACCACGAGGATGGAGAACTTGGCGGCCCTCGGCCGCCGGGCTCCAAGTTCATTTGAAATCCTCACACTGTTTCATTCAGACAAGTTGCATTCAAATTCCCACGCATTGTCATTCAAATCAATTGCACCAGAAGACTGACTCCTCTTTGTCTACTTTTACTGAAATTGATTTTCGGAAGAAGAACATATCGACTTTTACTCAATATTGTCTTAAGCGAGCTAGATCTTCGGTTTATGAGGTAACTGAAGACCTCAGTGAAAACGAGTACTCCTCGTGACTCTGTGTGCGTGTGTTGTACTCCTGGTGCGTCTCTCATCCTCATGGGTCTTTCACTCTCTCGCTCTCTCTATTGGACTTTGCTCCTCACCTCTCCCTGCCTCTTCCCCTTGACTCTTCTCACCTGCGTCCTTGTCACTTCCTCTTGATTCCCCGGCCATAATGGCCACCCACCTAACAGCTTCAGTCCTTAGGACAGTGGAATACATACAAACTTGCATTGAAATGTATCCTACGAGCTAGACTCGACAATTTTATACATAGCACGGTAGGATCACTATGAGAGAGTGTTTGTCCACGTGGGACCATCGAGCATACCTTATTGCTGCGTTGAATCCGATGAACACCATGATCTCCCACCCGCTCAGGTTCACACTGCCGTCAGACGGACAACGCCCAATCTACGTCACATTATCGAAAAACTTTGTTGTTCAACATGGTATGCACTTGTACGAACTTACCAGATGGATATGGCGGCCACTGCGACCTCCGGGTTCGTCAGGCGACCCGCCAGCACAATCAGAAACATGTAATACCAGAACTCCAGACTACACGTCGTGAGAAGATAGCGGCAACAACTCAGATATGGAATGAGCAAAATGGTTCTAACTTGTGTGGGAGATGCTTTATGAATACGATTCTATGTGTGCACCTTACCACATCATGATGGCAGAAGCGATGGAGAGCCTGGCGAAGGCGCCGAGGTCCCGGAAGGCGGCCGAGCTGAAGCCGGTCCAGGCGCCGGGGCAGTAGCCCATGAGGATGTAGAGGAGCTGGCCGAACACCACTACCCACCAGGAGATGTTTAGAGAGGCGGCGGCGCCGGGGAGTCCCAGTCCGAGACGCACGATGAAGATCCAGCTTAGGAGGAGATGCAGCAGCAGCGCCGCCGCAGATACCATGGCCATAGTCATCACCTTGCTCTGCGCCTGCAGGAACTTTTGGATGGGGAAGTTGGCCCCGTATGCGAACAGCTGGGGGATCATATACAGGGAAAATCGCCCAGCGAGGACGGCGATCTCCTCCGCCTGGCCGAAAAACCGGAGGATCGGCGTGGCGAAGAGGTAGATGGGCATCAGGCAGACGCACATGACCATGAGGATCAACCAGGACCTCTGCATGTAGACGCCCATCATGTGGAGCTGCTTCGCGCCGTAGGCCTGACCGCAGAGCGTCTCCAGTGCGCTGCCCATCCCAAGCTGTGGGAATCCATAGACACTATTCAAGTCTTCAACAGATAGTCGGGGAATAGTGGGGTTGTTTGTGTGTGCGTGAGCGAGATAGCGGAACGAATCCCAAATTTGTCATCAACTTAAGTATTGATGTATCCAAGTATCAAAGGCAAGATAACGAAGATGGCAAGATGAAATAGAAATGAAAAAACACTAAGAAGTGATATATCAAGATTCACATTGCTCAGAGAAATCCTCATACATCCAGGGAGAGAACTAGAGATGTTTATCTGATGAATGCCGAATGTATTCTTCTTCCAGAAGAAAGTAAAAGACCTAAACAGAAGAAGGAAGAGCCCTATCTTCTTCTCTTATCACCAAGCCTTTCTCCACAAATTCCTTTAGATTGTTTTAGGAATGCATTGTTTGCGGAGAACAAATGATTCACCGAAATCAACCTTGCAAGATCCTATATCCTTTAATTTAGGATTTTTCAATTATAAAATTTTCTTTTCACTTATATGACCAAGCCTAGCATGCCACAACATGATAACATCATCTTTAAAATGAGATGTGATTAATGCATCACCAAATACAGTAGTATCAAGCAACTTGTACAACGATCCAATTTTCTCTCCCAATATATCAGCTAAAGCACTTTTTTTATTTTAGAAAACCATTAGTATTAATATAATTAAAATCATTTGCATCGTGTACTTGAGTTAAATTTGGTACATTTTGGTACATAACATCTAGAAAAGTTTTGACTGCTTATATTAAACAGTTTAATTTTTATTATTCATATTCCAATAGTTCTTCACTCAGTATTATAATCCATGAGAATTCTACCTTCATCTTGGGATGTATGTGTCAAATGTATTCCCAACTGATAGGAACAAGTAGAATCAAGAATCAATTCTTACTTGAAGAGATCGTTAAAACATTTATTTCCTTTTCTAAATCGAAAGCAATATTGGCTTACACAACTGATTCACTACCCTTCTACTTAAATTTCTCATAAAGTACCAGAAAAACTGGTTTCTAATTACTTTATTGGTTTCAATAGTAACATTTGGCATTACCTTTTGACTTGGGACTAAAATGATTTTTATTGAAATCTTTATTTTTGGAACATCCTCTTTCTTGACTTGAACCTTTCACTATCACACTTTTAGTATCTATAAAATATTTATTTCTAACCTGATATAATAATAATAATAATATTTAACATTTCCTATCTTCAAGTTGTATTTGTCATAGACTACTGTTGTCACTAAGTGGTCATAAACTTTGAAGTAATAATGGAAGAATAAGGACAGCTTAATCTTCTTACTCCACCTTGGCCTCCAAACTATGAAGATCTGAGATTAACTTATTGAATGTATTTATATTTTCTAGCATACTTTCTTCTTCACACATACATAAGCTACATAGCTTCTTTAGATATAGTTTAGATTTAAGAGGTTTTGAAATATAGAATATTTCTGGTTTCTTTTATAAAACAGTAGTAGTATCCACTCTGGTAATATTATATACCTCATAAGTTGTTCATAACTGAAGTAATACCAATTACTTCGAAATCTAATTCATCCTAATGCTCATCACTTAATTTGCATACTCTTTCTTTTCTAAAAATAACTTTGCGAGGTCATTGTACAGAGATTATCTTCACTCTCTTTCATCACAAACCAAAATCAATATTTCCATTGAATTCTGCAACCTCAAATTTTGCCATCATGTTTCCAATAGCAGGCTTGCTAAGATAACATCAACCTGCCTCTAAGACCAAATGATTTTTGTAAATCAATATGATACAAATATATATATGTATGTATGTATAAAAGCCTCAAGTATGGATGTGTCTAAATTATCAAAGAAATATAGAGAAAATTTAAAATTAAAAAAACAATAATATGTGATACGCCATGATATAAGTGGTTCAAAGAAATTCTTCTACGTCTATAGAGAGAACTAGAGATATTCATATGGTGGAAGAAAAAAAGGAGAGAAACAGAAAGGGTTGAAAGATATTTTGATCTCTTTTCTCGACTCAATGTTGAACATTTTGCTCTTCGAGAAGAAAAAAAAAAGACGCAATTGAAAGAATCAAGAACCGTTTATTCTTCTCCTCTCACCAAGCCCTACTTCTCCACTACCCTATCAACCTCTTACAACTCTCCAAAACTCTCACTCACCTTCTCCCATGCCCCTCCCCTTTAAATAGAGTAAGAGGAGGGAGGGGGAGACGAAAGGAGCAAAAGGAGAGGGAACCCGTTATGACCGGGGTGGTGGGGGGTGTCGTCATCCTCATCTTCTCTATTGGGCCGTTGTAACGGCCAAACTAGTTCAAAGGAGCAATAAGAAGAGAGGCAGCTGGGTAAGCAGCCGAACCACATAATCATTGGCTATATAAAAAGAGGCACGATGGTTATAAAAGGACGCCCGCAGGAGTCCAGACGGGAGATGGCTGCGGACGGAAGGCAGCAAGTCAAGGCAAACGGCACGTGACAAGCCGGATGTCAACAGAGCGATTAAACAAGGCGCAGCAGGAAAGCGGCCCGTGAAAGGCGGTCTCTTCGCCAATCTGAGAGTTGGCTAGATCCGATCTTTTGTTGCCGCAAATGGACGAGGAGGATGAGGACGATCGAGAGGAAGAAGGGGAAAGAGAGGACAGGGTCGTGGGGAGAGGAGACGAACCATGATACCGAAGGCGAGCCCGGCGATGACCATGTTCTCGATGGAGACGGCGTCGAGCTCCAGCGTGGTGAGGTGGCCGGCGAAGACCTGGGTGACGGCGCCGAGGGAGTACTGGGCTATGGACGTGAAGATCGCCGGCCCCGCGAGGCACCAGAGCCTTTTGTTCTCCTCCATCGCCTCCTTGAGGAAAGTCCGGCAGCTGGTTATCTCCACCATGTCCGCCTCGCCTCCTCCCCTCTCCTCCTGTTGAAGCAGAGGCTCCTCCAGCTTCTCCCCTCTCCCCGCCATGACTCTCTCTCCCTCTCTCTGCCTTCCTCTCTCCCTCTCCGTTTTCCCCGATCTCTTCACATATTTTCACATATATAGAGAGGGGAGAGAGAGAGAGAGAGAGAGCTAGTTTAGTCTGACCCAATCTTAGTCCTCTCTCTCTCTCTCTCTCTCTCTCTCTCTCTCTCTCTCCCTCCCTCCAAGAAGGAGCGCAGGTCCTACCGTCCGCCTGATCGGGATCTAGCGGCTGGCAAAGGAAAGGGGGAAGGTAGCTCCGGCGTATGGCTGCCGAGTGACGAATTCATCGGCAGACATGGGGGGATCCTCCGACATAAACGCGTTCCACCCGCTGAATCCCATCCACCTTAACCTTACCGACCAAGCCGCTCACATGGCGCGCCCCAGTATAAAATATTTTTTAAACCCTTGAAGTAGGTTAATGAGAGACAGAGAGAGACGTTGCGAGAGAGACGAAGCCTTGATTGCCTTGTTCCCTCATCTGAGAACCTCGTTTATCCCTTCTCTGCCGTCCTCATTCTTCTCTTCTGTCTTCAAGCAGATGAAACGTAAAAAATGCAGTAGAAATATGAGACCTTTCGTCTTAGTGCATGCTCTCCCCCCCCTCCACTTCTCTGCCTTCACCTGCTATCCGCCCCCGTCCCTCACTGGGTAGGTAGGGTAAATGACCAGCTCTCCTCCGCCGCTTCGTCTTCTTCTCCCGTGGGCCTTTTTCCATCCAGCAGCCCCGTCTCCCCGTGCTCTCTGCTCCCTCTTCCTCCACTGCAAGTAGTCTGCGTAGCCCCTGGCGCCCATAATTACCCGCGAGAATTCTCTCTCCTCTTCGTTTTGCGCGGCCTGTGGAGGCCACAATTAATGGCGTCGCTTCTCTTTCTATCGTCGCCTCTGCCCCCCCGTCCCCGGCCGTGCAGCTGCCGGCATTGTACGACGCAGAGCGTCGAATCCACGAGGGAGAAGCGTTCATTGCACCAGACGAACCACGCTAAAAATGCTTTCTTTCTTTACGTCCGTTGACTGGGGATTATTACTGGGCAGAGATGGATAGGCATCCGATTAATCCTTGGACAGTCTGTAGCCCCGAATTGACATCACTAAGGAGAGCCAGTAAGTAGTCTACAGATCAATCAGCAATGAGTTACGAGGCGATCCGATAGTCATAGTACGATGAAATAACAAAAGAAAGCTATGGAATCTACGGGAGCCAGATTCAGATTCAGATTCAGCTCCGGGTTTTTACAGATTTAAAAGAAAGACTCATTAAACAATGTTCTTAATGTTAGTGAACTAACTGCTAATGATACTCATGAGATTCAGTATAAATCATAAAACAATGATATAACAGAACCAAAGGTATCAGCGGGAGCCAGATTCGGACTCAGCCACAAGTCTTAAGAAAGTTGTCGACCTTTGCGTCCAGAGAGCACTGGAGATTGCAAGATCACTGGCACATGGGGCTGTCTTCTTCACTGTGATTTCTTTTGTTTCTCCACAGGCGGCTTCTGGTATATCAGTATTTGACTCAGGATCGTCCCATTTGTCAGGATGCCCAGCACAGAACCCAGGACCACTTTAGTAGCGTCAAGGATAAATAAAATGCAAAGAAAGCATGTAAAACTACTCTTGAAAAAGATTATTTTATTTTATTTTTCATTAAGAAAATACTTTAGAGAGACGAGGGTGAGAATTTCTGTGAACGGTGTGAGGCTCATAGAAAAATCTGAAATAAATGGCTATTGATGCATCATAAAGCAATCTAAACCGACATGGAAAGGGATTTGCTTTCTCAACGTCTCTAGGATGCTAAATTTCCTACAACGAGAAGTGCATGAGGACAGGTGATCCAGGTTAAAAGAGTTAAGACTGGTCTACATTCTAGATTTCGGTGAGGAAAAAAAAATAGGAAGCAGACTAAAAAAGAGTGTCGTGGGTAAAAAAACCATAATGCATTTCCCGTGTTCTTCATGGAGAAAAATTAAGTACCGTCCGAGATATGTTTTATTATGGTTGCAAGATACTGAAATCCAAGGTGAACTCTGGCCGAGGACTTTATCAAAGGCATCAGGCCAGCAAAGTTTGGCTCCTAGGGTTGGATTCGGAGATAGGAGCTTATGTAATGTGGCTCCCTTTCGATCCTGTCAGATTTCAGATTTCTGGTAGGAGAATAAAATGCAAAAGCATACATGAACTAGAAAAGAGATTAGTATCAGTGAAAACTTCATTGAGAGTGCATTGATCTAAGGTACCATTAGATATTCCCAGAAAACTCTAGGGTGCTTGTAATCTAAAACAAGCAACGACCAGAATAAAGCAAAGGATACCACTTGTTGGTGCTCCTTCTTGCATGCCAGTAAAAACCCTTGCTGCAAATGATAAAATTGGCAGTTAGACAGACCAAAAATAAAAAACGTACTCTACCAGCGTTTTTGCAGGGTTTCCTCACCCAAAGAGCCGGCAAAATTCATAAGACAAGTTAAGAAGCTGAGCTCGCCAGTGCTTTTGTTCTGCAAAAAATACGCACGATGCATTAACATGATGAAACATTTTCAGTCATAGTCAGCTGAAATTTGGGAGTATGTGTCACAGGAAACATCCACAGTTACAATACTAAGAAGGCAGGGTGTTTCACGAGATAATCAAGAAAAGAGATCGGTGCTTACAACTCGACAAAGCAAATGTCAAATGTATCATTGATCCAAATCAAGAATAAAAAGTTTAAATTATCACTCGGGAATTAGCAAGATCCAGTGAGGTATCAAATGATAGCATTGTTTCTGTATAACATAAAACTTGCAGGAGAACTCTCCCCTCATCAGTAGGTGCTACATTGACCTATTTTTACTTGAATTGTAACTGTCATTAACCTTAAGTCAGTGCAAGCTCCTGGAAGTTCTACTAGTTAATTTTAAAGTAATAAAATTCCTGAAATTTCTCTAATCTAACTATCTACAAATTTTCAATTTAAGACCATAGACCACAAGCACCGCATTTTCCCTGAACAAATCCATGGCATTTTCAATAACTCGTTCGACTATGTATCCACTGTGGCATTTAAACCCAAAATAATAATAACAATAATAATAATAAAATGCCATAAATAAATAAGAAACAATCTAAATAAATGTTTCTCGAAAGAAAAGGTATGGCACATCCTCCCTTTGAGAGACAAAAAAAATTGAGCTACCCAGCATCACCAACAAGTTGTCATTCGACCATATGAATAAAACTCTTGCAGCAAACCCCCTATCAATTGCCATATCATAAAATATGCCTTTACGCAACAAGATTGGAACCTGAAGTTTAAATAGTTATTAACATCACTCGATCCCTCTAGAGTTTCGAAGATAATTACAGCTTACCACATAGACGATAAAGATAATAACATCATTAGTGATGACAAATGATGACCTTCTCAGATTGATACCAAGTAATATTTTCTCTAATGATGTTTGGAAGGCGAAAACATAGAGTCAAGACTCGTTTTGCATCTCAATATTCATTCCCACAAGTGGAATTACGAAAACCAATATCCCAGATACCAATCAGTGCATGTATACATATCAGAAAAGAGCTTAGACTAGGTCCATGCGTCGAACAAAGGCCACAGAAAAATAAAAACGTACCGAAGACATTTTGAATAAATACATTAAACACCCCTAGAATGGAATGGAAGGGATAATGAAATATTCATAATGCAAAGAGTTTCAGAAGAAACAAGGTTCACTTTTATGGATGTAGAGTGAAAAGAGCAAGCTGGGATTTTTTTAATGATGAAAGACAAGAATCTGCAATTTTTAGAGAGGGGTTCCTCACACACCCAACATCTTCCTGGTGTAGACTAGTGTTGTCGTTCGTGGACATCTGTTTCTTAATTTTTGAATTTTAATAAATAGGTGGTACTCGGAACCCTTTAATTTCAAGGATTCAGAACACATCTACTCATGAGTTGCAAATGCAATTGAGGAACCAAGGGAAAAAATGCCACGTAACACAGGGGTAGTCATACAGTACGCAAGAGATTAAAGAAAAACTGGTGCTATAAGGTATTAATCAGGTATTTAAAACTTAAAAGAGAACAATATTCCCTGACCTTAAAATTCGTCCATATTTGAGGAACCCTGGCACTGAAGAATATTGCATGTTGAGAGGCCTGTAAGCAAATACCACATCAGAGGAATGTAGGCAATAACACATAATGTGCTTTATCAAAAAACCCACATCCTTATGTAACAAAATATTGAGATAAATATAGTGTTGACAGATATAATGATCATATGTACAACTCACATATAGTGCTTCGAAGAGAAAAGGATCAATATTACCAGCTAGAATGGTCGGTGCTACGCCACAATATCTGACAAGGAATTAGTTGACAACAAAAGAGAAGAAATGCATAAACTTCACATGATGGTAAAACACTTTAGGCTGTTCTTGAATTATTATTTTAAATTGTGTGAAGATCTGGATTGAGTGCGTAGGCAAACTCAGTGAAGGATACAGCAATGCCTTCATCCATGTTTTGGTTCCGACCGGCTGTGAATAATAATAAATGATACCAACCAGAATTATGGCTGCAATGAAAGAGCAAAAACCTCAAGAGTTCAGAGGTCTCCGAAATTGAAAGACTAAAGAGCAGAGAATGAAAATGGGCGTCAAGTACTGGGTGGAACATTTCCCACGTATACCTTGAATGAGAAGAAAAAGTAACTCGCCAAAAGCCGAAAAAGGAAGACCCTTGTGAAGGCAATATGATAACGCAATAGTGAATCCAACCACCTCCAGCTCAAATGCTGCAACACTAAGGCCCCTGACACTATTATTCTTCAAAATCTTGTATATCTGAAAAATTAAAAGAAGAGTTGTTTAAATAGAAATGGAGAAATGGGAATTAGTGCACTGCAACCAGAGGCAAAGACTTCAGTTAACCATTGATTGAATCCAGACGTGATTACGCCAATCTCAGGATGGGCATAGAGACATACGGGTTTAGCAGATTGATATCAGAAATTCATGCATGAAGAATATTAATCTCTGTCTTTTCCAAGTGCACTTGAGCAGAGACTATCCCGAAAAGACATGGAAGTGGAATTGGTAAATCAACAAGAATAGTAGTGCCTTTAGGGAGGGATCAGGAAGCCATCGAGAGCAACCAAAACCGACACGATACTAAACTACTACACTGTCTGGCATGAAATACAGAAACGAGGGAGTTTGTTCTAAGTGCATATAAAAAATCGAGCAGAGAGAGATGGCAGATGCCAGAGGTATCGGTTACATCCAATAAATTATCCAACGAATGCGAAAACCTGCCTGACTGGTACAGGAGATGATATGCGTCTGACAAAGCTAATGTAATGAAGGAGAAACCATTATAATCGACAAGAAATTTTCTAGTTCCTTCTCCAGTCTCTTTGGACGAAACCAAACTTCCAGATGAGAAAAGAAGAAAGACGTGGAGAACATCAGAGAAAGACGAAGAAAATTTCATAAGAAAAAAGGGGAGAATAATTTATAAGGGTGGCCAGATTTACCCCACCCGATCCCCTCAAGTTCTGTTCATAAATTCCTTAATGGAGCACCGCATTCTTTCCAACAAATTAACTGGCTAACTAGTCTCTCCTCACGGATTCCACCCAGAGAACAAATTTTAGGCTTGATAGGTCAATGGCCCTTGTTTTTACCGCAAGATGGTCAGTGAAACTTTCAAAAAAATATTAGAATTAACAAGAACTTATTTTTTTGTAAAGCCGTGTAATCTTCCCGAAGGCGTTTAGGATGTCTAAGAAGGAAGAAATGTGCCGAAAATATGAGTATCTCTATATTTCGTGAAACCACAGTTACCCAGAAGGGAGAAATGTGAAGACTTCGGCAACAATAAGAACCAACTTGAGGAGTTAATCGTGTCATTTAAACTTTTTATTCTCTTTAAGGCACCAATTCGCAAGCAGACACAGCAGAAACCAAAAGAGGATGTGAACAGACAAAAAACATCAATACATGTCAACGTGAGCTGCTAACGGCCATCAAATTTATACAGGCACCAATCCATAGAAAAGGCGAAGACCAATTCACATTAAATGAATGGCACAAAATAAAGAAGCCGAGATCACCACATCGGGCGGTCTTCAGCAGGCAGGAATTAGGGGAAAACACCGACCTGGGGAACCTTGACTGTGGTGGATGCGGCGACGATGCCGTAGCCAAGGAGCTTCGAGATTAGCGGCAACAGGCAGTCACTTTCGGGGAACTTCCATTCGCCCAACGATCTAAGCACGCACCCCAAGTTCATTCCCCAGGATCTCCAATTCCATCCTCTCTCTCTCTCTCTCTCTCTCTCCTCTCTCTCTCTCTCGCTCTCTCTCTCTCTCGCTCTCTCTGCAAGTAGCTCCCCCCGAGGGTCTCATTGAAGGGATGGATGTACGTTTAAGAGAATTGATAATCTGGTATGTTGATAAAATATATAAAAATAGGGGCTTATATGCAAGTGCGTTAAGAAAAATGCTCGAACTCGGCTCATGGCACATTCATGCGACCTTATTTGAAAGTATGGCCCCCTGAAAAGGTGGGTAAGCTGATAAAACCCCAAACTCAGAGGGTTAAATGCTCTGAAATAGGATAGTGAGGGGATTAATTGATAAAAGACATCACGAACTCCAAGGGGTTAAATGCTTAATTATGATTAATGCCCCTGATTATGGTCTTGGAAACCCAGAGGGCCCAGTTTCCCTTTTTGGGCCCAGTGTCGTCGTCGGCCCAATTTGACCATCGAGGGTCGTTCCGTTGACCAACGTAGTCGTCACACGTGGCTTAAGAGGCCAGCGTCTAGGGGAGTAAGTAGACCGCTTAGAATATATGAAACATATATATTCTATAGTTTGACTTCATTCACCGAAAAGGAATATTTTACAAGTCTACGTTAGTCGTGTTTCCTCGACGAGGGGATGGAACGTGACCCAAACACGCGACGTGGATCCATCGTATACCGTAGAAACCAGCAGACCGTCGCGGTCGATCGACAATATCCGTCCGTCCACGAGAGTAAGTAGGCCGCGTTGCCACGTAGGATCCGAGATCCACACTTGGGTACCCGGATTTGGATGACGTGTCCTCCACGTCATCGCCTCCCCCCCCCCCCCATCTTTCTTCTTGTAGGGTTTGGAGGGGAGAGGAGGCCTAGAAGTCACGGCGGCACACGGGGCAGGAGCCATGGCAGATCAACCAGCGGTCGATGCAGGGGAGGTGGAAGGTGTGGCGGCACTGCGGCAAGACGCGCGCAGTCTCCCCTGGTTGAAGGTCCTGGATGGGATGGATCGGCCGTCAGTCGCCGGAGGAAGAATCCGGTGGGGAGGTCCCGAGAGAGGGTGGTGGCGCTCACCTGCAAGCACACCGAGCAGCGGACGATCTCCCCTGATGCGTCTGTGTTGTTCTCCGCTGTGATGAGTAGCTTAGGGATCTTGCGGACGGAGGCCGCGGACATGCCGTTGTTGCCGGCGCCGATCTCGAAGATGTCGTAGGACTCGCGGAAGGGCATGTCGACGGCGCTCATCTGCGGGAGGAATTCCGGCCGTCGGTTGGGAATTCACAGCGAATCGATGAGTTTCTGATGCAGGAGGCTGGGGAGAGGGGGATCTACCTGGCTCTGTATGGCGTTCTGCAGGGCGGGACCGACCTTCTCCCGGACGAGCCTTCCGCTCAGGAGCATCGAGATGATGTCGACCTGTGAGGAAATTTGGGGGTTCCTCAGAGTCTTTAGATCGAGAGATTGTCTCCCTCGGGAGAGCCTGCAAATGGTGAAACCCTACACCGGGAACTACGTCTCTCCGCTCAGTCTAATAAGGATACTCTACAGGCGAGCCGGGGGCAGTGACCTATACCACGTACAGAAAGCTTCGGATCCCAGATCCAGTTGAACGCCGGACGACGAGGGACGACTCCATGGTGTCAATGGAGAAGATGACTCCGGAAATGGCTCCGATCCCAGCCCCGCGGAACAATCCGCTCTCGGTTGCTAGCCCTATTAGGGCGCCGGTGACAGCCCCGATGAAGAATCCCGCTGCAAGAAGAACAACCTAAGGATGAAGAACAGATCGAAGCAGGCTAGAACAGTGTCGATCTCGTCGAGGCACGAAATATAAGAGGAAAACCAGACCTGTGGTGAAGGCGCAGGCCACAAGGTAGAACAGGATTCTTCCGGCCATCTCGGACACCACGGAGTCCGCCGCTCCCCTCCCGCTGTCGCCGCCGTCACCGGAGACGGAGAGGTTCCCGGCCACTGTCCCCCCGGCGGTAGCGAAAATCGCCGCAGAATCAGAACCAGAAGATCCGGGGATGCGCCTTGGGAGAAGATGGATCTCCGATTCGGAAGAAGAAGAAGAAGAAGAACGGGAAGAAGAAGAAGAAGAAGAAGAAGAAGAAGAAGAAGGAGAAGGGGAAGAAGAAGAAGAAGAAGGAGAAGGGGAAGAAGAAGCACCCACGGGCTTCATGGCGATCCCTTGATGAAATCGGGTGGCGTAGGAACAGGACGATGAAAGTCACAAGATAAACCCTCGTCGCCTCGTGAACCTTCCGGACCTTAATATTTAGATATATATATATATATGTATGTTTATCTCTTTTCCGCCGACACTTCCCGGCACCATTGTACGCTCTCTCCTCCGACATTTTTCTCTCCCCATTGACTTCTTTAGACGTTGACCAATTTCTTCCCCGCCGCCCCTTCGTCATATAAATATCTTTTGTGCATGCACGTCGCCCATTCCCACGTGGGAAGGGTTACTTCCTCTCCCATAAAACGTTTATTAATGTCTTTAAATATTTATGTACTCGACCCACAAAGGCAAGGTTAGAGATAGAGTGAGAGAGAGTCGATGGATAAGTCTAAACGTCATGCGATGCTAAATATTGTCGCTAATCGGGCCAGGCCCGTCTCTATCTATGATAAATTATAATGGATAATATAGTCAGATAAACATAATATGATTAACGGAACAATAGATTAAAATAATAGTTATAATACAAGTAAGCGAACATAATATATACTAACAGAAAATTAATTAGTACTAACAGACGTCACTAGCACTATTTTATTAAATATTACATTTGTATTAGGAAGTTATTTGCTCCGGAAATTAGAAAAATGCTGGAACCTGATATTTTAAATTCTCGAGATTAAAAAAATTACAAGGAGTTGTAACCAATAAAAATAGGTATAGATGAAGTTAGAGAGAGAGAGAGAGAGAGAGAGAGAGAGAGAGAGAGTGGTTCTTTTCCGTTTCGTCAGCCATGGCTGAAAAATGGGCCGGGATGTGCCCTGCAAATTCAAACTCCGTTGACTTCTGGAAGATGGGCTCAGGCCCAGTGCTGACGATTCCATCTGGCAGTAATCCTCGGCCCAATACCCGCCGACACGCCGGGCGGCCGAGTCCTTCGGCTGCATTATTTTTAGAGAGAGAGGGACAGAGAGATAAAGGGGGTCAAACTACGAACCCCACATTATTTTTAGAGAGAGCCAAAATATCTATATAATATTATCTAATTATTATTTTATCTGTCTGAAGATTCGGAGCACGTTAACGTCACTATCTCACCCTCTTCTTCCCTTCTCTTTTCCGTCCGGGAGGTAAAGACCGGCTGCGGAGCAGCCACGGCCGGCGAAATCCCAACTTGCACGGAATATGCGACCCTGACGGCGGCGCCGTCGAGGGTTCAGATACTCCGCCGCGCCGCGGATATTTTCTAGTCGGCCCCTAACGGTGGTCCACCGTTAGAGAGAGAGAGAGAGAGAGAGAGAGATTATGTACAGTCTCAGTACCTACCACAACCCATGCTCGAGTAACCTATTTATAATTAAATATTTTAATTTATAATCATAAATAATGGCATTAATACTTAATGCCGAAAATAGGTTGCCAGATAAACCCAGAATAAACGGATTAATGCCGATACACCATTTCAGGAAATTAATTACGATTCTTATTGCAGAAATGGCCCATTCAAAGGAATTGGCGCTTTGTTATAAAACCGCGACGTATTTTTTATTATTCTGATATCTTCTGCATGTTCTGGTTCGCTGCCAGCTCAGCGCAGCACCGAAGAGGACATTTTAAAAGTCGTCCCCCACGCCGGCGGCGGCATCGGCTGACCTTCCTCTGCTTCTCCGGGGCCGGAAGGGCGCACTGCTTCCACACGTCATCCTTCCCTCTTCTCGGTCTTCCTCTTGCGCTATTTATTGGTCCCGTCGGTCGCCGATCTTCCTGCGGAGCGGCGCTCGTTCAGATCGTCATTGTCGTTGGAGGCGGCCATGATTTCGTCCTCGAATTGGTGAGAAGCTTGAAGAGGAGGTGGTGCTGGTGATCCAGAGGAAAGGTCGGGGGGGGCAGTGGAAGAGTGCCGGCTCTGTGCAGGCCGAGATGCCGCTTTTGCTTGCCGCTGGGATGCTCGCGAGGTCTTCCTCCTCTCGTATCCTCCCGTCGGCTGCGGCCGCGGCGGTGACCAGGCCGTGGCTGACGTCGCCGCCTCAGGCGCCCTGGTCCTCTGCGCCGGAGGCGGTGTCGGAGCCCCGGCGTTCTCCTCCTGTCTCGCCGTCTCGGCATTTCGGGGACTGGAGGTCCCCTCTGAGCCACCGCGCACTGATCCGCTCTTCCGCCGCCGTGACGGAGCAATTCGAGAGGCGATTTGCTACCATCGGTGTGTTTGCTCGGCCGTCTTCTTTTCCTGGGTCCATTGATGTCGTGGTTTGTACGTTGTTTCTTCCTCGGATCTGATCCCTTCATGCCTGTTGTCCTGTTGAATTAGCTACGAAGAACTCGTATGAGAGCATCTTGACCTCCCTCTCTAAGCCGGGGGGAGGCGGCGAGTTCGGAAAGTACTACAGCCTGCCAGCTCTCAACGACCCCAGAATCGGTCAGCCGCTGACTCCTGCTCTTCCCTATCCAGTCTGAAAGGATCCTCGGAGAGTCTCGTTTCAGTTTTCATCTTGTTTGGTTCTTCTCTGATTTCCTGAAAACGATGATGCTGCAGATAGGCTTCCCTACTCAATAAGGATACTGTTGGAATCGGCGATTAGGAACTGCGACGAATTTCAGGTGACGGGTAAGGATGTGGAGAAGATCATCGACTGGGAGAACACAGCTCCCAAGCAAGTCGAGGTTCCCTTCAAGCCTGCGCGTGTTCTCCTACAGGTTCCACTTCCCATCCTGGACATTGTTGCACTACAGTCCGGCGAGTTCTACACCTAGCCTTGGCTTCAAGGCATTATCGTTGTTAATAAATTGGCTTTATTTGGCGAGTTGCTTAAACTTTAACAATGAACGTCAATGATTAAAATGCTTTTTTTTCTCCCGTTATTTTATCTGTATTATTAATTAGGAATCCAGACAAAGCTGTTTACCGTGAATGTGGGACCGTGGGAGCTATTTTTAATATGATATTTGAGTTGACCACCTTTTTCACTCACTTTTCAGGACTTTACGGGTGTGCCAGCCGTTGTTGACCTTGCCTGCATGCGCGATGCTATGAACAAGCTTGGTAGTGATTCAAATAAGATAAATCCGCTGGTCAGTGGTGCTTATTTACTTTTCATATGACTGTATGCCCTGCATATTGTTAATTTATTATATGCTATAAAAAAATCGGTTTCTTGGCTCTGATGAGATGCATAACATTCTAGTACAATTGTGGTCAATTGTCAATGTGGATAAAATTAGATTCGAGAAATCTTAGAATTGTAGCAGGGATAATATAAGATGAATTCTTCAATATCAGTGGGAAGCTGGATGAAAAGGGCATAGTGTTTCATTGTTTCCATCAGCTGTGAGAAACTTCTTCACCCAAATTACAATGCTGTTTATATCTCATTTTAACGCAGGTCTTCCTTCTTTGAAGGCATTCTCATCTTGAGATGTAACTGTGTCCTTGCTTTTTCATTAGATAACTTGGTGCCTTGGATGGCATGACTGCAGGTACCAGTGGACCTTGTCATTGACCATTCAGTGCAAGTCGATGTCGCAAGATCAGAAAATGCAGTGCAGGCAAACATGGAACTCGAATTCGAACGAAACAAGGAAAGGTTTGGTTTCCTCAAATGGGGATCGAAAGCATTTAAAAATATGCTTGTGGTTCCTCCAGGGTCAGGGATTGTCCATCAGGTATCCTATAATCTAGCTCTGCCGTGTTGCATATCATTAATTATTTTTTCTTTCTTGCCTTTTCAAAAATCAATCTTTGTTGATAGGAGATTGTGTGCCTTCTATTTTTCTCAAGTTTTTGACATGATTCTAAAATGTTTTTGACAGGTGAATTTGGAATACCTTGGCCGTGTTGTGTTTAACAGTGGTGGTCTACTTTACCCTGATAGTGTTGTTGGTACCGATTCACATACAACAATGATAGATGGCTTAGGTGTTGCTGGCTGGGGAGTTGGTGGCATTGAAGCAGAAGCGGCAATGCTTGGGCAGGTAATCAATGGAATTTTTTTTTTTACAGTTTTACTTTTTGCCGTGTTTACTAGAGGATTTCATGGAGGGCATGAAATATCACGTTTGGCTACAAGTGAACGTGTTTTTTTCTTCCTTCATAACCATACGTGATCAATTTTTGTTCTCTAACTCAGTCCAGTCATGGGAAGATTTATTTTCCAGTATAGTTTTACCATCTGCATTTATCGCTTGCTACCAAATTAGTTTTGTCATGTGATATAAAACTTCCCTTGCATCTTATTTATTAATTTTGCTTTGATTCAACGCAGCCAATGAGTATGGTGTTGCCAGGAGTGGTGGGATTCAACTTATCAGGGAAACTGAAGGAAGGAGTAACAGCAACAGATTTAGTTTTGACGGTAACCCAGATGCTTCGTAAGCACGGTGTTGTTGGAAAGTTTGTAGAATTTTATGGTAAGCCAATCAGATTTTTCTTTCATATGGCTATCCATTATGTACTTTTATGATTCATGTGATCATCGTACCATATTTTTGCATTACAGGGCCAGGGATGAGCGAACTTTCTCTCGCAGATCGTGCTACTATTGCCAACATGTCTCCTGAATATGGTGCAACCATGGGGTTTTTCCCTGTGGATCATGTTACTCTTCAATACTTGAGATTAACGGGCAGAAGTGATGAAACTGTAAGATAGTGACAAATTGTACTGTGCTCCTTTTGCTGATAACTTGTGAGTCATGCTAGTTGTGATCGATTTCAGGTAGCTATGATCGAGTCTTATCTGCGGGCAAACAGGATGTTTGTTGATTATAGCCAGGTAAGAGTCCATTTATCGTTTGGTGTAATGGAATTGGGTTATTTGCTCTCTTTTCTGACTGGAAATCAAATCTCTCATTCAGCCCCAAACAGAAAGGGTATACTCCTCCTACCTTGAGTTGAATCTTGAGGATGTGGAGCCTTGTATTTCAGGACCTAAGAGGTAATGTAAAGCGAGATAGATTTCTTTTCACTGTAATCATGATACTGTTTCTTATTCTGAAAATTCAACTTCATTGCAATCGATTAGCCCTCCCTTCTAATTCTCTATTTTTTTCTGGCGACTTTGTTCTTGACAGACCACATGACCGGGTTTCTGTCAAGGAAATGAAGGCAGACTGGCACTCTTGCTTAGACAACAAAGTTGGATTCAAGGTTTTCTTTTTTAATCCCCCTTCTATTTGAATTTTTGATGGTGCAGTATGGAACTTGTCCTTCTTGTTAAGCTGCTTCACGCACTGGAAAACAAGTGACATGATTTCCATAGCGTTATTCTTATAACTAAAATTATGCCCATCTTCTTTCCTCTGAAGATCCTGGGTATTCCCTATCCCTATCCAAAGTCACCCTCTCTGAAATCTTAGGATGGCACTTATGGAACCACGTTTCTGGTCCATTTAACTATCCTTGGCTATGACTCCCATTCAACATCCTTCGTCACTCTTTCACCCTGTCTTTCTTCTTCGTCTTTCTCTACCAGATCGCTCCTCATACATGGCAAACTATAATCAATTGAAACCTTCTTTTAAGATTTAAGTAGAAAAACTTTGACGACATATCAAGGAAAACAATAAGTCTGATTTCTGGGCATGTATTCTCTAAATGCTGTCTTACCCTTGGCTTATATTTAGGCTCAGACAGGTAGGGGAGGATGTCTTGATGGTTAATTGTCCGTTTGTTTTGCTCTTTTCCTCCTAGAGTTGCTTCACTATTTAATCGTCTTAATGGCATCCACAGTATATAAATATACTTGTGAACATTTTATATAGCCCTTTTACATCATATTATTGGTAAATAGCTAACTAGATATACTATTTCATTTTATCCTTTGCTTATGTCTATCCCAAGGTTGGCTGCCTTATCTCTATGAACAGAACACAGAAAGAACAGACATATTAGAGCATGGGATACAGAAATGCTCTTTACAACCATATTTCCTTTTTCTTCTCCTTCAAAAGTACAGAATCAGCATAAACGTTTCTACAGTAATAAGGTTCTTATGTTACATTGAGACTGATTATTGAGAGTGAAACGATACTTAGTAACGACCTGACAACAGATACGCTTCTTAGTGTCGACTTAGAGTAATATGGGTTCTCTTATGCTTTTGAGTTACTTGAAAGTAAAATAACGCTTTCCTATATTCCTGTTTGATGTACTATGCAGTGAGCTTTTAGAATTTCTCCAATAACAAGGATAAACTGTAAAAATATTGCAAAAAAAAAATTCTAGTTATTGAGATGTTCATCTTGGAAGTGTATTTTTCTCTGGCCCAACCTTGGCGTTTAAATAAAGTTTTTTGCCCTAGGAAGATGTACCATAGAGAGTTAAAACTCATACATATATCAAGGGACTCTGATGGTCGTAACCATAAATGTTCAAGTTGGTATGGCATGATAAAGACAGCGATGGTGGTACACATCTGAATCGTCCATGACTGGTGTTTACAGGGATTTGCTATTCCAAAGGAATCTCAGAGTAAAGTCGTTGACTTTTCATTCCATGGGACTCCGGCGCAAATTAAACACGGTGATGTTGTTATAGCAGCAATCACCAGTTGCACAAACACATCTAACCCCAGCGTGATGCTTGGTGCTGCTCTGGTTGCCAAGAAAGCGTGTGAATTGGGTCTTGAGGTAAAAAAAAAAAAAGCATTATTTATGCACGCCGTGTAGCATTATTTCTCACACTGGCCGATGATGATATTGATATTCATGACCCCTTTTTTTCTGTTTTTTTAAACAGGTGAAACCATGGATTAAGACCAGTCTGGCTCCAGGTTCCGGAGTTGTAACCAAATACTTGGAAAAGAGGTATGGAGCTGGTACATGATCACAGTTCCGCCAACTGCCCGGTTTCCCTGTCTAAAATAACTCATTTTCCCTTTGTCTCTGCTCTCAGCGGCCTGCAGAAGTATCTGAATCAGCTCGGCTTCCACATCGTGGGATACGGATGCACAACGTGCATCGGGAATTCGGGAGACATCGACGAGTCAGTGGCTGCGGCGATTTCCGAAAATGGTAACTCTATCCGCTGATCCTTGCAGGTCGGTTCAGCCCTTCCCGCCTCCCTTCCTCATGGCTACCATGCATTTGCAGACATCGTTGCTTCTGCCGTGCTGTCGGGGAACAGGAACTTCGAGGGCCGCGTGCATCCCCTGACCCGAGCAAACTACCTCGCGTCCCCGCCGCTCGTGGTCGCGTACGCCCTCGCCGGCACGGTGCGTGGCGCGGAGACGGCTCCCGTTTGCGCGCATTATTTTCCATCTGCTCGGGATCCGCCGCCGGAGTCGAGGATAACGCGTCGGGGCTTGTGGTGCAGGTCGACATCGACTTTGGGACGGAGCCCATCGGGATCGGAAAGGACGGGCAGAAAGTGTATTTCCGGGACATCTGGCCGTCGAACGAGGAGATCGCGAATGTGAGGCGTGCTTACAATCACAGCTCCGTTCTGCTGCCATGCCCGCCGGCTTTCGGTCCCCTCACACGCTTCCGTCTCTCTCTGTCTCCTCTCCGCTCCTGTTCTTTCTTGCAGGTGGTGCAGTCCAGCGTCCTGCCGGACATGTTCAAGGCCACCTACACGGCCATCACGGAAGGGAACCCGATGTGGAACCAGCTCTCCGTGCCGACCAGCGAGCTCTACTCGTGGGACCCCGCGTCGACCTACATCCACGAGCCTCCCTACTTCAAGGGCATGACCATGTCCCCGCCCGGGCCCCACAGCGTCAAGGACGCCTACTGCCTGCTCAACTTCGGGGACAGCATCACGACCGACCACATCTCCCCCGCCGGGAGCATCCACAAGGACAGCCCGGCGGCCAAGTACCTGGCGGAGCGCGGGGTCGGGAGGAAGGACTTCAACTCCTACGGCAGCCGCCGCGGGAACGACGAGATCATGGCGAGGGGCACCTTCGCCAACATCCGCATCGTGAACAAGCTCTTGAAGGGAGAGGTTGGGCCGCAGACGGTCCACATTCCGTCCGGAGAGAAGCTCTCCGTGTTCGACGCGGCCATGGTGAGATCTCAGCGCACCCCCCGCCCGCCCGCTTGGAGACGAGATCATATACATGTATATATATTCATGGGCGTTGCTATTTCATTTCTGGCAGAGATACAAGAGCCAGGGGCACGACACAGTCATCTTGGCGGGGGCCGAGTATGGGAGCGGGAGCTCCCGCGACTGGGCCGCCAAGGGACCCATGCTGCTGGTACGTAAGCTGCATTATTTTCTCCCACCAGGGGTTGACACTTACAAAGGTCAACGCCGGGAGGAGGAGGAGGAGGAGAGGAGCGCCTGGGCTGACTGTTGAAGCCATGTGGGGTGCAGGGCGTGAAGGCGGTGATTGCCAAGAGCTTCGAGAGGATCCACCGGAGCAATCTGGTGGGGATGGGCATCGTGCCGCTCTGCTTCAAGGCTGGGGAGGATGCCGAGACCCTCGGCCTGACCGGCCACGAGCGGTTCACCATCAGCCTCCCCAGCAGCGTGAGCGAGATCAGGCCGGGCCAGGACATCACTGTGACCACCGACACCGGGAAATCGTTCACCTGCACAGTCCGATTCGACACGGAGGTGAGACCTTCGCCAGCGCCCCGTTTACGGCTTTCTCTTGTTTCCCGAGGCGTTTCTGTCCGTCTGCTCACTATCTTCCGTAGGCCTCTGTTAGCCTTAGATAGGTAGAGAACCTTAGAGAGAGAGAGAGAGAGAACCTTAGAGAGTTAGAGAGGGAGATGTAGCATGCGAGCCCATCTGCTTGGTTCGGAATTGGGTCCAGTCTGGAGGAAACGTTAGAGAGAGAAGCTTAGAGAGAGAGAGAGGGAGAGAGGTGGAGAGGCCCGGTGTGTTTCTGGCCATTCTGTCTCTGGCTATGGTTACAGTGGGTGGTGTCTAATTCTGATCTGCAGGTGGAGCTGGCTTACTTCAACAACGGCGGCATTCTTCCGTACGTCCTGAGGAACCTGATCAAAGCCGACAGCTGAATCCGTCCCCGACCGGACTGAAGAGGCTGACGTTCTTGCCGGCAACATTTTAGTGCCCCGGGAGTCCGCGCGACGTTTTGGGTTTGCTTTCGCATCCCCAGACAAGGGGATCAATAAAAGAGGGAATAAAAGCGCTTCCTTCTCTCGGATTAGACCGTCGCTTCAGAGATTATTCCAGCCACTATTTTTTTATCTCTCTCTCTCTCTCTCTCTCTCTCTCATGGCGAGGAGGGGCGTCGATGGGTGTGGTTGACGGAGGGGTTTCCAAGTCCCATGGAGACGAGAAGGGCGGCGATGCGGGGGCTGAGAGACTTGTTACGGCGAGGCTGTTAAGAACTGGGGACGGAGAGGGGGAGGTGGGACGGGGCGTATCAACATGCCGTCCATCCAACACGTCGACAGCAAGTCAACGGCAGAGTGGGGTGGGAGGGAGGTGGAATGGGGATACCAAGATGCCTCCATCCAACACGTCGACGGAAAGTCAACGGGCAGAGGGGCGTGGGTGGGAGGCAGGCAGGCTGGGCATGCACCCAAGATGTGTCCATCCAACACGTCGACGGAAAGTCAACGGACAGAGAGCCTTCCCTAGACTGGATTAGGAAAGCAGGATGATATCTCGTGAAGAACAAGCAACGCATCAAGAAAGAAAGAAAGAAAGAAAGAAAGAAAGAAAGCGAGTTCTCTCAGTAGAAAGCCCGGCCATTTCGCACGGATCGGCGGCTAATTGTTCATACCTTGCGCGACAAGAACACCGACGAGAGACATCAGCGCAGAAGAACATCGGCATCGGTTTGTTTTTTTTTTCTTTTTTTACACACCGCCGCCAGACCGCAAGGTCAACGCCGGGAGTCAACCCTCTCAAATGCCGAACTCACAGTCACCCTCCAAGCAAAGGGGTCTGAAGCTGAATCATACCTGGGACGAGGATGTGATGATATCTAATTCTCATGTTAAGGTGGGCGGCTCCGCATTTCTCAGGAAGCCGGCATCGCTTTCGTGGGCTCCAAGTGGGAAGAACAGGAGATGATGATAGTCAACGGGCGTTCTCCCCCCCCAGCTTGGACACCTGTGGAGACGGAGGGACGACGAGAAGAAACATTAGCAGAGTCTCAGACCCGTTTAATCCTGTAAAATGAATTGCAGCTTCCCGTTTCACACAGCATCATGATTCTACAAATTGCCTCATATGGGCAGTTTGACTTTTGTCTGCATCATCCGAAACTTCTTCGGGCAGTTGACTCACAGCACCGAACAGGCTCCTCGGGATCAAGAACAGCCTCTAGCTACTAGGTACCCGTTTTCTCTGGCCACGCACTCGGTGCGTTGACTCTGCCCGTGCCCTCCTATCCTACTACCCATGATGAAAAAAATGATAATATAGAATGCAGATAACCTAAGATTATACCTTAAATGGGGGATTCCCAAAAAAAAAGCCAGGAAAAATGCGGCTAACATGACACGTATTTGGTACTTTTTTTAAAAAAATCATTTCAAAGATTTCATTCACTGGGCACACCTGAAAATGCAAGATGTTCGAGTATCTAATCCTCACATGTGGTCCTGGGCAACTCGAATCGTTGACTTACCTGAATCCCCACAGCGCGGGTCAACGCCCGTATGTATCTACAAGGGGAGGAGTAAATGAAGCAATTTTGAAACAAGAGGAGTACCTTCAGTGCGTCTAATAGGACCGGTGCTCATGGACTCGCATCCACTTTGTAGAAGACCATTTATTCCCCTTGATCACGGGGCATCCTCCTGTAAGAGATTTGCAGAACATTCCATAAATGGCAAGCGTGGAATAAAATATTTGACTTCAAACGGGAAAACAAGAACATCTATTTGACTTCAGACCCCTGCAACAGGTATTCAAGGCAGAGAACTGAAGGACTTTGGAGAAAGAAACTAAATCACATTCGTATAATCACCGTGAAGGCTCAGCGGATCAAGAGTGGCATCAGGCCTCATGCTCCAGAAAAGTAGAGCGTCTCCCCTTCTTGGCTTGACACCGAGGCCCCTTCTACCGCATTCGGATAGATCCTTGTAGTCTGGTATAGAACTGACGTTGACTGACGTTGCAGAGGGAAAAATCGTCTCTCCTCCTTCTTCAACATCAGAGCTTTATTTATAAATAGACAAGGGCAATGGGTTAAATATAGTTGATCCAAAGTAAGCGGGCATATACTTAAAGCACCGATGAACGAGGTATCAAGATGCTCACAGATACATGAGAAGAGTAGCAATCCGTTGTCCTCCATTTTGGGTGTTGACTTCGTCGAGGAAGTAATCCCAATGTGGTTCGTACTTCTGTCCAATTTCATAGTGGAGAATTTGAAGACCTTCTCCGTGCTCTGTAGTAAATCCATTAAATCAACACATGAACTAAAGCTAAAGAGATGACAAAAAAAAAGGACGCAATGAAAATTATAAATTAGGGAAGAAAGTGAAGCAATATGTACACCAGACAATAGAAGAATCAACAGAAGAGTACGAGGTGATGTTCACACACAACTCGCCGAAACAAATTCGCTTAAAATCATGATTCCCTGCCAAATCGTATTTTCGCACTTGGAATCAAGAGGCAAAAATGTGCACATTATTGGAATTTTTATGTCAAGAAACAGGAGTTATAAAGTAATGACCGAATTTTGTAAAGCAAGATCATAGCCATGGCAGGACTATAAAGGCAGTGCAGTGAGGAGTCCAGAATCAGAACTAGTTTAAGGTAAAGATCTAAAGATTAGTGATCATACTAAATAATTATGCTTTAATCATAACTTATGCAAGCCAGAGTCCCAAAGGTACACAGAAGAGCATAATCACGTGTTTTAATGTATGGATTGCCACTGAGGCTTACCCACAGGAATGAAGGTGAAATCTGAAATTCTTTTCTCAATTGCCCGGATGATTTTGTCTTGCCCTCTCTTAAGAAATGTTCCAGAGCTTGTGCGAACCCTGTCAAATAAGCCACTAATTATAACAGTAAAAACCAATGGCAGAATTACATAATGTATAATATAGATGGAAGATTTTGACATGCTAAGCACTTCAATCATCATTTAAAAAATCTTGTGTTTACGAGTTTCCCTGGCTAATCAACAAGTGTTATAAGTAGTGGTATGACGAGCAACTTTAGGAGGTTACAACAAAGGAGGTATGAGGCATAAGCCATGGAGTCAAGAAGACCACTTAATATGGAGGAAACATACCTTAGAAACCCAGGAATCTCAAAAATCATGATGCACCATATGAAATGCAGTGATTTTGGGAGAAAGGTCATAAATAAAATAAAAAAAATTCAATTCCAGATATAGACGATTATTGGCTGATTAATTTAAATTTCAAAATTAAAGATGCCCGTTGTACCAACCTGCTATCTTTACTTTTACCAGTTTCACTATCAACAACTGTTGACTTTTCCATGTTAGGTTTGGCCAGCTCAATTAAATACTCGCATTCTTCCTTGGACTGCACAAAAAAATATAAAGCTTGAATTTGCATCAACTCTCAGTATTTGTGAATTATTCTTTAAATACTACATATGCTTTAACAAAAAGGAAAAAATGCATCTCAGGTAATAAATCTTTGTCATAACAATATTGGATCCTGCTCTGCTCTGATAAACAAGGTTAAAAACTCAAAAGTATCGACTCTGTCGAACAGTAAAATGCAAAAAATCAACTTCGGATCCTGCATAACACCTCCAGTTTTGTCCGAACATATTGGACAATCTCTCAAGATAATATCACTAATAGCTATAAATTCACGAGTAAATTGCCATTCCTTCATGACCTGGCCTTCCCCTACTAGACTAGGCTACTCTTAAACAATTTTGGAATCGATATCTTAAAATATGCTCACATTTCACAGCTTCTTTATAGAAAATACCATCAAATAGCACCCTTTCTATGGTACAATGAACTTCTAATAAAGCTGCACGTTCTGTACAATGAGATAACTCTGAATAGAAAAGCTTCCGAACATAAAGATTACTCTCTTCTCCTTTTCATTTGTGTGTGGCCAAGTGCCAAATTTGGAATCTTAAAGACTAAAATTCATCTCAACGGAATAATGTCGTCATCCAGATCAATTGTATCCAGTGGGAAGTAGTTGGATGGAAAGGATGATAAAAGAAGGAAATAAACAGCTGCCCAGGATCAAGGAACAAAGCTGCACTGATTAAACGTTAAAAACGTCACAAATCGTAAAGAACCTCCAACAGTGAATAGCGGATATCTATTTTTGTTTAAATATGTAAATCTGCGGGTTTTACGTATCAATTATCCAGGAAAATGAACTCACCACACAAAGGACTCTAGAAAAAAAAAAAAAATCTGTAGTCACGTTCTGTCCTTCTCAATTGAAAAAAAAAATTGAACAAAAACTAAAAGTTTAAAGCAGAGGGACGAAGGAACAAAGTTTTCAACGAGAATAATATTAGTCGAAAGAGATTTTTGAACATACATTTTTTTCTTAAAAATTAGTGACTGTGGACCGGTAATTACGTTCATTGTAGATTCTCATGACATAATTCGGGCACATGAAGTTAATTCGCGAAGCATTCTTTCAAATCAGACAAATGAGCAACAAAAGCAAGGAATAAGTACATTCAGAACGCTGAACTGGGAGGGGGGGTTTCACAGCCAGATCTCCCACCACCTAGGGATAATTTAGGAAAAAAAGTGGGAAAACGAAGAATTGTGAACAAAGAATTGGATGCCGCACCAGGAAATTATGATACATGAACGCCCTCGGCTCCCAGGAGAGGACCTCCGTCCACTGATCCCCTCTCGTCCCTAGTCCATCGCTGCAAAGGAAAAAGAAAACAAGAAAACCTCCAGATCCATCAGCCATACTCCTATCAGGGAAAGATCTCGCCAGGTCTTCCCCCAGGATGACCAGATTGTGAAGAGGGCGGCGGATGTGCGCACCTATGAACCACCTTCCTCTTGGTCGCATGATACGTGCTCTCCAGGTGCCGCTCAACGGGATGCTCGCCCTCGGAGGTGTCGCTGGAGACTGGCAGGGAGAAGATGCCGAGGGCGAGCAGCAGCAGTAGGACAACGGACAGCGTCAGCAGAACCGTCAGCACCATCGTCCAACGCGATGACGACCTCCTCCCTAGGTAAGGCCGCGAATTCCGCATGAGACCCTTCGCCATTGCGGCAGAGAACGACGAAGAATCGACGGCACCACCCTCGTCCTCGGCTCTCCTCCACTCTGGTCAACTGCAGCAATTCCTTCAAGAAGATCTACATCGCTCACCAGCCCAGCCCTTTTATATACCAGAGAGAGAGAGAGAGAGAGAGAGAGATAGAAAGAAGATGAGAACGAACCAAGCGCCCGCGCACGTGACATTCGACGCGGCACAGCCCTAAAAGACCATATTACCCTTATTCCAGTGGGAAACTACATGGGAGCATAATAAATACAATTTAAATGATGGTTGGTTGGTCATTTAGGGCATTTTTCCCCACGTGCCGTCGTGGGCTCTCCATTGATGGCCCACGTGAGAGACCGCGCCTGCGCCCACGCGTCGAGCATTGACCTGCTCGTCCGTGCCTGGCCCCACCGCCATCCGCTCGCGTCTTCCCCCCCGACGTCTCACGATTAGTTGACTTGATGGATAAACCCCCTAGTTGACAGCTTGCATTGACGGTGACACAGGAAGTCAACTATTAATGCCTATAAATACTGAGGGTTTTGCCTCTTCCCTGGAGTTGACTGCTAACCCTCGGCTTCGAGAGAGCTCTCGACCGACGACCAGGGTTGGGGGGGTGGGGGGCGCCGGCGGACGACGTGCCTCTCGCGGCGATCGTTGCTTCTACTCTGTCGCCGGGCTGAAGGGAGAGAGCAGAGCGAGGAGAGGCCGGGGAGCGGGGGGCGGACGCGGTAGGGTTGCCCTTGGGAGCAGAGAGTGGCGTGGCTCCTCGTGGATCTTCGGTTTCACCTTCTCTTCGGCAGAGCATCGGGATCTAAGCTTGAGATGGAGGACTCTCAGATGCCCGCAGGTCCCGAATCTCTGCGAGGGGAGGGAGCAAGTAAAGAGCGATGTGCCTTTCCTTTGTCGCTCGTCACCTCAACTGTCGGCGGCCGAGCCGCAGTTTTATAGGCCCCTTGACGGTCATATCGGTGGTGGTTCCATGGCCGCTCCTCCACCGCCAGCGGCGCCAGTAAATGGCGCTCCTGCTAGTTCCGATCGCTCCTCCTCGGAGGACATCTTGCTTCATGGCGAGCTCGAACTATGGATCTTCGAGGCTCGTAGCCTCCCCAATATGGACATGTTTTCTGTGCGCCTGCACCAGTGCTTCCCATCTTGCTGTGTGAGAGGCCAGCAAGAGGAGGCGGCCGCCTTCGCCTCCGCCCCTGCCGCCTCTTCCTCCTCCCAGAGTCATCACAACCTCCGGTACCGCAAGATCACCAGTGATCCCTACGTTACCGTCCGCCTTGGGGGCGCCACCGTTGCCCGCACAGCCGTGATAAGCAACGCCGAATTTCCCGTCTGGAACGAGCACTTCGTCTTCCCGGTGGCCCATCCGACGGCCTTCGTCGAGCTTCTAGTCAAGGAAAATGATGTTTTCGGCGCAGAGAATATCGGGACCGTGAAAATCCCAGCCAGCCGGATAGTCTCAGGGGATCTCGTTCGGGACTGGTTCCCCATCATCGGGTCCTCTGGCAAGCCCCCCAAACCAGATTCGGCGCTCCTGATCTCGCTGCAGTACAAGCCCGTGGAGCTCAGCTCAGCATACAAATACGGCGTACCTGGCGATGCTCAGAAGTCGGGTGTCCTGGGAACGTACTTCCCCGAGAGGAAAGGCGGGCTGGTGACGCTGTACCAGGACGCGCATGTGAACGATGGAGACCTTCCGGATATCAAATTGGAGGGCGGGAAGGCATTCGACCATGCCAAGTGCTGGGAGGATCTCTGCCATGCGATGCTGGAGGCTCGCCACCTTATTTATATCGCGGGTTGGTCAGTCTACGACAAGATCAGGCTGGTGAGAGAGCCCACAAGATCGTTCCCAGAAGCTGCGAGCCTGACTTTGGGGGAGCTGCTCAAGCATAAGTCCCAGGAAGGCGTGAGGGTGTGCCTGCTAATCTGGGATGATAGGACGTCTCGGGACAATTTGATTCTCAAAACGGTATGTGATCGATCTATGAACATGTTTGACTTCGATTATGACCCAGGACCCTGAGATGGATGGTCAACAAATTTTTTATTACGCCTGTGAGCTGGTTCTCTGGCTGGTTGACTGAATTTAGTAATTTTGATGTGGCCCTTCTTTTCTCCTTGCTTAACACGTTGGCGATGACTAATGGTGAAAGAAATTAGTATCGGGTTTTTGTGTCTGAAGAAACGTCAACTTTCTTGTGTAATTTTGACTTTTTAAATCTTTATTATGTCTGAAATTTTTGCTAATAGTCGGCAATCGTTTCTCTCTCTTTAAAGTATATGATCTCAACATTAAAATTTGATGATTGTCGCAGGAAGGAGTGATGCAAACTCACGATGAGGAAACACGGAGATTTTTCAAGCACTCTTCTGTTATTTGTTTGCTGTCACCTCGTGACGCCAGCAGGAAACTCAGCCTTTTCAGGCAACAGGTTAAGCCCTGCTTTTGTTCTTGTTAAAGAAAGCTCTCCTTTTATTACGCTGGAGTCTCCAATGAGGTTGTCTTATTCATTAAAGAAATCCATGATCAAAAATACTTAGTTGATGGAATTTCCTTGGTTTCTCCTCTCCAGTGACAGTCCATCATAAAAATATGTTCATGCACCCATTCAAATTATTTAAGTCAATATCATTTATTTTATATCCCTTTTTTTAATAGTGTTGTAGCCCTGTTTTCCTGCAAAACTATGCACGCATGACATAGGAATGAGCTTCTATTCTTCAACGGCATTTGCAATCATCAAGAAGTAAATTCTGATGGAATGATCATCTCTGCTTGTCGGTACCCAGTTTAGTTCTTAGACGTTTGCTGACAGATTTGGTTCGTGCGTTATGAGCATTTTTCTTCTTTCTGATTCTCTCTGCAGTATGACCCTGTATTTTTGGTTCTCTGAACTAATCTGATCCTTTTCCTTATCCGTGATTAAGCGAATTTTTTTTATTGCGGGAATTTTTTCTTGAAAGGTTGATGAGACTGACGGCACCCTCGAGGGATAATCTCTCATTGCTTCCAGCAAATAGAACCCAATAATTTAATGTGGCTCTTAAGTGAAAATTCAAGTTCGAAACCATGGGGAGCATATGACATTGAAATCTAATATTATTCTTTACATTTATTCTTGTAACTTTTCACTAATGCGAGGCTAACAAACTAGCGCCTAGAATCTAAATGTGAGTTTCTGCATTGATAGTTATGGAAAAATACGCTCCATAGAATCTGGGCTGAACAGTAGTGAGAACAAATTTGGATAATGGAATATGGAAATCGGTGTGAAGTCAACCAAAATTTTTCCATCGACGATATTTTCAGGAAATCATGTTTAATACCTATGTACGTTCTTTTATCCTTTTAGTTATTGAACTGATTGTTGATCATATGATAATCCAAAATAGACGCACATTGTTTTTTTTAAAAGGGATTTTTTCCATTCATACTTTAACCGGTGATGTTTGATCATCTGTGGTCTGACATGGACAGTCATGTTGTTAATAGTTTCTGCTTCTTTTTGAGCATGCTGATCTTCATTAATTTTTTTTTATTTGTTAATGTCTGGAATAGTGAGATCCACTAACGTTGTCCTAGTTTTTTCATATAGGTTGTGGGAAACCTGTATACTCACCATCAGAAATGTGTGTTAGTTGATACACAAGCTTCTCAAAATACCCGAAAGATCACTGCTTTTATAGGCGGTCTAGATCTTTGTGATGGTCGCTATGATACACCAAGACACAGGCTATTCAAGGATCTAAACACTGTCTTTCTTAATGATTTCCATAATCCTACATTCTCTGTAAGTGTCTTGTCCGTTTCCATAAATGTGTCCTTTCCATTTGAAGATGCTATAGATCATATGGATGAGAACCTTGCCAAAGGCCCGACATATTTTTTTTGATGTTGTCACTTATTTCTATCATTATGGCGATTAAATTATTCATGTGCTTTTTACCTATTGGGATTTTGACTTTTCATTATATTTGAATCAAAAGATGTATACAGGCCTAAATTGAAGAAGAGAAAATAATTGTTGGGAATACCTATTGAAAATGGGAGATGCGGTTATCTACGAATTTTTGTCTTCTTACCTTTTTGTTTTCTGTTTGCCTCCTATAGCTCTTCCCTATTCTTTCAGAGGAACACAAAAGTCATCATCTAAATGATTATTTACAATGAATAGTAGAAGACTGTTAAGTAAAAAATTAATTAAACGTTAATGATAATTTAATGAAGTTTCCCAAGAAATTCGCTCAGTATAATTTAAGGAACCTCCTAAAAGTGGCTTTGGTTTCTTAATTCTACTTTTATTGATAAAGGCTGTTCTTTTTTTTCCTTCGATTATTTCAAAATCTTCTTGATGTTCTCCCGCCATTTCCGTAAGGTTCTTATTCATAAACGCTTAATTAAAGCTACCAATCACAAACGCAGGAAAAAATTAATGTTTATGGGCTCCAGATCCGTGGTTGGCAGGGTCATGAATATTCAGATAATTCTGTAAACTCATATGATGGGCTATCATATTTATCTGTGGAAATTTTTTCTTTTATCTTCTTTCTTTATAGGGAGACAATAAAGGCCCAAGGCAACCGTGGCATGACCTACACTGCAAGATTGAGGGCCCTGCTGCTTATGACGTCCTTAAAAACTTTGAGCAGCGTTGGCTAAAGTCAAGAAAATGGTGGAAGCTGAGACAATACATGCGAAAAGCATCTCATCATGGCGAGGACGCTTTGTTAAAGCTTGAACGCATCCCATGGATCCTCAGCCCATCACTTACTGTTCCAGATGATGATCCTAGCCTTCATGTCTCCAAGGAAAATGACCCCGGAAGCTGGCATGTTCAGGTGTTGCCAGATTCTACTTAGCACTGATTTTATCTTCAGTATATGAATTCTGGCTTTTAACTTTCCCCCTTCCTGTTCAGGTGTTCCGGTCCATTGACTCCGGCTCTGTAAAAGGATTTCCAAAGACTGTTAGCGAAGCTCGGAAGAAGGTTTGTAAGAAATAATTAGATTATTTGTGACGCTAAAAATTGCTTTCTGTCACATGACATTCCACTGGTATTTTTAGCTTCCTTGTGTCGTCCTTTTGTTGACATTTTTTATTATTTCATTAATATATTTGGGTAATTCAGATAAATGTATTTCTGTATCTTTTTTTTTTCATGAAGCGTTAAAGATCTGAACTGGGTCAAGTAGGCGTTGGTGGTTGCACCAAGAAAAACGCCCACACTATCATCCATCTTTAAATCTCTAGTCCTCTTTCTCTCAGATATATTTTTTCTCCATCTTTGGTAGTTGCATCACATGATACCAGACAAGCTTTCAGAGAAGGATCAAGCTAGGAGCGCCATCACTTAATTATTCTGTCCTTTTCTGGGATCACGGTCATTGAACCATACTATTCGCCTCTCTCTCTCTCTCTCTCTCTCTCTCTATCTCTATCTCTATCTCTCTCTCTCTCTATCTCTATCTCTATCTATCTCTCCCCTCTCTCTCTCTCTCTCTCTCAATCTCTCTCTCTCTCTCTCTCTCTCTCTCTCTCTCTCTCTCTCTCTCTCTCCTCCTCTGAGCATCAATCACTAGAGTCTAAGTTATCACTCCTTTTCCCCTCCACAGACACTATCACCAAATCCCAGAGGATTATCATAGTAGGTTCTTCTTAGGCTAGCCTAGTTTGCTACAATAAATGGATTTCGAATATTATTCATGTATTCATCATTTTCTGATCACGATATTACCAAATACCAGGTTTTAGAGACTAAAGGCCGCCGAATTACTTTGGTTCCTTTCGTCATTCATGAAAGCAAACTGAAAAAAACACTATTTTCTAACCGCACTATCAGCTTCTCGCCCCTGAACCAGCTGATTTGATCAGAAGGATTCGAATGGGAGTTTAAGCATATGATTCTCTTCAAAAGCCCATAAGCACACTATAATAATAAAAATATACTCGTTAATATTAACATTATGTATATACTGTATTAGCTTGCAGCTGTATCATTTTATCTTTTTACACCAGATCAAGCTCTCGGAACCACCTGAATTTGACCATCCGGATGGTTGCCACTGGTTGCTTCAGGAATTTGATCTAATTTAACTTAACGTGCCCTGTACTTCGGCATTCACTGATCACTTCTGGAGTACTTTAATATCGCATTTGACTTTTTTTTGAGATTCTAATCGTTATTTATATGTTTCCACGCAGAACCTTGTTTGCCAGAAGAACCTAAGAATTGATAAGAGCATACACACAGCATACGTCAACGCAATCAGATCAGCAGAGCACTTCATATACATTGAAAACCAGTATTTTATTGGTTCTTCGTATGGTTGGCCTTCCAGGAATCCAGGTTTCCAAAAACTTCTCGTTTTGTTCTTTCTTTCCGCAAATCTTGAATTTCATACGATCTCCAACAAGAAGAGACGACGACACCTGATACCTTGTTTTCTTTATAATGTTGTCGTCAAACAAAAAAAAAAAAATTCACGCGCTGCAATTCGTCATATGCAGGCGCCGATAACTTGATTCCGATGGAATTAGCACTGAAGATTGCTAGTAAGATCAGAGCCAGAGAGAGATTTGCAGTCTACGTAGTCATTCCAATGTGGCCCGAGGGAGTGCCTTCGTCCGCTTCCGTACAAGAAATTCTATTCTGGCAGGTAATTTTTTCAACAGAGTTGAGATGGCCGAGTTGGTCTAAGGCGCCAGATTAAGGTTCTGGTCCGAAAGGGCGTGGGTTCAAATCCCACTCTCAACAGCTTATGGTGTTTTTCTACCGTCGATTTTGGAAAAAAAACGAAGTAGGGTTCGAATGAGTTTTCCTTTCCTTTTCTTTCGAAGTAAAATAGAATCAAATTTTTTTTGTGTTAGTTCCTTTCAACAAATTTTTAAAAATCCGCCCTTTGATCCTTTTTGTGCCATCAGCAATCTCCATAGATTGGCTCACGAACAGTGGCGCCACTGTCAATTGTAGACAGGTTGTCGCCTTCTGAACATAATCTGCTGAACAATGATTCTGCGGCTTGCATTTTTATTTCACTTCCTTCTCATAAATGATCTAATTTATGAACTTTAGTTTTGTCTTTAAATCGAAAATATAGTTTTCTTTTGAATACTTATTTTTAATAGTAAACCAGGAGAGTTTTTCTGAGAGGCGGACCAGAAGCTTCCTGTTCCTTTAACTTTTCTCAATATCACCAAAAACGGGAAGGAACACTTCTGACTGATAAAAACAATCAAATTGTGTAGATATTTTGAAGTTAACATCCGATTAATCAATTTTCTAATTTAAACTGACGTCATGAGACAGTGAATTACATTGCATGATTCTCCCAATGAAAATTACAGTTTTAAAACTTGTATTCGCTGGATGACTGCACAAAACCATGCCCATGTCTGGTACGTACCCATGAGTTGAGTGTGTATACCTTTATGTAGAAGTATTTCGCATTTGATCAATCACAGTATTTTGTATCTCAGTCCCTAGCTTTCATGTTTAATGAAGTATTTTTGTTCCCTACTGACCAGCATAAAGCCATGCCATGAATGACATATACCCATAGGTGGGTGTGCCCGTATCTGAGTGTTTGATTTTTTGTTTCAAGCAAAGAATTTTGGGTTTCGATCAATTGAAAGTGTACTACAGCACTTCTGCATTAGGCTTAGCGACCTAGTCTATCTGTGATCTGAATAATCTCAAATTCTGACCCCTCCTTCATTCGATTTTTCCACTTGCCGAGATTATTGTTCATGGTTAGATGAATTTCTGCTGTATTTTCACATCAGATGTACCCTTTTTTGCTTTTCTTTTTTATGGTACTTCTCATTCCCTACTCATCTTGCAGAGCCAGACTATGAAAATGATGTATGAAATTGTTGCTCAAGCGATAAAATCTTCGAATATGAGCCTTCATCCGAGCGATTATTTAAATTTCTATTGTCTTGGTAATCGAGAGCCCGTGGAAACAGCGTGGTCTGCTGACATAAATTCAGAAAGAAGCACTGCGGTACTGTGATAAGTATTTCCTTTCGATCTGTTCTGCATAATGTTATTATCAGGGAGACTTTGGTGTGATGATTATTTATCATTAAAGTATCATCTTTGACGAATCATTTGTCACTTTTATCCTGATGTAGAGCTGAACTGCTACCAACTTGGTATCGTGGACCTGAGAAAATAAACAGATTGGCCCCTAAATAAAAAAAAAAATTCCATTGATAGCGGATCTTGATGCTAAAATAGCTCTGGAAATTTTTGGATAAAGTTTTGATCTAAAGTCATGTCAAAGTCAGTTTACTCGACGTGCCAACTTTTATATAAGACCATGTTGAATCGATTCATTTACGCTAATTTGGGTCTGTGTGCAAGATAATTTCTATTTGGTATTCGTTGACTCTAGAGGTTCAGAGCTCTCCCTTTCATGTAGAAGAAAAGTTCAACACCCCTCATGACGATCAATGAGAAATCGTGCTCATATCTCATTTGGCACAGACTAGCATCTTAAGCTACGCCCGAATTGACATGAATATCCTGCACTTGG
Source organism: Spirodela polyrhiza (assembly GCA_024713555.1). Taxonomy (NCBI): domain Eukaryota; kingdom Viridiplantae; phylum Streptophyta; class Magnoliopsida; order Alismatales; family Araceae; genus Spirodela; species Spirodela polyrhiza. Next base: position 1,439,126 of record CM046547.1, read on the forward strand.
AAAATATTTTACAAATTATTTTTTCAAACACACCGGTGTTGACAAGTCATCACGTTTATTTTCCTAATCATTGATGTTTTTCTTTCTGCATGGCCTCCGTGTTCTGTCTCGTGTTGATGCCAACTGGTCTACAGAGTCACTCACTCGTATGGATAATCATCATCATCTTATTTAATATTCTCCTTGAGTTGGCAGCATGGTGATTTTCAGATTCAACTCATTTTCATCTGATTGCTATTTTCAGGCCTCAGCACAAAGCAACAGGAGATTTATGATTTATGTCCATTCCAAGGGGATGATAGTAGATGATGAGTATGTGATCATTGGGTCTGCGAACATTAACCAGAGATCTCTGGCTGGCTCAAGAGACACGGAGATAGCCATGGGGGCTTACCAGCCCCGCCACACATGGTCTAGGAATAAGGGACATCCACGCGGCACGGTTAGTGATTTTTCCAAGCAAACTAGTTTCCTTTCTGCTCAACTACGGTTCAACATTTCCACGCAAATATAGAATCATTCTATGATAGGTAATATAAACACTCGCTTCATTACTCATTCTTCACCCATTTTACAAATGTGAGCCTGGAAACCAGCTATTTCATCCTCTATACTTCCTATGAATAGCATCAATACACAGCCATTGGCTTTGAACTCCTCAAACGAATATTCCTCTCTCTCTCTCTCTCTAGATACGCATAGAGACACCGAAAGCAGTGAGTCATACATTCATACATGCATATAAATGGGCTCATTTATTGTGTGAGAAAGCTGCCCTTGCAGGTTTATGGATACAGGATGTCTCTGTGGGCTGAACATCTGGGCCTAGTGAACCCCATCCTGGAGGAGCCCCACACACTAGAGTGCGTCAGAAGTGTGAACTCCATAGCTGACAGCAACTGGGAGCGATTCACCTCCGAGAAGATGACCTCTCTGCAGGGGCATCTTCTCAAGTACCCCATCAGCGTTGGTGCTGATGGGAAGGTGGGCTGTCTGCCTGGTCAGGAGGAGTTCCCTGATGTCGGCGGCAAGATTCTAGGTGCGGACACTCCTCTCCCTGATGCATTAACCATGTAATAGCTCCAATTATAGAGTCCGGGTGAGTAAATAAAGATTGACTGGGGAGGGGGGCTTCCTGATGTTCTGTGATGACTAGAAACCACTCGTTCTGATGCATTTACCATTTTGTTAATCCCTCCGATTGTATCCATGTGTTAGAAAACTTAATATTTTAGGCATGGAAACACCCCTCTCTCTCTCTCTTCCTGATCCTTCCCATTGTATCTGTTTTTCGGGAGAAAGAAAAAGAGGGTGTTCTATATTAAAGTGTGGCATCTGTGGTGTCAATTCAAGGCTGGTTTCCTTCTGCTCTCATCCTTCTTTGCACGCTCTTATCGCTGCCAAAGAGAAGATCAGACTGGGGACTTCAGAAGACTGGTAGCGTTCGTCTACTCACCTGGGCTCACTCCATGTAAGGATGCTCCTCCCTGTTCCTGGGCTCGGCTCCTCCTCCAGTCGTTGGGCTGCTCATTGGCTATCTCTGCTGCTGCGTAGGTGCTGGCTCAGTGATTATTTCTTGGCCAAGTTCCTTTATTTGGCATCCTCAAGAAGTACTGAACCAGTCGCAGGGCTTCTCCTCCATCTCCAGCACCCTCCCCAGCCCCTGCAACACGCCGTAAATCTCCTCCGTTCTCGGATGCGACTGGTCTTCCACTCCAAAGAGGTGAACCCCCCCGCCCTGCACCTCCACCCAGCTGCACCCCGCCGTCTTCCTCACCCCTCTCGCCCTCATCATCACCCTCACCCTCGCCGCATCCTCTCCCCTCCCCGCCCCCTCGTACGTCCTCGCCATGGCCGCGTACCGCCCCGCGTTCCCCGGCTCGAGCTCGAACAGCCTCCCCGCGGCGTGCTCCGCCGTCTCCACCTCCCCGTGCTTCCTGCAGGCCCCCAGCAGAGCCCCCCACACGTCCCTCCCGCCGCCGCCGGGGGCGGCGCCGGCGAGCTCCGTTGCCTCCCGCAGGAGCCCCGCCCTGCCCAGCAGGTCCACCATGCAGCCGTAGTGGAGCTCGCCCTTCTCCACTCCGTGCTCCTCCATCAGCTCGAAGATCGACCGTCCTTCCTCCACCAAGCCGGCGTGGCTGCAGGCCGAGAGCACGCTCAGGAAGCAGACGCCGTCGGCGTGGACGCCCCCGGAGAGCATCTCGGCGAACAGCGCCAGAGCCTCCTGCGCGCGGCCGTGCGCGCCGTAGCCGCTGATCATAGCGTTCCAGGTCACGACGTTCTTTAGGGGAATTCTGTCGAACACGTCGCGGGCGTGGGCGAGGCGACCGCAGGCGGCGTACATTCCCACCAGGCCGCTGCCCAGCACGGCGTCCACTGGGGTGCCGGACTTGACGGCGTAGCAGTGGACCCACATGCCGTCTCGTGCCGCCGCCAGCTTCGCGCAAGCGGGGAGGAGGCCCGCGAGGGTGACGTAGTCGGGGCTCTGCAGGGGGTCTTCCCTCAGCATCCGGTGGAAGAGCGAGAGAGCTTCTCGGTGGCACTCGTTCTGGGAGTACCCTGCGATGAGGGAGTTCCAGCTGACGAGGTCCCTGTCGGGCATTCCGTCGAACAGGTGCCTCGCGGCGTGGAGGTCCCCGCAGCGGGCGTAGAAGGCGACGAGGGCGTTGCCCACGAAGAGGTCCGTCGCTAGGCCGACCTTCCAGGCCTCGCCGTGCACCGTCCTGCCGCTGCCGCTGTCGCCGGCGGCGGCGCAGGCCTTGAGCACGAAGGGGTAGGTGTAGCGGTTAGCGGCGGCGCCCCCGCTGCGCCGCATGAGGGCGTACACGGCCAGCGCCTCCTCCGGAGGCCCAGCGGCGGCGTACCCCCGGATGACGACGTTCCACAGGAGGGCATCCCGCCGGTCGACGCCGTCGAATACGCGGCGTGCGTCTCGCATGCCGTCGCCGCCGCCGAGATCGGCGTACAGCGCCACCAGCTTAGCGGCGAGGAAAGGGTTGCCGCCGTAGCCGGCGGTGATGATCTGCTGGTGGGCTTGCTTGAGGGTCCTCACGCTGGCGCAGCGGGATCGCAGCAGGGCGGCGTAGTCGCGGGAGTCCCGCCGGCGTCGCCCGTCGCCGGCGACCGCCCCGCAGAGGAACCTGAGTGCGGCGTGGTGCGGCCTTCCCGGGCGTGGGACTGCTCTCGGAGGACGGAAGCCATGCATCTGCAGAGATGCTGGGCCTCCAGAGGCCCACCTTATGGTGAATGAAGTGATATCTATAGATAGAAATGGGTATCTATAGGCCTGCTCGGCACATTGTCAGAGACCCCACAAGACGATGGAGGAGGGAAGCTGCATAGACTCCAAGAACCAAGTCAGCTGTAACATCTAAGATTCCAGGACACCAAGACTTCTTTCCCGAGTCAACCCACCAAGGCATTTAAGATTCCCTCGGAGTTTCCTAAAATGGGTAAGCTTTTGTGAGCATCAGGTCAGCGGAAGGCGTGACCTTTGGACAGAGACAGGCACCGGAGCAGACCTCTTTTCTTGTCCAGATCATGATGGAAACTTTGGAAAACAACCCAAACGGGCTGGGAAGAGCACTGATTTTCTTTCTGGATCATTTCGTAAGAAGAAACAGAAGAAAAAGATCGAGCAACTAATGATGTGAAGAACCAGCAGCACCACTTGCTCAGCCGAGGAATAAATAACCACCAGGAATGGCAAGAACACACAACAGAGGAGATGATTTTTCAACCTTCTAAACAGAGATTTTAGCTGAAAATTGACAGTTACAGCTACGCAATTCTGGGCTTTGTTATGAAGTCTGCTTCCAAAAAAGGAATTAATAGTGGAACAACAACGAGCGCCAGGGATTTATGAATGGCTGCCGGGGATAGTATCCAGAAGATCATCAGGGTTCGAAGACCAAGAAAACCAACTGATACTGAATATCTTTCAGAATAATGCTAATCGCCAGGCGAATTCATAGACCATCATTCTTCAACTAGCAAGAACCTCTCATTAATAAATAAACAAGTGCCAGTGACTAATGACGCATTGTAATCTGCTTCTTCCCCTCCAACATTCCCCTGCAGCGGGGAGGTCTGACATTTTCAAAGCGATTAATTGTTGGACAAGATGCTTTCACAAATAGAAAAAAGGACACAGAACCAGAGCGAAATTCCCATACCTGCCATTAAGAGCTTGCATGTTCTACCAGGCAAAACATTTATGATGCGTTGCAGTAGAACAATGAGCAAAGCAGCACTCATGAACCATGAAATCGGAAAAAAAAAAAAAAAAAAAAAAAAAAAAAAAAAAAAATATATATATATATATATATATATATATATATATATATATATCCATGTAAACAACCAGTTGGAGAGAAAACACGCCACCATCTTTAAATAGTAATGAGATTTCATGATTAAGCAGTGTTATTTACAACCGGAAACCATAATAGCTGCGACCATATTTGTTCTACATGAGATTAAAACGGGAACATCGAATGTACAAGTCGCTATACACTATCTTTCCACCTCCTCTTTTTGTTTTTCATAATTTTACTGCTCAGAGGATTGGAAATATGTTGTCATCGTCTCCCCCTAGCTGATCCAATTTGCCGTCACCTTTGGGAAGGAAATCTGGATTCACATAGCACTTCATTCCTTCGAACAAGTTCAGATTATCCACCAGCTTGTGGAACACATTGCAGCCGCAGCACTGCAGCGCAAGATCAGATAGAACGCCGTTTCAGCCAAAGCGGGCCGCAGAAAATAAAATAAATCGTACCAAGAAGTCGTCGATCAATGGGGAGAGAAGGTGCCTGAACAAAGACGGTTCCGTCGGTGTAGGCGTGGGGGTTGATGGCCCTGGTTGTGCGCTGCCCACAAACATTGCAACTAAATGCAATAAGCATCCTTCGACGAGGAGATTTGGTGAACAGAGACCACGGGAAGGTCGAGACCGCGTGATTTCCCAGCCCGTCATCAACATCGGCAGCGGGGACAGGGGGGCCTTCCATCCCGGAACCCGTGGTCCAGCCTCTGCCTGTTGCTGCGCTCAGAACCATGCCCAGAGCGGCATCCTGGCACAGAGGAGATCGGGAAGAAGGCCAGCAACACGATCAACGAAATTACGTGAGGCAAAGCTGCGAAGAAGTGGGTTCCGGCATTCACCTTAGAAAGAGGGACGATCGGGCCGTGGTTTCCCATAAACGGCACCAGATTGGTATTCCCCGCATCGCGCTGGAGATCAGGCTCGTCTTCTTTTCCTAGAGTGGAACAGAATCCCTAAGATCTCAGAAATCAGAGAGAGAGAGAGAGAAGGAGAGAGGCCGAGAATTGGAGCAGACGGGCACATACCTTTGGATGCGACGAGCAGATGCCGTCGGGCTCTGCCCATCCCGCATCTCCTCTTCGGGGAGAGGACAGAGAAGGGGGTGAGGGAGCCGGCGGCGCTCGCGGCGGCGCTACGGACGTCCATGGCGATGGCGGCGACGGAAAGAGAGGTGGCCAGCTTTCAGGCGGCGGAGATCGTCGGCGTCACCGATTCCCAGGCTGCGCCGCCGCCCCCCGTATTTATATCGGATTTTCGGCCAATTACTAAACCCAGTGAAATTCTTAAACTAAATCCCTTCGGCTAGCCTTCCCCAAGTAGCCAAAAAAAATCTCGCTTTTTCTGATGCGTAAAATAATTTATTTTATATGCGCACAATGAAACGGGTGATTCAACGGTCAAGGTGCAGGCCCACCTCAGCCGATGGGCGGCTGAGACGGTCTCGCGCTCTGGTCCCACGGGGTAAATATCGAATTGCAACAAAAGATGGGGACCTTCCGGAAAATTCCCAGAGCCTTGTCGGATTCAAGCCATTAAATCAATAAATAATTTTAAATTTTACTTTTAATTTGGAATATGTAGCAACCTAGAGAGAGCTTGGTTAAGTAAAGAATTTCTTACTTTTTATATTATAGTGTACATTACTGGTGGATTTTAAAATAGTTGGGCTGAGATGCTGAAGCTGTTGACCTTGTGGCTGCCACTTAGGCGCCCATGATGGGGAACACCAGCCGATTCCCTTTGGCAAGCTTTGGAAAGTGGTATGCCATGAGGATGGTTTCCATGGCATGAAGGTCTTCCTCTATTGATCGGCACCATGCAGCACCACCTTTGCAATGTGGCATGGCTGTACATGATGTATAGTCCATGGATCTATGTATGCTGCCATTGATCTACTACTCCCTATCTAAGTTGGGGGTGAGGGTGAAAATTGTTGACAAAAAGAACATGCCCAACTCAACTATCATTGACATGCCTGGCCTTTATGAGTAGTAGTCATTGAGGGTGGAGTTGATGAGAATAATTATTTGATTGAATTGCTTTTTGAGGAGTGAATCCCCTGGTATTGTCAAGAATGTGCAAGAAAGTAAGGCTCTTGACCTCATCAGAGGTGGTCCTCGAGGTGGCGATGGCCTCTCGATATGGCAACTATTGTTTCACAATGCTTTCAGTGTGGAACAACACCATGATAATGGTTAGCTGAAACACTTGGTTGTTGAAAGTAGTGAGGTTACCACCTCAAGTATGGCACCACACTTGGACCCAATGGGTAGATGGCTTATCCCTTGATACTTAGTAAGAGCCATTCATTAGGATGACATCAATGAAGGAAAATATACAATGGAGAGAAATAAAAGAGAGGGTAAGCACATAGAGAGAAGGGCATATATGATGTAAAAGTTTACTAATAAGGTTTGATCTAAGCTCAACCATATGCAAAGGATAAACAATAGAGTTAATGAGTGAGCTGAGCATTTTCAATTTAGCACATCATAGTTTGCTAGTGAGATCTAGCTACATGTCTTTTCTTCTTATCCCATGCTTTATGCCATAGAAGGATATCTCCACCACCTTCTCTACAACTACTAAGAATGGATAGATACTTATCCATACTTTGTATCACTTATTTACACTATCTTGATGCAAACCTTCCAACACTAAGAGATTATTTAAATTTCATAAATTTAAAATAATTGAACACTTTTGTAAAATCATATGTGAGTTCATGATTTTCTAAACAAAACTTTATCTCAATTATATTTTCAAAAGCTATATCCTGAATAAAGTTTTTAGTAATCTCTATAGGGTTTTTTCCTCCATAGAATATTGAGTTCATTGCAATATATATAATTAAGTTGTTGCCATGGTCAATCTCCATTTCATTTACTTGGATTATGTTTGTCTTGTAAGATCTTTTGTATTTGTATAAATTAGTGTAAGGCTAATGATTTACCAATATACTTAGTTTCAGATGATGATACAACTATTGTCTCTTATTTTTTGAAGTCCATGACACAAACTTTGTACAAAATTTAAAATTAACTCACTACTACCCTTAATTTCAACTATGGATGCTGCTTAGTAATTATGAATAAAATCAGATAGTTGAAATTGAACCCAAAAGGTATTGCATAAATCCTGAAACTTTTCTAATAGAAAACATAATTTTACATAGAGTTTGAGTGAAATACATCAAAACCCCTAACAAGGCTTCTATAAAATATTTATATGCTATTGTAGTCTCATCTTTAATGCATAATTTATCACTAGTATTCATTCGAGTAGAACAAAATTTTCAATTTAACATATTAAATTTCTTATGCAGATCAAATGCATAATTTTTATACTATAATCATTTTGAATAATATCAAGTGTAAGTGACTAATGAACTAAAACCATCCCTATAATATTAAATTCAGCAATTAGGGCAAACCTTAATCTCAACTTAAAGTGAATGTGGTCATTCGGTGTATATAAGACCACCATACACATAATAGAATCATCATTTTATTTCATACTCACACACATAATTAGTTCTCATTTTCTTCCATAAAAGTTATTATTTTGAAGATAAGAGTTAAGTCTACTATACTATGCCTTCGGGATATATTTGAATTCATAAATGGTCTTTTTTAACATGTAGAATTTATTTTCATTGCGATTAATATCAAATTCTTGAGATTGTTCAATATATGTACCTTCATCTAAATAACTATTTAGAAATGTAAATTTAACATAAAATTAAAATATTGATATCCCATTTATATTGTTACACTAGAAAAATCATAACAATTTAAAATCTAGCAAAATGAGAAACAATCTTGAAGTAATTAAAAGTTCATAATGTTGTACAAATATTTTTACAAACAGCCACAACATATACTTCTGTGCACTTTTGTTTGGGTTTTATTTCACCTTGTAAACTAATTTTACAACAATTGCTTTATTATTTTGTGGTATGTAAATCTCTCAATTCAGTATATGAGTTCATTTCTAAAACTAAAAAATCAACACATAATAAAATCTTTTCACAGTCATTACTAGATCTTGTAACATTTCTTTCAAATTGTTTACTGATAAATTACTAAATTGAAGCACAACAAATGATCATTTGAAATTAGAACTCTAAAAATATTCACAAATCAATGTAGGTAATAAATTAATGTTGACACCTAAATCTAATAGTACATTCTTAAAAAAAATCCACCAATATTACAAGAAATTAAATGCACACATAGATCCTTCAAATTTTATGGCATTTGATTTAGCAACACAACACTCGCATGAGCAAATAATTTTCTAGTTCTTAATGCTCTCTTTGGTGTGTAAAGTTTCTTAAATTTATTTGCATAAGCCAAAATTTCTTTTATTGTCTGCAAAATAGGAAATTTAATATAAATATTTTTCAAAAAACTCAATAAATTTTCATTGAACTTATTTTTTTTATTTCAGTTCATTTGAAATTGGAACACTCTTACACTATGGTGGAGATTTCTCCACCATTTCTTTAAATTGTTGATGTTGCTCTTGTTCTTCATCTTCCATAATTGTTGGTTTTTCTATTTCTTTTTCTCCTTCCAGCTGTTCAAATGTCTCCTTTCTTTTTTTTTTGAAGTATCTCCTTTTCATATGGATTGTTGAGATGTTTTCCAATATTCAAAATGGTGGTTGCCTTGATTTATTCATTTTTAAGTGCTTCATATTTATTTGTCTAACTAGATTCTCCTTGAAATTTTTCCCTAAAAATTGAGTGTTTTATGCAACATTTGAATGAATTAGGTCAACATTATTAAGAAATTTTCAAACATTAGGGTGTTTCACTATCAATAAATTAACTAGTTATAAATCAAGGGAGTTCTCTTTCTCTCTCTATAGTCATCACTAGCTTTGGAAATAATTGGACTTATTTGGAGATCACATCATATAATTTTTTAAAATAATATACTCAATTAAAAAAAAGAAGATTTAGAGATAACCCTATTACTGAAATGAATGACTGTTTGTTAGAGGAGTACTCGTTGAAGCTCTACCTTCAATGGTTGATAGTTGGCCAAGCATTAACCATTGATTAAAATGTTGACCATAAATTGGAAAATTATTCATTGACTAATTGAGTATTGATTGTGTTGATCGATGAAATCATTTGGTAGTTTGTTCAGCTTTATTGATCGAGATTGATTAGGTTGGCATGTTTGGGCCAACTTAAACCTAACAACTCTGGATTGGTTTGGGTTGATGATTTTGAGTTGACTCAGACTTTGCTAGTCCAACATTAGGTTTAGTAATATATAGACTTAGCCGTTCTTAGATTATATACAATGACTCACACTTTGTAACTTCATTTAATACATTCTCTTCTCATTGCCAAGTTACCTCAAGACTTAATGGAAAACAAAGGTCATAGTGGTCTAGCTGATCATTTTTTGAAATGAGATGATGAAGATGATGCATTTTTCTCATTGATTCATACAGTTTAAATAACTTGATGATCATTGATTCATTTTGTATTCAATTAAGTTTTTATCTATAAAAAATTATGTATGTGTAAGTCTTCATCTTATATTGATTTCTGTATTTTTTTAGGTATTCAATATTCTAAATCTCTATTCAAAGATTTGTTATTTTTAGAACACATGATAATGATCTTTGAACCTTACAAGCTTTGAATTTTTCTATTATTGTAGTCATTTCCATTTACAAGGGGGAGTATTTATATAAAATTTATGGTAGATATAATACCTTATTTTAATTTTTTATATTATTGATATGATATTTTCTCACAATTGGGTAAAAGAAATTTTGATTTAAATGATTTCTTCATTTTGAACCATATATGATTAATTCTTTAGTTTATATAGCACAAATTTCTTAGAGCTACTCAAACTATGTTGATGTTCCACCTTTCAGTTACTAAGCAACGAACTTGCTTCTCTTACTTAATTTTCATACATTTAGAAATTCATGCAATTACAATCAATCATTGCAAAAAGTTTTATATGCTTGAATTATCACAAAAAGTTAATAACATCAATTTGTACCCAAAACTCTTTAGAATTCATATTCAAATTCACTTTTAATATTTACATGAACAAATAGAAAATAATTATATAATACTATTAGATTTCTTATATTGTTATCAATTTATGGGGAGAATATTGTAATGGAAAAAATTATGTAGGGTTTTCTCATTATTTAAGAGGTGATAAAGGTTAACGATGAGTGAGGTGGGTTCTACTATTCTGCCCCTGTCCTCTAAGATAGAAGTTCCTCTCCCATATCCTTGTTTCAAAAAATACTCATTTCAATAACAATTTCTGTATAACATCTCAAATCATTTTTGTTTTGAATGATATTGATATGTAAACAATCTTCTAATGTAGTAATTTGAGAAGTGCTTCGTTTCAATATATCTTCCATCTTTTGAAGCTTTTCATCAAATCTTTCTTCAAAGTTAAAAAACTATATCCTAAATTTAGGCTTCACATGCTTAAAACCTCTTCATTAGAGGTCACATGTTATTCATGAGATAGTATTTTAAGGACATATCTTTAGTTGAGACTTTATTATGCACTTGACATTGCTAGAGTTGTATGGAATAATAGTTTGTGTCTTGAACTTGCAAGACACAATGCTACAACTATGAGGACCTTAGAAGTTGGGTGTTGAATTTTTAGGACTTAGAGTCCTCAATCCTTGAATCCATAAGTTTTAGTTGAGTTGACCCTTTAATTTATAAGAATAAAAGGTATTCCCATGAATCCACAAAGTGTTGTACTTGAATCCACAAACCATGAGATTTCTCAAAGGGACAAAACTTTTACTAATTAATACATTTTTAATATTATAGTTTTATGGCTTTTGAATGGGTACAAAATTATTTGGGGCACCCATAAATTTTATTAATTTATTAAATAAATTCAAAACGCCATAAAAATAGGAAAATTACAAAAAACTAAAACTTTTATCTCTTATTTATGCATTAATTTATGCCAAATCTGGTTTTGGTTCACTTTGGGTCCTCTCATCTTTATACCCTACATTTCACATTTCTAAAACACAGCACACTACCAATAAGCTTTCCCTAGTTTTATGCATACTACTCTACATCACACAATAACATGTTATCACAAATCCTTAGAAAATTATATGGGAAGCCATTAGAAAACTCCAGTGATCAAATGCATGTGATAAATGAGGATACTAGAGTAGTCTATAAAATCTGAAAAGAAACTTTTCTTGATTGAAACAAGATTAGTGTCTTATTAAATACAAATATGCATTCATTAGGAAAGATACTATGACCTAAATGATGATAGAGAACTTTATTTGATACTTCTGTTTGAAAATTTTATGTTAGATGACAAAAAAAGTTTACTTTTCTGAGTTAACTCAAATGTGTGTTGGATGCTCACCAGCTATTAAAAATTTACAAAATGCCATTAAAATCTATATTGATTAAAAGGCAAAATAAAATGATGATAGCAAGGTACATTATTAAATTGGATAGAATACGTTGAAATAGATCATGATAATTATTCGAAGAAAGATAACCTTGTAATCATCAAAAAGTTGCATCCTTAGTCAATGCCAGCACATGTTGTATCTACCCCAAATTGAAAGTGGTAGAAGAAATCATTGAATGGTAGCTATTCAAAGATAGATAATTTTATAGAAAGGTTGCTTTCTGAGTCAATGTCAGAACAAGTTGTATATAATGCAAATTATTGAAGGTACACAAGAGGCCACTAAAACTTGTATTAAAAGCCGGCATCTATTAGATGACGCGGACAGGTTATTATAAAATTAAATATGACTCCACTCTTGAAAGAGTTTAAGTTTCCACGCCAAGAAAGGAACCATATTTTGTCAATGCAAATACATGTTGGATTGACTGCAGGTTATTGATAAATTAAATGCGAAACCATTAAAAACTCCATTTGTTCATAGGCATAAGCTACATGATGCTTGGGCTGTATCCTCTCAAAATGGTTGTCACATTCAGTGGACGAAAGGCACCTTTGGTGGTCAACGGATGGACATCCCACATTTTATATGAGTTATTGAGACGGTTCGGAATCCGTGGTATTCTCCTCCTATAATAAGATGCCAGAACGAGGAGGCCTTCCCTCATCAGAGCTACTTGTGGTCGCCGTGTTGCTGGGCGGTGACTATGGAAGAGGTATCGGCTGACACGATCTGGGAGGGATGGGCGGCGAGGGTGCTCGACAAGGTCGGAGCGGCCGACTTTCTGAGTCACCTGCCCAAATTATGTCTCCCTTTGCCCAGCGCACAGGAAGAATCTCTCGTGGACGTTGCGACGCTCGACGGCCCAGGTCCTTGGGACCGCACCATGGTGGAGGTGGATGTGGAGGTCCCCAAGGCCTCCGCGACGGACGGCGGACCAGCTCGGCGCCAGATGCTCATCTTCTCCACCAACGACTACCTCAACCTCAGCGCCCATCCAGCTGTTCGCAAGGCGTCGTCCGAGGTACGTCTTCTAGCTCGCTCATGTTGATCGGTGATTTCCCTCCTCGGCTGATCTGGGAACAGAGGCATCGAGCAGGCGTCGCTGTTATTCGGGATGGGGCCGAGGGGGCCTTTCTTGGTCAGCGGCCACACAGAGTACCACCGGCGGCTTGAGAACGTTCTGGCGGAGCTACACAAGAAGGAGGATTGCGTTGTGACGGCCACGGGATTCGCCGCAAACACGGCCTTCTTGGCGGCGCTCGGAGGTGTCGCCACCCAAAACGCGGCGTCCAAAACGCCAGCGGCGCACGAGAAAATCGCCGTATTCTCCGACGCCCGGAACCATCCAGCCACCGTCGAAGGCCTCCGGATGACGGAGCACATGGGGCAGACCCTTGTGTCCGCCTACAGGCACAGGGACATGAAGCATCTTGACGAGCTCCTCTCCAACTGCCCTGCCGAGAAGAAGGTCGTCATCACGGACAGGTAGGATTAACCATCTCCGACGCTCAACTTTAATATTCCTGTTGACGCTGGAGGCCACGAAATCTTGTCATTCGTGGATGGATTCTCAGTACCAGAGCCGGATGTTGATGGTAGAAGAAGACAAAGAGAAAACGTCGTTCACTACAATAACTGTAATAAAAAATGGCTGGTCCGCCCGATTCATTCACCCTAGAGAGGACAAGTTTCTGACCCGCGGAGTCCTCCGAGCTCAGCACCCTTTTCCTTGTGTCACAGTGTATTCAGCATGGAGGGCGACATCGCGCCTATGCGCGAGCTCGTGCAACTCCGGAAGAAGCACGGCTTCCTACTCGTCGTCGATGAAGTAAATCGGCTTACTTCCACACGTGTGCCGCGTTCCTTCTGTCGGCATGTAGCCTTTTTCCGTCTAGCCTCCGGTCTTGGATCTCTAATCAGCTTCCCCCCCTCTGCAGGCGCACTCGACGTTACTCTGGGGGAGGAATGGCGGCGGCATCGGAGAGCATCTCGGCATCGAAGATCAGATTGATGTTATCGTCGGGGCGATGAGCAAGTCCATCGGATGCGTGGGCGGCTTCATAACCGGCAGTAAAAAATGGTGCGACCTGGTCAGACTGATGGGTCGTCCCCATGTGTTCAGCACGACTTCCCCCGTACCCGTCGTCGCCGCCGCTTATGGTACAGACTCTACCCCGTCGTCTGCGTCTTCTGCCCCTTGGGCATTTCAGATCAAATTCGCCGGTGACACGCAGCTGCCGTGACGGTGGCCAAGAAGGAGGCCTGGCGCAGGCAACAAGTGTGGAAGCGAGTAAGAGAATTCACTGAGTTGACCAAGCACCCCGCAGCCAGCCCCATCATCTGTCTTGTGGTGGGCTCCGAGGAAGCGACAATTCGTGCCAGCAAGCACATGCTGGACCGAGGCTTCCATATCACCACCATTATACCTCCGGTAGTACCATCCGACGCTTGCCGGTGAGCTCTCCTCTCCTCCCCTCTTCGTTTCGGTCGTTCCCAAGACCATCCTGATGTCTTCCGGCGGCGTGTCTCCTGAGGATTCGTTCCATTCTCCAGGTTGAGGATCACGCTCACAGCTGCCCATACATTGGAGGACCTGAGAAGGCTTGTGGCCGCACTCTCAGAATGTGTTCCTGGGCTCGACTGCGCAGGTGATTCAAGCACTTTAGAGCTGTGATATCCGTCAAGGGATCGGCGAGTGCAGCGCGTTCAGGGCTCGATTCGAGACACCGGAGCAAATTAACGGGTGACGAATCCGTTTAATATCTGTGTAGACGAAAGTGTAAGCTCACTATTACCTTGCATTTTCCTTCTGAATTGTGAGTGCTGCCTGGGCAGAATAATCAGTTCTGCGTCCTCCATCTTGGACCTCTTCTGTCGTAACTCATCGCTCACTCCCCTACGGAGAAAGGCACCGCCCTACAGTTAATGATTAATTCTCTCTCTCCTCTCTCTCTCTCTCTCTCTCTCTCTCTCTCTCTCTCTCTCTCTCTCTCTCTCTCTCTTCATACATCCATCGATTAGAGCAGCGTCTACCCAAAAGGACATCGACCATTTGAGGCCCGTTCTTCTGTAGACTATTTGCGATGTCCCTGAAGCCGGGCAAAGAAAAAAAGGCCTCGAATCTTCTACGGAGTCGGGATAAAATTTTTTAATAATTGTTTCTTGTTTTTCTTTTGCAAAGCGCGCCTCTTTAGGAAGGAAAATTTTCAAAGATTGACATTCCTTATTTCGATTCAACAACGTACCACCAGTTCCTTTATGTTTAGTACGTGATTGACTCTTTGCTTTGGAATAAAAAGGATTAATATTGATGTAATCTAATCCATTATGGTTAATCAATCCTGAACCCGCTGTAAGGAAATTTAAATCATTAAAAAACTAAGATCTGACGAGAAAGCCTGTGAAAGGTGGCGGTTCTTAAACAAAAGAAAGTTATAACTTATCCCAAGTAAGGAAAATGCGGTTTCGGCCTCATTTTTTCGTAGACCGTGCCTTGGCATTCAACGTAAAGACTAATTAGACTTTCTATGCTATATCCTTTAGCTAAGCTCTGGCGTTCCACGCTTGCTGTTATCTTTTGCCCTGAGGTGGAGCAATGTTTGTTATGACAAATAAAGAGGGCCAAGGAGAATCAAGAAGACTCATGGCGAGTAGTGTTCTTGTGGATGACCTCTCCAACAATCGAGGAATAGTGGACGAAAGAAGAGCTCCACCATGACGGAGTCCTCATCCCAACTCCCGACCTCTCCTTGAAGGGGTGGCGATGATCAGTGACGTCCTCTGTTCATCGAACCTAAACTCATGAAGCTCCGATCTAGTCAGCACAATGACACAACCTAAGTGCATTGACTAAGAAAATTATGTCAGTTGCCATCTTTTCTTAAACTAATAATAAATAATAATCTCTCTTGTCAATTTTTTATAGTAATTATTTTTCCTATCATTAAAAATGTATATTTTATTTAAGGCATACTCTTGTAACAAAGTTAATATGATATTTTATGTTACTCATGTCAATATGATACTATATATCACTCATTAGTGGAATATGATTAAATAACTATCCAAATAAATGTCAAGTGCAACTGAAAAGGGGTGAAGCTAATTAGAGATCCATGGCCAAAGTTTAGAAGGAAAAAGGCTATGTGCCAACAAAAGGAATGAGGCACACAAGTAAGAACTGATGCTTTTTCTAGACATGTAGGAGTTCATGCATTGATTCGATGTCCCACTCCAAATTGAATACATTATGACACACAAGACATCACATCCAATTTGGCATAGTACTTTAACAACATTGTTTATCATATTACCTTCTGCTTGATAGTAGGTCCACAGTTTTTTTTAATAATTTTGTTAAACACAACTTGAACGGCCTCACAGCATGTGGTTGATTGATCTCAAACTTGTAGGCTTTTAGAGGAAATCCATATTGTATGTTATGCATTACAGTATTTAAGACGATGTATTATATAGAGTAAATAGATTTAATTTATATTATGCATCTGATGCTGCCGGTGAGTCTCAGAACCCATGAAGGCCACGAAGCTCAGCTGGCCCGATCTGGTGGCCATGCCTGCGGGAGCTGCTCGCACGCGTACAAGTAGGGAAAAGTGGAGGCTCCGTGGTGGGCCCCCCCGCACGTGCTCTTGGCGTTGACCTTCGAGAAATCTTCATGACACGTCTAACATAGGTGGAGAGCTCGATTCTAACGTGGATGCCACCCCCACTGTACAGCCTGGCTCCCTCTTTGGCTTGTTACATCAGAGAGGGAGAACGAGCCAGTTATTTGCACTCCGAAGGCCGAGAAGAGAGAGAGAGAGAGAGAGAGAGAGAGAGAGAGAGTCGTTTTGGGCAAGTACAGGAGGGGATAGAGAGAGAGCTTGCCACCTACGTTAGAGATGTGGTCGATTTCAGTTGGGCAGGAGAGAGAGAGAGAGAGAGAGAGAGAGAGAGAGAGAGGGAGAATCGTGAATGGAACCGTTGACTATATGCCCACGACTTTCGTGTAGTAGAGAAGATTTGGAGACGCGTGTCAAATCTCTCCCCTTCTTCAACGGCGTGGCAACCCAGCCGGAGGTCGTGAGGGAAAGCACGCGTCGGTGAGTTTCAGTGTACACCGGACATGCACACCGGAGACAGAACGTCATTTGGCTGTCCATGCCACGACAAAAAATCATCACAGCCTCGCTTTCCGGGGGGGGAGAGAGAGAGAGAGAGAGAGAGAGAGAGAGGTTTCTCTCTGGGCTCGCGGCTCGCGCCTCGCGCGTCTGCTTAGAGGATCACCGGGCAGTGTGGCGGATAATCAGGGGGGAGAGATCTGGTTCGAGGAGATGGTGGAGGAGCAAGGAGGGGGAAGCAGCGGAGGAGTGGGGCCGGGCATGGAGGCCGATTCTCGCGCGGCGACCACGATAACTCACTTGCCGGCGGCCGTGATGGGGACGGTGCTGCTGAAGCTGGACGTGCCCTCCCTGTGCTCCGTCGCCGCCACCAGCCGCTCCCTCCACGACTGCGCCGTTCAGGCCCTCTCTTTCCTACCGGCCTTCCACCTCTTGGTATGCCCTAGCGACAACATCCGCGGGCCTGGGGGGATTTCGCCCCTTTCTACCATCATTAATCGCGAGTTGTATATTCCATTGGCTGTCTTCGTCAGGAGATTTCTCCAACATTAGATCTTCTAAGGCACCTGCTGCCCCCAAATCCGTACCTACGGAGCCTGCAGCTCGACTGCCGGCGGCTCGATGACTCAGTCATTTTTGAGCTGGCTAGGCCTTCACTAGAGGAGCTCTCCCTTTTCAACTGCTACAGTTTAAGCGGAAGGCTGCTCTCTGAGGTGGGGCGCAGGTGCCGAGCGCTCAGGTAAAATGGGAAGAAGTAAACACCATTCCCATCAATTCCAGCGGATAGCAATTGCATTCCTACTTTCTACCGACCCTAATGCTCTAAACTTTGTTGTTTTTTATCATAAATATTTCGCATTATCTCTGCCTCCTCATGTCGGGTATGCATGCAGCTGTTCGCGCTGACAAAGATCAGCAGTTTTAGCTTCTGTGGCAGAATTTACTGAAAAACACCGATAATAGACTTTAATTCATCTAGAATACAAAAACGCCGTGAGGGAGCTGTTCCTTCATTGCCCGACGATCTTGACTGGCTTTCTGTGTCTTAAGGAATGGGTATTATGTTCTCCTGTGCGACAAGGGCATTGAATGTTCTTGTTACCAATATTGTGTGTGTGTGTGTGTGTGTGTGTGCAGGGAAGGAGCAAGAAATTGGATTTTTTTAGTATTATTATTATTTTTAAGAAGTCAAAACGTTTTTCCTTTCTCTGAAGAGACCCATTAGGCATCCTCAGTCAGTTATCTCCAATTTCATGGTGATAATTTGTAAAATAGTCTGAGACTGGAGGTTCGCATACCTCAGGGAGAACACCAAAGGTATCCAATGAGAACTGGTATGAGTTGTACGCAAACATAACTGCAGTGGAAGGATCTTCACCTATGTCATTAATCAATTATTTTACTTCGGGCAATTGGTGATAATCTGTAATGCCTCATAGACGGATTGTTGCTTGTATTGCACTTAGATTTGGTGTGCATGCTATACTGCTTGGATTCGTCTTGTTTTCCTAATTTTATTGTAGTTTATTATTTTTATCTTATGTGGAATAAGTATACTCATTTTCTTCTTGGGTAATGGCAGTATATGGTTTATTATACCCATTGTCCGGGCCTCCACAGAACATGCTGGGAATCAGACACCAGTTCTTATTTCCCTCATGAACATTGATGCGTCAAGAATGATTATGAAGATTTTTGTGTTTTATATTTTCAGGAAAAGCAACCAAACAAAGGATCTTGGCATCGCCCACTGAACCTGTGTTGATTATAGTTCTTTTTGCGCATGAGGAAACATTAAAAATTCTTCATGGCCAACCCTTGCCCACGTTTAATTTTTAATGGGTTTATGAATCCTCCCTTCACTGAGGGTTTTTATCCATCAAAGTTGAGGTTTCCCATTTAAAGAAAAAGTTCACCACAGTTTTCCTTGTCATTCATACTTTTCTACCGTAATTCTGGGTACTTCCTGTTGTGGTTATTCCCTATGCTGTTGAGTGTGCGTAAGTTCCTCATGCTATATGAAGTTTCACCATTAATTCAGCCCAAGAATACAGTGAACTGTTTTCCATCCTACTGTTCCCCCTATCTGTGTCTCTCTGGTTTTACCCCTCCATTTGCAAAATTATTTCCCAAAAGCCTCTTCATTTTTTTTAACAGGTATGAATCAATAAATTCCAAAGTTAAGTTAGAAGTAAACCCTAGTGGAATATGATGTCAGATGCAAAAAAAATAAATTAATTAAGTGAGCAGAATGATATAAAACCCTCCAACCGAAATTGACACTGTTTCTTGTGAGCAGGTCACTATCCCTGAGTTCTCTGGCTGAAAAAAAAGGGCGCAGTATCCTTTTCTCTGAGCTACAGGAGGTGCTCCGTGGCTGCTCTCAGCTAGAGGTGAAGATATCTTAGTGCTCTCTTATTCTATTGATGATTTTCTCGAGAACATGCTTTAAAACCGTGAGAAGTCAATCACCCATCAAAATCTTCAGTAATTGGAGTTGGTATGCATTATATTTTATCATCATTCCTCTGATTAACGTCATAGTGGCCAACCAGTAGTGCTGATCGCTCCATAACTGGTGAAGGAACGGACCCTCTGAGAGATCTTTAATCACATGTATTAATTGTGTTCATCGGCTGATTCATGACTACACTTCAATTGATTGGAGGTCCTCTGTCTTCCTCTGATGCAAACCGTCGCTTCTTGTTCTTGTTCTTCTTCTTCCTGCAGTCACTGTCCTTGGTGCTCGACATGTCTCAGTTTGCCGGCCCTGAGTTTGCAGAGATCTGGAGCTCTGCCTCTGGAAAACTCGCCACCCTGGAGATGTCCTACATCCCGGTGGTGATGGTCAAGGACCTCCTTCTGGGCGAGGGGGCGGGGCAGGAAGCCCCGCGCGCCATCAAGCCGCCCATGTTCTCCAGCCTTCAGAAGCTGTACCTCTCGTTGGACTGCATCACCGACGCTCTGATCGGCTCCATCTCGGAGGCCCTCGTCTCCCTGAACCACCTCGACCTCCAAGATGCGCCCATTGCGGAGCCCACGGCGGCGCTGGACCTCACCAACGCCGGCCTGCAGCAGGTCAACCGGCGGGGAAAGCTGAAGCACCTCTCCCTGGTCCGAAGCCAGGAGTACCTCTTCACGTACTTCAAGCGAGTCAACGACCTGGGCTTCCTCCTGCTGGCCGACACCTGCCCGGCGCTGGAGAGCATCCGCTTGGGGGGTTTCTGCCGCGTGACGGACACCGGCTTCAGGGCGATCCTGCACTCCTGCCCCCGGCTCTGCAAGCTCAAGGTCTCCCATGGCACCCAGCTCACGGACCTCCTCTTCCACGACATCTCCGCCACCTCCCTCCGCCTGACCCACGTCGGCCTCCGGCGCTGCAACCGCCTGACCGACCTCGCCGTCGCGAGGCTCTCCTGCAACAGGGACCTCGCCGTCGTCGACCTGAGGGACAGCCGCCATCTGGGCGACCAGGCCCTGAGGCCCCTCGCCGCCCTCCCAAAGCTCCAGGCGCTGCTGCTGGACGGCACCGATATTAGCGACTGGGGGATGTCGCGGCTGGGCAGGAGATCAACCTCCCTGGTTTCCCTCTCGGTGAGGGGCTGCAAGCGGCTGTCGGACGGCTGCATCGCCGCCGTGTTCGGCCGCTCTCTGGCGGGGACCCTGCAGGCGGTGGATCTGTCCAGGCTGCCGAACCTCTCCGACAACGGGATCCTCCTGCTCGCCCGCAGCGGCGCGCCCATCGCCGAGCTGCGCCTGCGGGAGTGCCCGCTGGTCGGGGACGTGGCGGTGATGGCGCTGGCGTCGATGCAGGTCGGAGGAGGGTGGCTGGGGAGCACGCTGCGGCTGCTGGACCTGTACGAGAGCCGGGGGATCACCCAGCTGGCCTTCCGGTGGTTGAAGAAGCCCTACTTCCCCAGGCTGCGGTGGCTGGGGGTGACAGGGAGCTCCAACCGGGACCTGGTGGACGCTCTGGTCCGGAGCCGGCCGTTCCTCAACGTCGCCTGCTCCGGCGAGGAGCTGCCCTCCGGGCTCTGGGACGGGTCCTGCCCCTGGCACGCCCCGGAGGAGGAGGAAGAAGAAGACTTCGACGAGCTCGAGCAGTGGGTGCTGGAGGGCGGAGACGCCATCGGCGAGGAAGAAGCCATGGATGAGGCCTGACCTCGTGGTCTCGTCTGCTCGTCTTTCCTCTCTGTAAATTCTTCTCATCTCATTTTTAGAGCCCGCCCCGTGCTTGTTCGGGCCGAGTCCGGGCTTCGATGCGATCTGGTCTCCCCCTTCATTTCTGGCCCGGCGGCGCTTCGTCGTTCGAAAAGCCGCCGCCAGTCTGCCTGCGCGCGCCGCCGCGGCTCGTGGAGCCCACGTCGGCGGTCTACCGGCGAGGACGATAAGCATTTTCACAGGCTTCGGATAACTCTGAGACTGCTTCCCGGCGACGGAGGGGAAGGGAGGATAGGGAGGGGGCCGGTTGCGCGGCGGAGAGGGGATCACAGGCCAGTCGCTGGTGGGCGTGAGCGGTCGTCGGCGAGCGGGGGGGGACCTGGTTGCCGGCCCTGCTGATAGTAGTCTGTACGGCGGCGGCGGCGGAGGAGGAATTCGGAGGGGATCACGCCAGTAGACGAATGATCTCTCGCATTTGCTCGATCCTGGCGGCGTGATTGCTTCGAAACCACCCCTGCCATTCGCATTTCACCTCGCCCGTCCACTTCTCGAACACTCTCCTCTTCTCCTTGCTACGCCAGCCTGATCTCTCCTCTCTCTCTCTCGTCTTCTTCATCTGCTTCACGTTTGCCGCTGCGTTGGAGAATGCCTCTCCCTCTCCTTTAGGAGACGGGCGACGTCCTCTGCGTCTCCCTCGCCGTCCCGTTGTTGCGGCTTTGCGGGGAGCGCGGCCGGCAATGGACGACAACGAGAGCTGCTGCAGTTGGGCAATGGACACGGATCCCGTGATGCCCCGGCGTCACAAGCTTGATATCTACAACGAGGTGCTGCGCCGGCTCAGGAGCTGCGAGGACGCGGGGCTCCCTGGCTTCGACGACGAGCTCTGGGCCCATTTCAGCCGCCTTCCCACCCGGTAATTCTCTCCACCTATTCCTCCCTCTCTCACCCTCCCCTGCTCCTCCTCCACATGTTGCTTCTCTCTGCTGGTAATTCAGTGACGTGTTAGCAGGAAGGTAATTCTGCGGCTTGGTTGACTCACAGGTACGCGCTGGACGTCAACGTGGAGAGGGCTGAAGACGTTTTGATGCACAAATGCTTACTGCAGATGGCGGCGGACTCAGCCATGAGGCCTGTGTTTCACGTTCGTCTTGTTCAGGTAGAACAGCCTGCAGTTTATCTAATCCGAATTATCATCACCTTTCTTGGTAGGAAATAATCTGCTTCACGACGACTGCATCAGGATGCTGCTATAGCTCTTCATCATTGTTAGAGTCTAACAATCTGTCCCACCTTGGAGAGATTTTGATATTGCGATGAATTCTGCTAGTTTTTTTATTATTCTTGATGAGCTGCTCTGTTTACAGATTGCCTCATTCACCAGTTTTCACATCTTAAGATCAAAGATGTCATAATCTGTCTGCAAAAGCTTTCGATATTATAAATATAAATCACTTGTCAGTGATTCAGTTGCATGTGAAAAAAATACAGAGGGTCAGTTTTTACTCCATTTCTTGATTCCTTCAGATATTTTGTCCACGTTCAGTTTTTTTTTTTTGCAAATCATCACTCTAGCTCCCCGCAAATAAAAAAAAGGAAAAAAGAGAGTGAAATGAAATGGTTGTCGTCGATCATCTTTCCAGTTTTTCATGCTCGTTATGCTCAGCATATTCTTTATGAGATCTTCCTTAAACCTGTCATGCAATCAAATAAAGTTCGATTATCTGTCGTATTTAGGTTCCCCAAGCATATGATTCCCTTGATTCTGATCCCCAACACCAAGGAGCGCAAAGCTGTTCCACTAATTTGAGTGCAGGAAGGTAGCTATCATCGCCTTCTTACCTTTAATGCTTGGTTTATCTATGTTCTTGGTGACTTTTTTATGCGTTGATGAGCTGACATCAATTTTATTATGCTGAATTAATTAACTCTTCAGAACTCATCCACCACCTGCTTTTGGTTCATCTTCTAATCTTGAGGCACTTGCTCTTGAAGGCAACAGAGCATGTGTTCAAGATGTTGATAGTAGTGAAAGTTATAATCTTCACTGCCGGAGGTACTTTTTCGCTCTTTGGTCATGGTTCTGTTATATGCAGTGTAGATGTTCGTAGCAACTATCTTAGGAACTCTGCTTTATTTATCCTATTTTTGCTGCGTTATTTTTCCTGCTTATTTTCTCATCCTCTAGGCTATCTTTTTAACTATGCCAAGTGAAGGGCGTCATATCAGCCCTGGTTATCAGCTCGTAATCTGGCCCCATTATAAATGGTGCAGCCAAAACTACATCTCTGGGCGATCTTCATTTAATCCTCGTCATGATTTTAAATGTATAAGCCAGCAAGTGCGAATATGTGGTTATGGGATTTTGCTATCCATTGTTTGGCAAGGTTATCAAGCCCTAAAAGAGTTCATTTTTTGCCTCTCTGATTCAACCCATTCTAATCTCCTTCTGTCTTGTCGCTGCCATCGCCCTGATCCTCTTTGTTGTGTCTGTAAGTATATTTTTCAGAGGGCTAGGCATTAGGTTCCTTTTGCTGGCCTAGTCCCCTGATAAATGAATCTAGGAAATCCAATAACCAGCACTTTAGTCACCTAGTTTGATTTCAAAAAATGTGTGGGCATAAGACACCACGGTATGATATTGATGTTTTGCGTATATTTTTACATGTGAACTACATTTTTTAGAGACAATACATGAAAAAGATTAAAGTTTGGTTGCATGTCGTGCAGAAGTGATCCTTGTATAATTAGCTGCACTGCTTCTCATCGTTCCATCTTCAACAGCATTCATCTGTGACTTTTTCTTTATAAAAAATTATGGAATTTATTTTTATCTGTAATTTTAAGGGTGGTTTTTTTTCTGAGCTGGAGTGACATCCCATAGTTGTCATATTTTAGATGGTTGATTCTGGCCTGTTGTTTGATGGGGTAGGCACATGCATGAGATTACCTTTGCTGCATATGACAAGCCAAAGCTTCTCAGTCAGGTAATTCCTTCTTATCCTGGGAAACCGAGCAAAAGGACGCAGAGATCACATAAGTTCATTGTTTCTCTAAAATGTGTGCTCTATCAGATATTTCACATGCCCAATCGTCCAACTTCCGGCTTCGTCTTTATTTTCATTTTAGCTTGAGCTGATTTTTTTACCATGGAAATAATCATGCAATGTTTTTCCATTTATCAATAAGATGGGAGAGGCAATTCTGAACTTGTTTGAAATGAAAATTTCATGTCCAGTTGACTTGTCTGCTGGCTGAACTCGGCCTAAACATCCAAGAAGCTCATGCATTCTCTACAAATGATGGATACTCGCTGGATGTTTTTGTGGTTGATGGGTGGCCATATGAGGTATTCTTGCTTTCTTTAGCTTCATACTGAGACCCAAGCATTCGTCATGCTCCTTCTAATGTTTTTTATATGATTCTTTTTACCTCAGACATCCCTTAGAATGTGTGCTTTGATCGGATACATCATGGCACGAACTTATTGCACTATCAAAAATTAATTTTTTTTATAACGGATAACACTATTTATTGATTGTATGAAGCAACACTATTTTAGATCCTGTGAGGGTTCGCTGTGTCCCTTGGCTTGGTCTCTGTGACTGTAACTTGATTGTCTCTTGGTTTGAAGGTTTTTGATATTATCAAATGACACTATCTGTTGATCGTATGGCGCAACTCTATGGTAGATCCGGTCTAGGTTCGCTGTGTTTTCTGACTCAGTTGCCACTCATAGTTACTCAATCTGGCTGGTTCTAACTCTCACAGGTTTTGTTCAAATCCCTTTTAAAAAGAATAGTACTCCTCTTTAAATGTGTGACTCAGTAGATCCAAATGTAGGAAATGGGAAAACCATTCTCACTTTTATTTTTCATTCCGGGTTATGATTTATTGCAGCCGTTTCTACCTTTTTAATAACTTCCCAAACGTGTGAAATCAGTCAGAAAGCTTAATTCAACTACATGGGCAAGAGGACAACCCAGGGTACTAGTTTTCTTTTGTCTGCTTGATCGGTGCATAGAGTCTCAGGGGCTAATTTTCTTTATGCTAATTATAATTTAGGTTTTCTTAAAGCCCATGCTAATTTACTGTCATTGCGTTTTCCTTGCAAATAATAGTCAAGTTATTTGTTTGTGAAATGTCTTCAGGAATCTGAACGACTTAGGCATGCAATCCAAAAAGGAGTTCACAAGTCTGAGGTTAGTCCTTTTGTTCCCCTTTCTTTCGTTGTCCATGACGATATGTTCACGTAAGACGGATTTTTTTTTTTTTTTAGTTGGAAAGAAAGAGTAACGTGGAATTACTTAAAATGGTACAAAATTTAAAGCATGAGAACTGTGTTAAATATCTTACTTTTAGTGAAGATTTTATTTTTATTTTTTATGTAAAATGGCTTTTTCATTCCAAATTTCAGTCTCATTAATGTTTTGCGTCCGAAAAAAGGATTTTTTTGGGCCATAGACTAGTTGCTTCTTTTGTCTCATTTATAACTTTATTGTTTCCTTAATTGTCGTATGCCTATGAATAACTAGTTTTTTAAGCACAATTCCTTTGTGTTGCAGAAGAAATTCCCGCCAAACTCTCACCTGTTCCTCCCTACAATACAAGATGAACCGATCAGTGGGGAACCAGCACCTGGTCATGTCCAGATACCTACAGATGGGACAGACGAGTGGGAAATTGATGTCAAACTATTAAAATTTGGAAGCAAATTGGCGTCTGGATCTTACGGTGACCTGTAAATTCCTGGTATCGGATTAGTTCATATCCAATTTGTATTTTTTTTTTCTCAAGGTTGATTTCCTTTTCAGGTATAGAGGGACCTACTGCAATCAGGATGTAACGATTAAAGTATTGAACCCAGAGCATGTAAATGCAGAAATGCAGAGGGAGTTTGTTCAGGAAGTATATATTATGAGGTTTGATCCAGAAGCTTGAATCCTTGTTTCTTTCTGGTTAACTCCGATTGAAGCTGTCTCATGCGGATTGGCATCCATCAACTCTTGTATCTTACTAGAAAAAATAAAATGGAAGCCATTCGAACAGATCATATTTCTGCTCAGTAGTTAGTCCATGCCCTTGTTGAGTTAGCTAGCATGCATTCATGCACAAGAATAATTAATGAAAAACTGGTCTAACAACTGGGTGAAGAAATATTTCTTTCAGCTTGTCTAGCCAGCCTCCTTTTTTTCATGCTAGTGTCATTTTTATTCTGTGTTAGAGTTTTTGATTCACCGGGGAATTCAATCATTTTCAGGAGACCACTTTTGTTGATAATTCTTCATCACCTTCTCTTTAATCAATTTTTGGCATTTTATGAGGTATTCAGTCTTCAGAGATCTAGGAGGATATTAACTCTATTATTGCTAATCTAGGAAAGTTCGCCACAAGAACGTTGTGCAGTTCATCGGTGCATGCACCAGGTTCCCAAATATGTGGATTGTTACAGGTAATAATGGCAGAATTATCTGAATTTTTGCATTACAGGTGTAATTATTTCTGACCCCATGCGATTCATTTCTTTTATTTTATTTTTTTTAGAATTTATGTCTGGGGGGAGTTTACACGATTTTCTTCATAGAGAAAATGGCGTGTTTAAGCTACCCGTCTTAATCAGAGTAGCGCTTGATATTTCCAAGGGAATGAATTACCTGCACCAGTGTAACATTATCCACAGGGATCTGAAGAGTGCGAATCTTCTAATCGATGAAAATGAGGTAAAACAGTCCTCGGTTGTCATTGTGCCGGATTTTTTTCATCGTTGATATTATATTTTCATGATTTTGCAATAATTTCCCTTTTATATGCTCTTGTGACAAGCGCATGAACCATATGGAAGATGCCCATGTATTCCATGTTTCTGATTATTTCTCTCCCCTTTTTTTTATTTTTTATTTTTCTTTCCATAGTTGTGGCGTGCCGAAGAACTTTGCAGTTTCTTCATCCAGTCTTTGATTTATTTCCCTCGTCTTCAATTTATTTATCCAAAATTAATTACTCTCCGAGGGATTCATCATTCTAGGAAACCTTGTACTGCCTCCTCTCTCTCTCTCTCTCTCTCTCTCTCTCTGCGCCAGGTTGTAAAGGTTGCCGATTTTGGAGTTGCGAGAGTCAAAGCGGAGCCGGGAGTCATGACCTCAGAGACCGGAACGTACCGTTGGATGGCTCCAGAGGTGGCCTAAACAAAATCTCTAACCAGCCCAGAACGGCTGGGCTGCTTCCTCCGAGATGAAGCCCCCCTTACCATGATTATCACCATCGTCATCCCTTTCTTGAAGGTCATAGAGCACAGACCATATGATCAGAAGGCCGACGTGTTCAGCTTCGGGATCGTGCTGTGGGAGCTTCTGACAGGGAAGGTGCCCGCCCCCGTCCCCGGCTCCTGCGCCCGTCTGGCTCTGTTTCTTCCGGATTGATTGTGCTCATGCCAGGTTTGGCCTCTGGTTCTGATGATTCCAGCTTCCTTACGAGAGCCTGACGCCCCTTCAGGCGGCGGTGGGCGTGGTTCAGAAGGTGCGCCGTTTCTCGCCCGCCCTCGATCCCCATGGCCGGCGATTTCTCACGGGGGGTGTCGGATGATGTGAACTAGGGTTTGAGGCCCGCCGTCCCGGAGGGCACCCACCCCAGGCTGGCGGCGCTGATGGAGCGATGCTGGCACCGGGACCCGGGCGAGAGGCCCGAGTTCGCCGAGATCTTGGAAATCCTGCGGGTCATTGCCGGAGAGGTATATGCGCGTGGATCGCGCAGTCTGCTGCTTTTCGTGATCTGGGCAGGTGCTCTTCTTCGTGATCTCTGTGTGTTCTTGGCTTGCTCCTTGATAGGTGGAGGATGAGAAGCCGGCCGGCGGCTTTCTGGCGGCCCTCCTCCGGGGCTACTGACGACGCTCGCCCCTCTCCGCCCCGCTCTTCCTCCGTCCCGTCTGTGCGGCGCTTGTTCGGTTGACCGAGCTCTCTCTCTCTCTCTCTCTCTCTCTCTCTCTCTCTCTCTCTCTCTCTCTCTCTCTCTCTCTCTCTCTCTCCCTCTCTCTCCTCCCTCTCTCTCCTCCCTCTCTCCCCTCTCCCTCTCTCTCTGTGGATGGTTGTTAAATTGTTAAATATAATAAAACATTTTTTTGAAAGACTGATTATTTTCTCAACACCGTAATGAGCCCGTTCTACTTTGTGGGGTTGACCCAGCCCGAATTCAAACGCATCTCTCTCTCTCTCTCTCTCTCTCTCTCTCTCTCTCTCTCTAGCTCGCTCGGGGCTTTTGTCCTATATAAAATTTTAATGTGCATGGACGACGTGGGGAAAGGATGCAGCGTCGATCCCCGTATAGCGGCGCCTGCCTCTGGGCCCTCCGCGTGTCGAATATGAGCGGGAATGGCGGCTGCAGGCAGGTCCGGCCTCCTTCCTCCTGCTCCGTCGTCGTCGTCGTCGTCGTCGTCGCCGATCGGAGGAGTTCACCGGGCCGCAGTGCAGATGATGGATTCGCTCAGAAGGTCCTTCAAGTCGCACGGCTCCCACAAGCATTCCTCCCCCGACTTCGGCCACCCCCAGGAGGAGCAGCCCATTCTCTTCCACCGCGGGGACCCGCCGGCGGAGGACCGCGAGCAGCAGGAGATCGTCGTCGTGAAGATCGACGGCAACACCCGGCGTTGCGACGGCTCCGGCGTCGCCGACGGTGGCCCCGCCGGCGTGTGGAGGGGCTCCAGCTATGAGTTCTGGAAGGACGGCGGCGCCGCAGCCGGTGAGGGGGGTGGGCCGGACGGCGGCCCTGGGGGCTCGGGATTCCTTTTCGCCTCGCGACCGCAGCGGCAGTCGGCAATGGAGATCGGCGAGGAGGATCCACGGTCTAGCCACATTTCACCGATAACTCAAGACAGTCACAAGGCCTCCGTCGCCGGCGGCGGCAACGTCTCTGTGGGTATGGCGGAGATTAAGAAGCCGCCGCCGTCGTCCGGCGCCAACTCCAGGGAGCTCCGCGTCTCTTTCCAGGATCCGTCGTCCAACGAGTGCGGCGATGCGAGGTCACCTCCGTCGAAGAAACACGGACCCAGCGGCGTCGGCGCCGGTGGGGAGGTCCTGAAATGCACCTCGAACTCGTCCTTCCGCCGGAACCCTAGCGTGCTGCGGACCAAGACGAGGTCGAGGCTGATGGACCCGCCGCCGGTCCAGTCAGCGGCAGCGGCAGCGGCCTCCGGCGAGACCGACCGGAGGTCCGGGAAGGTGCCCAGGTCGGGGCAGCTGAGGTCCGGGCCGCTGGGCGGCGGGAAGTCTTCCCAGCGGAAGTACGACGACGACGACGACGACCCGTTCGCCGACGAGGACGTCCCGGCGGAGTACAGAGGCGTGAAGGTCAACCCTCTGACGATGGTTCAGTGGGTCAGCCTCTTCCTCATCGTCGGCGCTCTGATCTGCAGCCTCACCATCCCCGTCCTCAGGCGGCAGACGCTGGGGAACCTCCATCTCTGGAGATGGGAGCTCCTCGTGCTGGTGCTCATCTGCGGCCGTCTAGTCTCCGGCTGGGGCATCCGCATCGTCGTCTTCTTCATCGAGCGGAACTTCCTCCTGCGCAAGCGCGTCCTCTACTTCGTCTACGGAGTGCGCAGGGCCGTCCAGAATTGCCTCTGGCTCTGGCTCGTCCTCGTCTCCTGGTACTGCATCTTCGACCGGAAGGTGCAGAGGGAGACGAAGAACAAGTCCCTGGCGTACGTCACCAAGGTCCTCATCTGCCTCCTGGTGGGCACCGCCATGCGCCTGGTGAAGACGCTCCTGGTGAAGGTGCTCGCCTCGTCCTTCCACGTGAGCACCTACTTCGATCGGATCCAGGAGTCCTTGTTCAACCAGTACGTGATCGAGACGTTGTCTGGGCCTCCCCTGATCGAGATCCAGCACACGAGGGAGGAGGACGAGAGGATCATGGCGGAGGTGCAGAAGTTCAGGGATGCCGGGGCCACGCTGCCGCCGGATCTCAGAGCGGCGGCCCTGCCCAGCAGCAAGAGCTCGAGGGCCTTCGGCGCCAAGAGTTTCGCCGTCGAGAGGAGCCGAGGGCCTCCGGCGCAGTCTCGAGGAAGGAATTGAGCCGGCAGCAAGACGAGGCCATCACCATCGATCACCTCCACAGGCTCAACCAGAAGAACGTCTCGGCCTGGAACATGAAGAGGCTGATGAACATCGTGCGGTACGGATCCCTCTCCACTCTCGACGAGCACATCACTGATGCGAGCCGAGAGGACGAGTCTTCCATGCAGATTCGCAGCGAGTACGAGGCGAAGGCGGCGGCCAAGAAGATCTTCACCAACGTCGCCAAGCCCGGCTCCAGGTGGGTTCTCCCCTCCTGACCCCCCCCCCCCCCCCCCACATCTCAGGAGGTTCCCGGTTCCCGGCTCCCGGAAGAGAGAACACGGAGCGCAGAAGAAGGAATGACCTGGCGTCTGGAGTGGCGTTTCTCAGGTACATCTACCTGGCCGATCTGATGCGTTTCATGGGGGAAGACGAAGCGCTGAAGGCTCTGAGCCTCTTCGAAGGAGCCCAGGAAAGCAAGAGGGTCAGCAGGAGCTGCCTCAAGGAGTGGGTGGTAATGAAATCTGCTCACTTGGCTCCCAGATGCGCGAATGAGCCCCCGAGAGGCTCGACTTATCGTCCAAAAACGTTGGGCTGTTCGTCTTCAGGTTAATGCGTTCAGGGAGCGCAGGGCCCTCTCGTTGACTCTGAACGACACCAAAACGGCCGTGAACAAGCTCCACCAGATGGTCAACGTGGTGGTGGCCATTGTGGTCGTCGTCATCTGGCTGCTCATCCTGGGCATTGCCACCACCCATTTCTTGGTCCTCATCAGCTCTCAGCTTCTGCTGGTGGCCTTCATCTTCGGCAACACCTGCAAGACCACGTTTGAGGCCATCGTCTTCCTGTTCGTGATGCATCCCTTCGACGTCGGCGATCGGTGCGAGGTCGACGGCGTCCAGGTGGGCACGGACTCCCCGAGATCCAGAAAAGGATTCTCAACCGAACGCCGTCGCTTTGCTCTGCAACTCACGGGGCTGAGCCGTGCCTTCAGATGATCGTGGAGGAGATGAACATCCTGACGACGGTCTTCTTGAGGTACGACAACCAGAAGATCGCCTACCCTAACAGCGTCCTCTCCACCAAGCCGATCAGCAACTTCTATCGGAGCCCAGACATGGGAGACTGCGTCGACTTCTGCATCCACGTCTCCACTCCCGTGGAGAAGGTGGCCGCCATGAAAGAGAGAATCAAGGCGTGAGTGGAGCGCACCCCCGTTCGTCTTCCCCACCGTGTCTCCGCCGCTTCGGTCGTCCCACAGACGCATGCGAATCTCTGCAGGTTCATCGAAGGGCGCAAGGAGCACTGGTACCCCAACCCGGCGGTGGTGCTGAGGGACGTGGAGGACATGAACAAGCTGAAGGTCTCGGTGTGGCTGCAGCACCGGATGAACCACCAGAACATGGGGGAGAGGTGGGCGCGGAGGGAGCTCGTCGTCCAGGAGATGATCAAGGTCTTCAGAGAGCTCGCCATCGACTACCGCATGCTGCCGCTCGACGTCTCCGTCCGAAACCTGCCCTCTTCCTCCCCGATCCACTCCATCTGGGCAGCTTAGTCCCTTCCCCTCCCTCGTAGCTCGTCTTCCTTCCTGCCCATCGGCGGTGATGGGCAGCAGAGTCAGCGAGACAGGAAGAGCTCGTTTGCAGTTGACGTTCTCTGGCATAGCTCTCTCCCTTTCTCTCACTACTCTCTCTCTACCTGATCATTTGGGGTTTGACTTTGTAGGGCTTTACCCTGGGTTAGAGGGAGCCCTTCCAGAAATTCTCGACGGCCCGGTTAGGGGCCGAGGAGGGGGTTTGGAAATAGTTTTCAACCAGCAATTGACGCGACTCGGTTATAACCTCACTGCCTGCGTCATTGCCCCAAGCGCAAAGATAACTCTCTTCGGGCAGCAGGGTTCCATTATAAAGGGTTCTCGGTCTGGCGGATTATTAGAATAATCGATATGGGACTAACATTTTCACGGGAATCATCGTGGCCGTTGGTCCCGTGGGTCCTTGGGCTTATGGATCGGACGGTCAGAGTTTATATATGAAAAGTCCTTCATGTATCCGGACGGCGTCGACAAGATCGTCGGAGGGTCGTCGACTTCGAGGCTGCTTACTTCCTTACTGCGGCCGCTCTCCGGCGGCGAGCTGCCGGAAGTTGACGGGGAAGGCCAGCTCCGGTGGGCCGTCGTAGAGCACCTCGGCGGTCAGCCTGGCGGCGGCTGCCGTGGGGTGGTACCAGTCCCAGAAGTAAAACTCCTCTGCGTCGCCGCACACGGCGGCGCTCCCGTTGCAGGGCCGCTCCCCGTTGAGCCTCCCTCCGCCGCAGCAAGCTTTCCTGTCGTCCGTGAACCCTAGGAAGAAAACGACGGTCATCCTCTATTTGTGGTCTTATCTGTGGGGCATAGAACTCTATCCGTGGTCTCACCGAAGGAAGATGGGTCGTCGGCGATCATATCGCCGAGCTTCTGGCCGTCTCCGAAAGAGTACTTGATTCCTCTGAGCTTCCCGCAGAGACTCCTGAGGACCCTGTTAAGCGCCAGGTTGAACTGTAGGGCGTGATCGTTCAACTCAGCGATACAGCCGCCGGAAGGAGTTCGGCTCCTCATGGCGGGGCAGCAGCCGACAAGTCCCAGCCCAACCATGCCGAACCTCCTTGCGCCGAGCCTGTAAAGCCTCTGCCCAGCAGGAGAGACCGAACGTGTCAGATCCTGCAGGAGGGGAGAGGGAGGGAGGGAGGGAGGGAGGGAGGGAGAGAGAGAGAGAGAGAGAGAGAGAGAGAGAGAGAGAGAGAGAGGGCTCGCCTTAATGTGCTTCTCGTAGTTGGAGATCAGAGTGGTGATGAACTCAGCCTTGGAGTGATGGGTCTGGGAGGAGTCGGAGTTATAGAATGAGAAGATATCGTTGCTCCCCGCGCAGAGGAGGAAGACGCTCTCAGAGAGAAGAAGGCGTCGATTTATCGAGCACCCTGCCGCTCTGAAGCTCTTGAGGGATGTCCTGAAGTGGCGAAGCTGAGCGTCCATGGAGATGACCTCCCCCTGCGGGAATCATCGGAGGTTAGTGAGAGAAAGAATGAAGTCTAAGTAGCGCGGTGTGGGTGGGTTCTCTCACTTGGGTGCTTCCGGTGGAGTTGAGGATTCCTGAACCGGCTGACGCGTAGCTTATCCCTCTGCAGACGTGCTGCCTTAGCTCGGATTCGTTGAGGGAGAGGAACGGCGGAGGGCTCCTTCTGAAGCCGTAAAGTTTTGCTGAGACGTGCAAGAAGTTTGGAGTCAGTGAGAGCCAATCTCTCTCTCTCTCTCTCTCTCTCTCTCTCTCTCTCTCTCCTCCCCTGTGTGCCGCCATTACCCAGATAGTCAGCGACGTTGTAGCCATTGCTGAACCTCCCCGTGGGCCTTCCACCAGGGAAGTCTACGCCATTGGGAGGGAAGTTAGACTTGGCCAAGCTCAGAGGGAGGAAGTTGTTGTTCCCCACGTCGACGAGAGAGTCCCCGAAGACGAACATGGCCGGCACGCCTCTCCACGCAGGCTCGCCCGCCACGGCAGCCAGCAGCGCCGTTGCAACGATCAGCCGGAGAGACCCCTCCGCCATTCTCTCCGGGAAGGCCGTCCTTCCTGGGTTTCCACCGAGAATCTCCACGGGAAGGGCTGCTGCTGCTTTTCACGGGTGAGGTCATCGTCTCCTGTGATCGGGGTCATGGCATATAACATTGGACTCTCTCTCTCTCTCTCTCTCTCTCTCTCTCTCTCTCTCTCTCTCTCTCTCTCTCTCTCCTCTCTCTCTCTCTCCTCTCTCCTCTCTCCCCCCCCCCCTCATGGAGACCAAACAGTCACTAAAACTGGAATCATTGAGCTCGTGATCCGATTCCTACGGCCCCGGCAGGCTGTCGGCCGGCAGCCGGCGAATGGCGGACGACAGAGAGCTGAGAGTCAGGCCCTCCCTCGCCGGCGGATCCAATCACGAAAGCGGGCAAGGAATCAGCCTCGCCGACGGCCTCAGGGAAGTCAGGATTTTCAGGCAGATCCCATTCCAACACAATGCTGTTTATGGATTTGTCTGAGGCTTTCCCCACTGTTGGGTGGGGGGACGCTGTCCGCGGCTCTCTCTCTCTCCCTCCCTTTTTACCTTCTCCATGTATGGTCGGCGTCCTAGGGTTTTACACAGATCGACACGTGACGGAGGGGGCATCTTCAGTGGTCCACGAGCCGTCTCTTGTTCTCTAGCACCAAAAAATATCAGGCTTCCCCTTCAGCGCAGAGGACCACGCAGGAAAGAAAAAACCGATTTTTTTTCTCGATATTTCTTCCCCGGCATCGTTCAATAGAGTCAAACTAGGGCCGGAAGCTCGAGCGGGCTCCGTTTCTCTTGACTTTTCTGTCATCTCTGGCCGTTCACGGTCAACACTGCAGACCCACGGTAAGACCGATGGAGCTCGCCTCAGCCCGTCCCCTTAAAAATCCGATCTTTACCTGATCTTCGATCAGGGCAAAGTGGCGACCGGCCCTGAGAAGATCACCGGCCCAGTTCCGAGACCCTCTTCAGTCTTCGACCCAGATGCCCGGAAAGGAATCGAGAGGAGAATAATTAAAAAAAAATAGCTCAAAACTATCTGCGGAGACTGGCTACATCGACAGCGGCAAGAGCATCCTCCGCTTGCTCTTCCTGTTCTGCCTCACCCGCTTCACCACTCTCATGCACACAAACAAGAAGGCCGCGGCGCATATCAGCAGGAAGGCCACCCTCATGTACCTCAGGTAGAGAGAGATCCCCGAGAAGATGAGCAGGGCGAAGATCCAGAGCTCCAGCAGCACCGAGACGACGACATCCGCCCTGCGATCAAGAAGCCAGACGAGCTCCGTTAGTGGGTTATTTCAACACTGGTAGCAATCCAGCCGCTGTTTCTCCCCAGGGAGAAGAGATTCTGCTCAAGAAAAAAACCCGCTTTCGGATTCTGTAGCGCAATTAATGAAAGAGGAAGAAGGGAAAGAAAAATGAAAGATTATGTAAGTGCAGAGAGTCCAAAAATGGGGAAGAGCTGCCGAAAAAATCCAGCTTTCTTTGCTGATATCCAGAGAAAATGACCCCCGAATGGAGAAATAATCCAGATCTTCATCTCATGATATTCGAATATAGTTTATGATGCTATTATCTGGAGGGTGATGGAGAAGGAGAGGGTGGCAGTGGATGGCCACCCCTCTCCTTTCGATTTTGTAGAAGTGATGGGTTCTCATCAGAGAAAAGCTGATCGATTTACTTCAGCAAGGTACAATCTTGGAGAGCAAGATCTGCATGAACCCACGGAGAAAGTGCCATGAAGCTCCTTGAAATCATCGACAGTGCTCTGTAAGTCTCCCATTTTAATAAAAAAAAAAAAGAAATGTAAACAGAACTAAATTCTTCTTCTTCTTCTTCTTCAAACTTATTAATGATTCTCCCCATTTCATCAATCAATCTCCATCCACAGTCTTCCCTTTTTACAGGAAAATCCGAAAGATTTTATGTGCAACCTCGTAGAACTCAATTATTTCTGCAACGTTGCTGCTGACAAGATTCGGAGGAGACCACAGAAATGAGCATCGGGGATGGAGCCTGTTCGGCAGAACGGATCTTGATTAGCTCGAAGCCCGAAATATCCTCATCTGCCAGCCAACTGAGGTACTCTAGTCCGATGTCATAGATCGATAGATCTCGGGAGATTCATCAATCCATCTAACCTTGGAGATCTCCGTGCAAATTGAAATCCCCGCAGTGGCAGCCAATCAAGATCAAAAGACCGATTCAAACAAATTCTCCGCGCGAAAGGGGACCAGAGCAGCAGCAGGAAAACTGCTCGTAGGTTCCTGGCAGCAGTCTCCTCGCACTCCAGAGAGTCCAGGGCGAGCCAGAGGTAGAAGACGAAGCTGGTTCGGCGGATCTCGAGGAACCCTCGCCACCGCATGATTAGATTGGACCCTTGGCGACTCATGGGGGTGAACCACGAAACCCTCGGATTCCGAGCTCGATTCCCCGATGGAGAAGAAGAAGAAGAGCGACAACGACGGGATCGAGGAGGCGGAGAATTACCTCGACTGGATGTTGGCAGTGGAGGAGAAGAAGGAGAAGGAAGCCCAGTCGTTCTTCGATCGAATCTGGTACTCCCTTAGCTGCTCCGCCAGATTCGAACGCGTAATCATCTCTCCGCCGCCGCCTGTACCCCCCTCTCTCGCCCACCGCCGAAATCCTTCTTCCTCGCCCCCCCGATCCTTCCCCCGCTTCTTCGATGGCCTGGGGAAGGAGCGGACGGGAAGGTAGCGCGCGATCTGGATGCTGGTTACTCCATCGGAAGCTTCTCCCCTCCGGCGAAGAGTGGCGGGGATTTCAGGAGGGGGCGAGAGAGAGAGAGAGAGAGAGAGAGAGAGAGAGAGAGAGGAGGCTTGGAAGGGGAATGGCGGCCACGGAAAAAAAACATTTTAAAAAATTGAAAAAATGATTTCCACTAAACGAAATTCGCCAAAACTATTCAGCGTTGAGTACTGATTAGGAATATAAATTTGAAAAAAAATATATTAAATTTCCTTCTTGTGAAACTAAAGAATTCCACCACACTCATATATTAAAAATTTTATTAGGGATTTTAGAAATAAAAATACTAGGGGTGACTTTCCTCGTATAGCATTTAACTATATTATTTTATTGGGTTTATTAAGGAACTCCTAGTTTTTTTTTCAAGCGGTGTTATGTGAGTTAGGATCCTGGATTATCTCAAAGTTTTTATTTCAATACCAAAATTATACTTAATTGGGGAATAAGTCTAGTTTGACTTTGAAGTGTAGGCATACCCTATTAAGTCAACCTACCGGTTTCACAATTTTTTCCAGTTTAAGCACTCTTCGGTTGATATCTTAAATTATAAGTAGTATTCAAACCTTAAAAACCCATATTGACATCTAATTAAGACCATATACATACTGGGTAAAGTCGCACACGTTGACCATGGCCCTTGCAACGAATCGATAAAGACATTCTAGGCCTTGTGAGGCTCAAACTCAGCATGTTGATTTCCCTTGCATTCTCACTTGTAAAATAAATGATAAGTAATTATTAAGCATATTAAGAGTTAGTTAAATAAATGGTCCACCCTACTATCAAGGTTTGTCTTTGAATGTTGTTTAGTTACTTTAATCAAATGTTTTATTACCTTTTTTTCTTTGGATTGGTTTTTCTATCTTAGTCAACGAGGCATTCGTTCCAGGTTTTATTTAGGCAACTTTGAATGACAACAAAGTCAACGCAGCCATTACTAAATGCCCACGAAACAAGTTGGCTTATAGGCAATTGTCTGGTGTCAATGGTTGAAGCCTATAAACAACTAGACTTAAAAAAACCCAAAAAAAATTTGCTCTGATATTTTCATTGTCCTTGCAATAAAAACTTGGAATTTTTAAAAATAATCCCCATGGAATTCTTGTCGGACCCGATCCTTTGTTCCTCTGCTTCTACAAGTCAACTTTCCATCCAGGCACCAACCTTGTTCATCGGACCGTGCCCAATTTAGAAAAAAGACTGCACGAGGAGGAGGTCAAAACGGTCCAGGATTCAAGGAAGAAGCATAATATTAATTAGAAAAATGCGACAAGGTTCGTTATCTACATACGTGAACATAAATAGTAAGGCTAAAAGAATGACCTTTAATCTAGGACTGTGGCGGCCCATGAAACGGGCATCAGCAGCAGCACCGACCATGCAGAAAGTCAACGCACGCGTAGGGCCTCGCCTTCGCTTCCAGCTCCTCCTCCGTGGGGACCCGTTCCAGGGGCCCCGCGCTGTCACAGGGGAAGCAGAAGGAGACCAGATTCCCCCACAGCCCTCTGCTGAATGGATGGACGTTCTCAGGGACTCTCCTGGAAGCCACAGTAAGAACACATGAAGGCACTGTGGACGGGTAGAGAGAGAGAGAGAGAGAGAGAGAGAGAGAGAGAGAGAGAGAGAGAGAGAGAGAGAGTCTCACTCAAGATATGGTATTCTTCGCCGTCTCACGAGCTCATACGTGGTCTGATTGGTCATTACGAGGTAGCTGCATGGGAAAAAGAGAGGATGAAGCAACGCCGCCAAGAATTAAATTAAAAATATGTCCCTTCTGAGAGCAAGACTCGGCTCATCTTCCCAGAATAGGTAACCAAGAACTTTCCACTGGGTACTTTCTCACAGGCAATTAATTACCAGAGTTGACCCACTCTAATCATTAATCTGCATGGAGCAATCCGTTTAGACGAGGCTCGATCTGGAGCCAGAAGCCATGGAGCTGCCCATATTGTAAACACTTTGCAAGGAGGACAGATGGCATGGTGTGAAGGTCAGAATGGATCTTCACCTGTGAAATACCAGCAGCAGCAGGAGGAAGATGAGGGAGATGATCAACACCGCGAGGAAAATAATGGCAAGCCCCTCCTTCCACCTGATCACATAAATTTCTCGGGGGATTATGCAGATTACACGAGTTGCCCACAATAGATCTAGAGGCCATCAAATAATGGAGCAGCTAAGCATATGTAAACTGGCATGGGCATGCTGTATTTTTATTTCTTTTTAACTAAAAAAAGCATGCTGTATTTTTATGATCTAATGTGATCACATTAGATCACATCAATGCATACCATGCCTTGTCGAATTTCGACCTCAGAAAGAAGTAGTACAAGATGATCGTCCACATGCACAGCAAGGTCTCTTCAAAGATATACCACCTGCAATGAAACACAATTTTCAGAAAAAAAAATCTGAAAATAATGCATATAACCCCCATTACAGGGGTTCATTTTATTGTCAACGAGAAGTTTTTCAAGCTGCGTTCTGCCTCGTTGCCTCCTTCAATGGGTTTACAGGAAAACGTGATGATGTTTCATGCACTAGCGCCGAAATTATTCTGTTTCAAGATAGAATTTTTTTTTTTTTTTGAAGGGTTTTCAAGATAGAATTTGAAGATCCTGATGCCCAGATGCTCAGTAATACATTGTTCTGCTTCGCGAATCATGATGGCGGACATATGAGAAAATTTCTTTCTTAAAGTAAGAAAAGGCCGAGCAACACTAAAATTCAATGCAATTCGATGCATCATATCATGACCTACAATCATCAGATGGACTCCAATTCGGTTAGACATCTAGACCAATATCTAGGAGGTACCCATGTTAAAAAATAAAATAAAACAAGGGAAACATTGAATAGTCGTTAGATATAAGGCACTGTATTGCCCAGATGTGAATATTAAAAATGCGAAAACAAGTCACTACCCATCCAAAGAAAAAAGAATCTTGATCATGGTTTCGTTTCTGTACAAATTATAGATGAGAATGTGAATAAATTAAACTTACCAGAACCGGCAATGATTTCTTAGACCAATGCAGGTTCCTAGCCACAAGCAATGATGGTCAAATTGAAGAACGCACTTGTTACAATCATGACAGTGCTTTGTGCGCGGAGGCTGAAGAGTGTAAGAAGATGTCAAGACCTCCAACAATGAACTATGAGAAGCATAATTAATAAATTATCCCTTGAGAATTCAAAGTTGAGCATTAATGATAAAGTGGCAAATAAACATTACCAGAATGGGAAACATGCATTAATGAATAGAATAACAAACAAATGGAATGTGACATGACACGATATCAATTCACCATAAGATGATTAAGAATCCATGTCTGATGAACTATATAATCCAACTACCACCAATCTCGCCAGATCTAGGTTTTAATCAACAAAAGGGATTAGCTCAAAAAAGATGGAAAGATAATTTTGCAACAGAAGCCAACGGCAATTTGAAATCGTTTTTCAAAGAGATTTATGAGTAAAACACATTAGTGTTATGCAAAGTCATTACAAAAAACATCCTAGAAATTGCAACTTACAAATAATTGATGTCATAGGAAGAACATCAACCTTTGTATCAGAATGTTTTTCTTTCTCAAAGCAATGTGCATGTTTCAGGCATGGTTTCTTTGTGTAATATCTTTTGCATTTTTCTGAATGAATCGTTCCTAACATGTTTTACTTTTTCTGTAGCTCAAGCTTTCAAAGAAACACCACAACGGCCACATTTAAACCTTCAAAGCAGAGATTTGCAGCAAAAAAAGCACACGCCTAGAACATACACATCATTTTGAGAAAGAAAAATGTCTTTATGTAAAGGCAACAGTGTGGCGCCTGTTCACATGGACTAAAGCATCATATTAGCGGCAAAAGGGCAAAGCGACACATGTTCACATAACCTATACAAAGGAATTGTAACACTTCATCACATCTTTAGAGAACACAATCAAACACCGTGCATCCTCATAAATTGAACAAGCAATGAAAAACACTTATCCATTATGCATTAAACCAACTTACAAAAATCTTTCATTATGTAAAATAATCAAAGTGTTCATATGTCCATAGATTATTTATGTGTCATCCCTATTTTATTAAGTTTATCATTTCTTTAACAAGTAATAGTTAATGAAACATTTACTTTTATGATTTTCAACCACTGTATGCATATGCTGCAAGTGTGCAGACATAATTTTTAATACTTCTAGCATTTAAATGTCTGTAAAATATTTTTATGTGATGTTGCCTAGTCACTTCGTCATATTATCCCATTGTCCTCCATGATGCCTGTTTGGATGTTCGGAACAAGCTCCATCAATTAGTAATCAGATTTAATTTATCAATGAAAGAATGAATAACTATTTAGATTTTTGATAATTTATGTGCATACTATTTAAATGTGTTTTTTATCATTTTATTAAAATGCTAATAGGCTAAATGTTTAAAAATGAAATAATTTATCATTTTTATGGTTTTAATCTACCTTATGTCTTTTTATTAATATATTGTATTTAATATATTCAAAAAATTTAGTCTATCTTATGTATCTTTTTATTTTTTATATTTATGTATTATA
The DNA here is from genome assembly GCA_024713555.1 of Spirodela polyrhiza. Taxonomy (NCBI): domain Eukaryota; kingdom Viridiplantae; phylum Streptophyta; class Magnoliopsida; order Alismatales; family Araceae; genus Spirodela; species Spirodela polyrhiza. Next base: position 1,480,151 of record CM046547.1, read on the forward strand.
GTATTCAAAAATTTAATCTGTCTCACTATCTTATTTAAAACATATATTTACTATAGTATAAAAGACTATGTTTGATATACTCATAAAAAGGATTCCCTTTTCATCTACACACAAGGCAGTAAATTACTGTCTCAATTCCCATCTCAACCGTAAAAATTAAAGTAAAATTTGACTGCAATTGACCTTACAAGTCTTTTTGCTTATAACTCTAATGTTGATCGTGAATAAGGTGGATCACAGAAAATTTCCCATGAAAAACACAAACAAAAAAGCACCACTTGTAGAAAAACTGAATAAATCATGTCGCCCTACCTCATTAGCTCATAGTCACATTTATCTCATTCAAGGGAGCATTGTTGGCTCTATAGTAGCAAGTTAAGGGGCAGCCCAGACATTTGAGGGAGAAACTATTTGTAAAGCTTTCTTTTATTAACAAGGCATAAAAGAGAACTCAAATAAATTCATTTAAATGAAGATTAGAAATCCAACATTATAATACCAAGGGAAAACCAAATACCAAAGCAGAGGAGTTAATCAGGAAACAGAGGATTATTCACTCCCATTTCTTGTTAGACTTCATGCACAACATTCTTGCCGCATGCCTACTTAGTGATAGACTCAATAATTAAATGGAAAAGATAGACATTTGAAAGGAATTATTTTCGTTTGACAGAACAAAGCCAAGTTAAACATCTCTTTACGAACAGATTAATATTAATTTTCTGCGAGCATGTCTATGTGTGTGAGAGAGCGAAAGAGAGGAGAGAACAAAAACAAAATTGGAATCATCAAAAGAAAAAAGTATACATGGATAAACCATGCACGAGCACAGAATTTCAATGTCCGTATCCTATTGACTATTTTAATCATTTTATTAACATTGTAAATTTGCAATTAGTGGAATCAAACACATAAGATACATAGAAAAATAAAACAGAGAGGTCAAGAATCACCTGAACAATGTTGCAATGTGTGCAAGTCCAATTCCTGCCATTCAAAGAGGAAAAATTACGCACATAATTCTATATCAAAGATAGACGACAAAGAAATCAATTGAATGCTGTGATATATCAGCTGGATTTTCAAACAGGGACTAACTAGTTCAAAGGTGTTGGAAATATTGGTGAAGTAAGATAGTAAATCTAGGGAAGACAGATGATGGAGGCAGTGGCTAAATGCCTTCTGCGTTCATAGATTGAGATTCAAACTAATACAAGGGAGATTGAGAGAGAAATGCATGAAACGGGGATGAAACCTCCGCCCTAGAGAACGGAGGGGAAGAGCTGCGGCTCAGAACTCCTCTCATTCTCCCTCACAACATATTATCCCTTAAATAGGAGCAAAACCTAACATGAAAAGGACCAAAATATCTCTCTATTTCTCAACAAAAGGCAAGACCAGCAACTCCACCATATATGGACACAGTCCTCGAAAATGTATATGGGACAAAAAATAACCAATGCAAATGAAATATGGTCAAATTGCCTGTTATAGCAAATAGTAATAGGGACGTGGCTTTTAAGTAGAAACGTGATTTATTTTACACACTTTCCCACAGAAACTTAAAAAAATAGGTTCCAAGGCACTAAACCTAAAACCCTTAATGGGATTAACACCACTGCACTCCCAAGGTAAACTATCTCTCTCCTCCCCCTATTGGTCTCTCCTCTTCTATAAAGACGTGTGTGTGAGTGTGTGTGCGTGTGTGTGTATGTGTTCATGTATCTCACAACATCAACAGAATTGAAAATCTATCATTGTGGTTAACCTAGGGATTGATGACAAAATTACAAGGAACAGCCAAGAGGCAATCAACAAGAACTTGACAAATAAACAGTAAAAATAGAATGAACAGTTCAAATCCAGAAAGCAGCATACTAATTAAACGCGAATGTTAATGTAAGTAACTTTCCTCAACCGCTTAGCAAAAACATCCAATTCAGACTAACACAACAGAATATCGGCCGAGATTAGAATGAATCACTACGTTTCCTTTAAGTTGTGTACCCATGGTCAAAGTTTATTGCACAGGGATTATAGAAGATTTTTTCCAAGTACCTGCTTGACAGCCACGATGGATAAAGTTCTGTCACCATTTTTGTCCAAGCAGCAGAATTCATTCGAGTGATGTTTTTTCTCGAATGATAGGACTCTGTCGGAGAAATTTGGTCGTCATTTCGTCTCGCAGCAGATTGCCTTTGCTTGATCATCAGAAAAAAATGAACGGGACAGTAACTAACAATACCACTATTCAAAACTATAGTAAAATTACAAACACGGAAATCAAAACTATTTCAAACTAAACCAAAAGGTTTTCCCCTTCTGATAATCAAACACGGAAATTACATTGAGCTCCTTGATGTTGAAAATGTAGCATGCGCTCTATTCCCCGCGTTCATTGCATCAATCACGTACCTAGGAGAGAAATAACAAATTCGTCAAATGAAACAATCAGCAAAAAAGTTGAACAAAATTCAGAGGACAATGACGTGATTATGATATATATGTTAAAAATTTTGATCAAGAACAATACTAAAAAGGTGGCATAAACAACTTCTATACTAATGGAGAAAATTACAAAAGGCAGAATTCGTGAAACTCGGATAAAATATGCCAAAACTATTGTAAGTTTCTAGTTGAAGGATAGAGATACCCTGGTGAGGAGCCAGAGGTAAAGAAATATTGAATCAACACCACCACAAACAGCACCAGGTACATAACACTATACCTGAAAAATTAGTGAAAGAAAAATAAGATTTGAAAGTGCGCTGATAAGAAAACAAACAAAAGAATGGCAAATATAGAAATCATGAAATGGTTTCGTCAACAAATAAATAGTCAACTCAAATAGAGCTCAGGGCAATTATTGTGGCTGCAATGAAAAAGCTAGTTTAGTTCACTATTAAAGACAGCATAATGTAAGAGGTCACCATCCTCCCTCACGGACACCAATAAGGATGTGAATCAATTTACTACAAGTGTGCATCGTGGCCACAAAGCGAAAAAGGCAAATGCTTTAGAGAAGCATCCATGTGAATGTTCATGGACTATCCGCCTGATCTGGAACAACCCTTACCAAGTTCAGGATTGTAGAAAAGTATTATCAAAACTATAAGCAGTAATTCATTCAATGAACTCAAAATGCATGTACTTAATTTGGCCATTTGAAAACTCTTTCCAATTTAATCACTTCACATGGAAGTTTCAATCATTGTTCATGCTCCTCAACAAATATGACCATCACAAGTGTTGAGATACAGATGTTCAGATAACCGGTACCCTAGAATATCGATTTTCATCCCGCTGCCAGCCCTTTCTATGATGAGAAGCTGTTTTCAAAGATCTCAATCAAGTATGAGAAAGTCCAATCAAATCATTTTCTATCTATCATTGGCTGGATAGAGACACAAGTGTAGAGTGTCAACAAGAACACATGACAGAAACAGAGAATTTTGGGAAGCAGGAATCAGGATACCATAGGTATTTATTTATTATTCATATACACCTGAATGCACACTTCAGCATCATAGCATTTCTAGCCATACGAGATCCTACATTGAGTTCCTCAAAAACTTGAACACAATACTCTAGAATCTAATCTTCACAAATTTCATTGCACGTCCACTTGGACACTATATATATATATATATATAGCCACTGTCATCATAAAGCCTTATCGCATGGATCAGGTACTGTCACATATCTGCCATTCATTTTTAGCTGGATAACATTCTGAAAACACCTCGCTGATAGTGTTCCTGGCCTGCAAAGGGACTTGCTGCCTACTGAGAATGAAAAAATTCATACAAAGGGAATAGGTGGAGTCAATTTTAGACTTATTAAACACATATAAATAAATTCAGTTTACTTTCCTAGATAAAATAATTAAAAAACAGAGAATGAACGTTAAGAACGTCGTTTTTCATTCTAGATAAATGCCGCCAAAGCCTAAGAATGAAGAGGAAATTAAGTGAAGTACTCCAGAAACAAAATATGGAAAAGTGTCTATAACTTTCCCTCCCGGACCTACCCCCCAACCTAAAGACATTGTTGAGAAAGAGATGGCTTTTTCCGGATGAAATGAAACATTTGATAGCTTTTCGGGAAATTTCCAAACGAAAAATCACCTTATCTTACTCCAGAGCTTCTGTTTTTTATTCAATTACGACATAATAAATGAAATATAAAATTTTTGAGTGGTCTACTTTCGTCATTATGTTCAAAGAATCCCCGTTCCAGAACCGTACGTGAGATTTTCATCTCATACGGCTCCTCCATGAACAAAGAAAAAAGACATGAGAGAAAAGCAAAACTAAGACGCTTAACTAGAGTTCCTTGACATGGCTAGCTAAGATCCGCGTCTTGTACATGGCGCAATGGAGGTGAGAGGCTCATTGCATTGAGCTTAACCAACTAAGTGGGGAGTAGCAAACCTAGAAAAACCCTGGAATTAGATTTTTCATAACCCTATCTACTTCTTTTCTATTCATCAGTAACCCTTCAACCCACTTGCAAGCAACGGATTTTGGAAATTTTCATAGCACCAGTAAGTATCAGGGGAAAAGAAACATTGTCGAATCTCCGCATCAATTATCAGCCAATAAGTTATAATGCCAGAAGGCAATCCGTTGATCCATCCGGAGCGAGACAAAGGAGAAATCCGCAAAAGAGAAGCCCAATGATATGAGGAATAAGGAGTACCAAGTCATCCGTCGGGTTCTGCGAATCAAATCTCCATCGAAGGCAAACAGAAATCCCACGACGACCACGTGTAGGGCCAGCAGGGCCACCTTGAGACCCAGTGAAGATCTCCTCACTGCCGCCCAAAAATGCCACGGTGAGAAACTATCGCCCACACAAAGAGCGACCCATTGAGAACAGCACAGCGCGAGATGGAAGAGGCGCGTACCCGGATCAGAGAGGCAGGGAAAGAGAGCAGTGCATCTCTCACCGAGCCGCTCGTGGGTCTCTCGCAAGGGGCGGCAGCCGTCGAGCGACGTCATCAGAGACCCGGCACATACAGGCCGCCAGCCAGTCTGCCAGCGCCCCCCCCCCCAAAAGCCCCGCCGGTGGGAACAGAGAAACTGGCGGAAGAAGAAAGCCGAGCTCCGAATCGGCCGGCGGAGGGGTGGGCTGTCCGGTAGGAAGCTTGGTTGTGGGTTGGGAACCCCCTCGGGCCCCGGGTCCTCCGCAGGCACAACAGACCGCGCGCCCCGTTGGCCAACAAATGGGATGAATAATTTATTATATATCAGGCCGTACGCATTTCATTTGTCAGCAGGAGTAAACTGACTGAATGCTTGCTTGTGATGTTTCTCCAGTAAGGTTACCGCCCGCGTGTTCTGCTGTAATTACGAGCAGCTGGATGCAGCCAGCACCGTCCAGCTTAATGGGCCGCCCGAGGCTGTCATCGTGCCGTCTGGGCGGCTGTGGGCCCGAGCTCATCCACTGCATACTGGCGGGTGAATGCCGCGGCCTAACGGTCCGGGCAGCTGAAAAACGGCGGGAGATTTGACACGTGTCGCTGTCACGGCAGCTTCCAGCACCCGCCAGCCATCATCGCCCGCAACTATAAGAGCCGCCCCTCCTTCCCCGGTCATCCGCGGGTTTCGTGAGCAGAAGGCTCGGAGAAGAGAAGAGAAGAGAAGAGCAGTTGAAGGAGGAAGATGGCCGCCGCGTTCCGCCGCTCCATCTCCCTCCCCGGTCGGAACCCTAAGCCCGGCGGCGGCGGAAGAGTGTGCCCGCTTCAGCCGGCGAAGCCCCCACCCGCGAGGTCGACCAGCCTGCCCAGCCACGCCGACCAGCCGGCCGTCGCACTGGTGCAGGAGGAGCTCCGCGCCGCCGGTGCCTGGCATTCCTCCGGGGAGCCCCTAAGCTCGGGCCTCCTCCGCCTCGAGCTCCTCCATCTCGCCCTCGACGGGCTCCTCCAGCTGCCGCAGACGCAGGAGGCCCTCCGCCGCAGCCGCAGCGGCCCCTCCGCCATCGCCGAGAAGCTGCTCAGAGACCTGCTCCTCTTCACAGATGTCCACGGGTCCTTCCGCATGGCCGTCGTCGCTCTGCAGGAGCTGCAGGCGGCGGCGCAGGCCGCCGTCCGGCGGAGGGACGGCGAAAGGCTCGCCTCCCTCGGGAGGTCTCTCAGGAAGGCCGAGAAGGAGCTCGCCGCGATGGCCCCGGTGGCCCTCGGGAAGGCGGAGCAGGAGCTCCCCTCCTCGAGCTCCGAAGGGGAGCTGGCGTCGATTCTGAGGGAGGTGAGGCTTGTGACGGCGTCGGTGTCGGCGGCCGTCTTCCGGGGGACGGCGGCGGCGGTCTCACTGGCGGCGGCGGTGGTGGGCTCCAAGTCGTCTTCCTGGTCGACTCTGAGGAGAAGCCTGCCGCCGATGTCGTCTTCCTCGAAAAAGAGCCTCGCCGCGGTGGAGGAGACGGCGGGGCAGAGGTCAACGGCGGCCATGACGGCGCTGGCGGAGCTGGGTGAATGCTTGGCGGCGCTGGAGACCGCCAGCGAGAGGACCTTCAGGAGACTGATCAACGCCAGGGTCTCCGTCCTCAACATCTTGACCCCATGAACAAAAAGAAAAGATAACCCACTGAAGAATTCTGCAGAAATTCTTGCGTTTTCTTCGCTGTAACATCCCTAACTTTGATTGAATTGACGAGCCAAGTTCAACTCTCCATCTCACCGTCGAAAAATCGAGGATCTCAAGATCATCGTCCAGAGAAGAGAAAACAAAAAGGCAACCCTACACGCCGTCGGGAAAGGACAGATCCATAGCAGGAGAGGGCGCTTGACGGCGTATTCTCTCCGTTTTCACGAAACGAACAGCAGAGGGACTCCGGATCTTCGTCGAGAAAAAAGGTCAACCCACACTCCCCTCCGGAAACCGCCTCGTCGGCCGAGAGAGGATGCGCACGCCGTCGCCACCGCCGGACTACCCACTTGGCACCACGTTGACTCCATTTTTTTCTAGAGAGAGAGAGAGAGAGAGCAGTGGGGAGTTATACCGATGGTGACGACGGTTGCCGACGCCGGCGGCCACAAGGCGCATGTGGTGTGCGTCAACGTCAGCCAACGCCGGCTGCCGTTGCCTCTTGACGCAACAACCGCCGCCGACGTTGTCCGGAAACGGCGAACACCCGACGCCGGTGCACCCACCGCATGAGAATGTTCATTGAACTCGCCCGAGTCGGCCCGAGTCGTCCAGAAGCATGCTGCGCCTCATTAAACGCGAGAAGAGCCGAGTTCAATGAACTACATTTATTCAATAAAAGCCTCGAAATGGCGGTTTAAATATATTTTTCATCTGATAATTTTTTTCTGTATTTTCTGAACGGGTCAGAATATTTATTGATCACTTTAATATCATTTATTCAATAGCCCTCTGTTGGAATTTACACTCCCGCAAAAAATGAAAATCATTGACGAGTAAAAGCTGGTTTATGAGGGGAATATTTATCTGATATTTAAAATAAATAACTAATCTATGTCAATAAAAACAGGGTATAAATGGTGAAAGGAGTTTCTAGAAAGAGTGGTACAGAACTCGCAAAAAAAAGGGCATGTAAACCATTTTAAAAATTAAAATAATTGTGACTTGACCCTAATAGCTTGTTGACTATGGGCGACAACTGGTTGGGCTCGTGGCCTACAGTCAAGGGCCACAAGTTAGACTATATACAAAGCTTGAGCTTAGGTGGGCCCTTCTAGTCAACGTATTGTAGGGGTGGTGGGCATGAATTTCTAAGCCTGTTAAGACTTAATTCACGGAATTAACGAACATTTGACTTTAAAAAGTCAAAATTCAGTGGGTTATCCGACGCATGAGAGATAGAGAGAGAGAGAGAGGGTGGACGCGGGGTACTTGGAGTTGGCGTCAGACACCCAATTCTCCACGTCATCCAATTCTCTCCGTCGCTGGAACCGTATGTCCAAGAAGAGAAGTATAAACCCTAGGATCCTTCAGCTCGGATCAAATGGTCTCCTGATGAGCGTTGACTAACCCCTTGGAAGAAAAATGGTGAAGACCCAATATGTTCCAGAGGAGTTTAGTTGACCCGATGGAAGAAATATCTAATGATATTGATGAGAAAAACTTTATATTAATTTTTCCACCTTAAAAATGTTGACATTCACGGCGCATGTGTCAAATGGTCTAGGCTCACCACGAGTCTAGTCAGCCCGCTAGGACCTCAAAATCAGTGCCAATTTATAAATAAGCCCACCAGGCTCACCAACCCATTTGGTCCTTCTACCTGGCATGGCCCGAGTAGCTGCTAGGGTGAGCATCCTTGGGTCAAAAGCCCAAAGCTTCACATGGTCAACCATACGACCATTTTTTATAATTTATACATCACTATTTAAAAATATAGATTATCGCATGGAATTCCAGCTTAAACTTATACTTATATAATTTTTTATTTTGTTCTAAATTATACACGAAAGAATTTCCTTTTTTGGAAAATATCGAGACACGTGGAACCCGTCTCGATATTCTCCACACGTGAATAATGATTTTTAGGTGCCAAGAATCTTATGCCACGTATGCCTGTGGCCTCGCTACCGACCACGCTGTTTCACAGCCGACATAAGAAAATATATTATTTTTTTAGAATATATATATATTTTTATATAAAATATATTATATTTTTATCCCATCTAATTGGCTTTCATCTCAAGTTGCCTCCATTTCAGTAAATACTCCATAATATTAATAAGTCATTGTTTTTAAAACGCCGCCGACCCGGATCCGATATCGCGTACGGGCTTTACTAGGGCTTTGAAGACCTGGCGCCGGCATATCTCCCACGTTAAGAGCCAAGTGTGAAGCGGACAGTCTGGTCCTAATCCACACGTCGCTTGTGGGCCCTGCCACGTAGGTGGACGGCGTTCATCTGTCGGCTCGTCCGGATGAGGGCAGCTGAACCACCTTCGGAGACGACGCCCCAAGACGGCGACTTTTAGCATCGCCACCACGTCACCGGGCCTACCTCTTGGTCACTTCGTGGCAGTCCACGTCAGCCTGACGTCGTCAACGTGAAGATCTCCCACTTAGGGCACGGTCTTCAGTCGATAAATTGCGTCTCGAGAACGGAAAGCGGCGGGAGATCCGTTTTATCTATTAGCACGGCATAAAAAAAGATATAAAATATTTATTTTCCCACGTAAAATGGTCATGATTCGTAATAGTTCGATTAATAATGTGCCAATATAATATGCACATAAATTATATTTTAAAATAAATAATTTTAAAATTTATCCGTGTGATTGTGGGAAAGTATACTATCCCGTTGACTCTGCGGTGGTAGGCGCAAAAATCCTCATTATGTTTTATTTTTTTATTTTCGTGGAAGATATCATCCTACGGACGTGGGTGCGGGCAGGGTGGCTGCGTTTGACCGACTCGATGAGACCGGGCCCACTGCAGACGTCATCATCTTTAATGAGAAATGAATGACCGAGGAAGCGGGGTTTTGTGGTCCCCGGATTTTTCTCGCGCAGCCAATCAGCTGCGGCGTGGGCTCCACGCGCCTGGATGTCGTGTGGGTCCCACCTGACAAAATTCTTTAAGCCTCGGAGCCCACTACAATCAATCATGCGAGAATTCTATAATTCACGCGGGCCCCGCCAGGAGGTGTTGGAGACTTCCGGTGACGCACTCCGCGGTGACCAGAAACATAAGACAACAACCGCAGCCTCGGTGCGGAGGTCAAACCAGGCGGAGGTGAGACAGACGTCTCTCTCTCTCTAGCTCTCTCTCTCTCTCTCTCTGTGGCTCTCTCTCTCTCTCTCTCTTGGTGAGGGGGGGCTGAGCGTGTCGGAGACGAGGGGGGAGGGGAGACCGGCGTCAACCGGGGGGCAGGGTGGCGGCGATCGCCGGATTACTCGAACCACGGAAGGGGGAAGACTCGAGAGCTCCGCTCCGGGATTCGAGGGGTCCGCGTGGCGGCGGCCAGGAAGTCGTATTCAGACGTTCTTCTTCTTCATTGGCGGCGCCCGTCGGCGCGGGGAAGCTTCAGCTCGGGTGGATCTTCCGCGGCGGGGGAGAAGCGGCGCCGCCTCTTGTGGCCGGAAGAAAAAATAAAAAAGGGAGAAAGGGTAGTCGGTGAGGGGCACAAGGAGAGGGAAGGGGACAAAGAAAGGGGGAGGAGTTTCCTGTCTCATCCGCTCTCCTCTTATCCCCTTCGTCGTCCTTCCTCCGGCTTTCTGCAACCCTAGATCTCTAGATCGCGCCACCTGCTCCTGATTGTCGCCGGCCTCCGTCATCACCTCGATGTTATTCGCCGCCGGTTCGTCGCCGCCCTGGCTGTGACGCCGGTGACCGTCACCGTCTGATCCGCCACCGACCGCCGCCGCGATGGGGTGCGTCGGCTCCAAGCTCGACGACAATGAGGCCGTGGGCCTGTGCAAGGACCGCTCCAACCTCATCTCTGAGGCCATTCGGCTCCGGTACGACCTCGCCGACGCCCACGCGGAGTATCTACGGTCTCTGCGCCTCGTCGGCGAGTCCCTCCATAAATTCTTCGACGAGCAGCACTTTCTCTCTCATCCCTCTCCGATCCTCACCCTCCCCACCCAGAGGAAGGGGGATCCCATGCCTCCCCTCTCTCCTTCTCCCGCTCCTCCGGCACCAGTCGCCGCCGGCGGCCACCACCTCTCCCGATCCAACTCCGGCTCCCACCTGCACCTGGACCTATCTGATTCAGATTTCTCCGACGACGACGATGGCCCCCTCCACTCTGTAAACTCTTCCCCCTACCATCAGAAACTCGACCCCGCGGGCGGCGGCGGGGCCAAAACCTATGTCAACTACGCGAAGAAGGTCTCGGCGGGGCCGGCTGTTTCCTATGAGATGCCGCCGCCGGCGAGCCCCGAGGTCGTCAAGGTAGGGGAGCCTTCCTTCTACGCCAATCCTAACCTTGCGCAGGGCTCCGATTATGGCGTCAATCCGTTCTATTATCCGCCTTACCCGACTTATGGGGGGATGGGCAGCAGCTTCTTCGGTGCCTCCTCGCCGCCGGCGGCGGCTGCGGGTCCTTCCTCCGCCGCCGCGTCCTCTTCAGCTCAGCCGCCGCCGCCTCCCTCACCGCCGACGGTGTCGGGCTGGGACTTTCTGAACCCGTTCGAGTCCTACGACAATTACTACTCCGCCTACACGCCCAGCAGGAGCTCCAAGGATGTGAGGGAGGAGGAAGGGATTCCTGATCTGGAGGACGAGGAAACAGAGGTCATCAAGGAAGCTTACGGCGATCAGAAACACATCGCCGCCGCTTCCTCCTCCACTCAGGTGGAGATCTCAGCTTCCGGCAAGGCTGAGAGCGCCGCCGAGGAGAAAGCTCACAACCAGGCCGGGCCCAGCGGCGGCGACAGAGAGGTCGTGCTACCGCCGGCGGACGAAGCTCAGAAGGGACTGCAAACGGAGGTCGCCGGCAAGAAGCTGGTCCCGCAGTCTCGAGGCGCCTCCGAGGTGGTGCGGGAGATCCAGGCCCTGTTTCTCAGAGCTTCCGAGTCCTGCGATGGGCTCTCAGGGGTGCTGGAGGTGGGCAAGCGGCCGTACCACCGGAAGAAGTATGGAGGGGTATCTTCGAGAGTGATGAGCGCCATCGTCCCCGCCATGCCCCTGACCTCGGGGAGCTCTGCTGCAAACGGAGAACGGGAGGACGACGAAGAGGTGGCGATGGAGTCGGTGGGCCTCTCCTCGACGCTGCAGAAGCTCTACATCTGGGAAAGGAAGCTTTACGCGGAAGTCTTGGTACGCTGAGGAGGCTCTCTCCGTCTTCTTCCTCAATCTCCTGCAGCAGGCTCGCTCCTGCGGTTGGCTCATGCTGGTTTCGCCTGGTGCATGCAGGCGGAGGAGGAGATGAGGTTGCTCCATGAACGGAAGCTCAGGCTGCTGAAACGCTTGGACGACAAGGGCGCGGAGGACGACAAGATCAACGCAGCCCAGGCGAAGGTGAAGAAGCTGGCGACGAGGATCGGGGTGGCAATTCAAGTCGTTGACTCCATCTCGAGGAAGGTCAGCGCGCTGAGGGACGAGGAACTGTGGCCGCAGCTCAACGGGCTGATCCTAGGGTACACTTCCCGACCTCCGCCGTTCGTATTTTTGAGCGTTGACTCCTGTCATGGAAGACGGAAACCCTGAGCCTTCCTCCGCCGGCTGCAGATTCGTGGGGATGTGGAGGGCGTTGAGGGAGTGCCACAAGAGCCAGCAGGAGGCCGTCTCCGAGTCCAGAAGCTTGAACGCCGCCGCCGGCGCCGGCGGCGGGAACCCCGACGTGGCGAGGGAGCTGGAGCTCTCGCTCCTCTTTTGGATCGACCGGTTCTGCTTCTGGTTCAACACCCAGAAAAAGTTCGCGGCGGCGCTGAACAACTGGCTCTTGAGGATCATCCGCGAGGAACCGGAGGTGACCGCCGACGGCGTCGCCCCCTTCTCCCCGGGAAGGCTAGGAGCTCCCCCCGTGTTCGTCGTCTGCAACCAGTGGTCGCAGGCCATGCAGAACACATCCGAACAGGAGGTGGTGGAGGCGATGCAGGCCTTCGCCGGGAGCGTGCTTCAGCTCTGGGAACAGCGGCGGCAGGCCGCGCGGCCGCCGGCAGAGGCGGGCAAAGGCCAAGCGCGGAAGCTCAGGGCCTGGGAGAAGGACGAGCAGGCGGTTCGCGGGGCGGTGGTGGCGCTGGACAGGAAGCTCTCCACCGTCACCAATCCAAGGGGGACCCGTATTTACGGCGAGATACTGCATCAGAGCCACGCCCTCGAGCCGCACAACCTCCACGAGGGCCTGCGGCAGATCTTCGACGCCATGGAAAGGCTCGCCGAGTCCTCCGTCAGGATCTACGATGGGCTTCTCATCTGCGGCCGGACAGAGCAGGAGAGGGCCGCCAGAGGCCACGGGAGAGCTCCTCCATAGCCTGAGCTCACACCGACAGGGAGGAAGCTCGAGAGCAATGGAGTCGAGCTCCCTCTGTACAGAGATGCAGCCTGCTGGGGGGGGTGGGGGGATCCCGATCCTCGGAGGGCGCTCGCCGGCTGCGTGGGTATGTAGAGATCATTTCATGTATATGGCCCATCTGACTTATTTGTTATTCATTCGTCTTCGCCAAGGTCAGCCCATGTACACCCGTGTTCTCCGGTCAATAAAAGGAGCCACCTTTTTTTTGGAAACATTTATACATCAAAACGTCTGCTGCTGTGGTTCGGACTGCGGAAGATGGAGGTAGATTACAGGGGAGCTATGGCGGCGGCGGCGGCGGGGGGGCATGCAGAGAGTGCAGCCGCTCGTTATGCGACGTAGAGCTCCGCCTTGCCGTCAATGAAGAGGCTCATGAACTCCTCGCCGTCGACGGTCTCCTTCTCGATGAGGAGCTGGGCGAGCTTGTGGAGGATGTCGATGTGGGTGGTGATGATGAACTTGGCCCGCGCGTACGCCGTCTCCACCAGCTCCCGGACCTCTGCGTCGACGACGTCCGCCGTCGCCATGGAATAGTCCTTCTGCGCCGACATCTGCGGCGGCGATTTTGCAGCATAGGGGGGGAGGGGGAAGGGGGGTCAGCAATAGCGGCGGCGGCGGCGGCGGCGGCGGCGGAGGAGAAGGAAGCCGGGGGTACCTGTTGGCCGAGGAAGGGGTTTCCGCCGGGGCCACCGATGGCGATCTGGCCGATCTTCCTGCTGAAGCCGAACCTCTCGACCATCTGCCGCGCCACTCTGGAGACCTGCATGAAGTCGTTCGAAGCTCCGGTGGTGACGTTCTCGTTCCCGAAGATCACCTCCTCCGCCACCCTGCAAGCCACGGGTTGCATGGGTTTCTTGAGATCGATCTCCCTGGTTAACGGGAAGAACTGAAGAGAGTGGGCTCCGACCTTCCGCCGAGCGCCACGGCCATCTGGTTCTCCAGGTAGCTCCGGCTGTAGAGCCCGGACTCCAGCCGCTCCTCGCTCGGGGCGAAGAAGGTCAGCCCACCGGCCTGCCCCCGGGGGATGATGGAGATCTTGGCGACGGGGTCGTACTCCGGCATGAGAGCCCCGACCAGAGCGTGCCCGGCCTCTGCAGATCAAAACCAGGCGAGGAGATTCGATTCAGGAGAAGGAGAAGGGTTTCAGGAGCTACATTCAGGAAGGGAGGGAGCGTTTATTACCGTGGTAGGCCACCAGCTTCTTCTTCTCCTCGGACACGACGGCGTTCTTCTTCTCCGGCCCGGCGATGATCCTCTCCAGGGCGTCGGAGATCTCGTCCTTGCTGATCTCCTTGAGGTCTCTCCGGGCGGCCAGGATGGCCGCCTCGTTCATCAAGTTCTGTAGGTCGGCTCCGGTGAACCCGGGGGTCCTCCTCGCGATCTTCTCGAAGTCAACGTCCTTCCCCAGCGCCTTCCCCCTGGAATGCACCTGCATGCGCCAGGGAATTAATGGCGGAGAAAAACCAGGCGGCAGGGGACGAAGGAGGGAGAGAGACAGAGAGAGAAACCCAACCTGGAGGATCTTGATTCTGCCGGCGACGTCGGGCCTGTCGACGGTGACCTGCCGGTCGAATCTACCAGGCCTCAGAAGGGCGGAATCAAGAACATCGGGCCGGTTGGTCGCCGCGAGGACGATGACGCCGCTGTTCCCGGAGAAGCCGTCCATCTCTGTGAGGAGCTGGTTGATGGTCTGTTCCCTCTCGTCGTTCCCGCCGCCGAGCCCCGCTCCTCGCTGCCTTCCGACGGCGTCGATCTCGTCGATGAAGACGATGCAGGGGGCCTTGGACTTGGCCTTCTCGAAGAGGTCCCTGACCCGGGAAGCTCCCACACCGACGAAGAGCTCCACGAACTCGGAGGCGGCGCAGGAGAAGAAGGGCACGCCCGCCTCGCCGGCGACGGCGCGGGCCAGCAGCGTCTTCCCCGTGCCGGGAGGACCCACCAGGAGGCAGCCCTTGGGGATCTTCGCCCCCAGCGCGGTGTACTTGTCCGGGTTCTTCAGAAAGTCAACCACCTCCTGGAGCTCCAGCTTGGCCTGGTCGGCGCCGGCGACGTCGGCGAAGGTGACGCCGGTCTCCGGTACCTCCTGGAACTTGGACTTGGACCGGCCGAACTCCATGGGGCCGCCGCCGAGCCCACCCGGGCCGCCGCCGGGGCCGCCCTGCGCTCGCCGGAACAGGAAGAAGAGCCCCGCGAAGGCGAGGACGGGGAACAGGAGGTTGCCGATGACGTTGAAGAGCCCGTTGCCGGCTTCCCCCTCGGAGACGGAGATGTCGACCCCGTTCATGGCGAGGATGTCGATGAGATCCGGGTCGTTGGGGACGACGACGGTGGCGCGCCGGCCGTCCACGGCGGAGAGCTGGAGAACGCCGCCGTCCTTGCTGAAGCGGACCCGCTCGACCTTGCCCTTCTTCACCGCGTTGAGGAACTCGCTGTAGCGCCACTGCGCGCCCTCCGGGAGGTCGCCGGCGGCGGAGGACTGCGGCTTGGGGGCGGTGAGGAGGGTCTGCGAGAAAGGGTTGGCGGCGGGTTTCGCTGCCTCGGCCTCGATCACCGGCGGGGAGGAAAGAAATGGCTGAGGCGGAGGAGAAACGCCGCCGTCCACGGCGAAGGCGGGGGAGGAGGACACGGCGGAGAACAGGATGGCGGCCATGGCGGCGTTCTGGGCCGAAAGAGGGATCAGCGGCTTGGAAGAGCCCTCGTTCTTCCTCTCCGCAGGAGAGGAAGAAGGGAGCAGCAGAGACCGGATCTGCCTCGCCATCCGTCTCCTCCCGCCGCCGCAGCCGAGGCGAACGAGGAGAGGCAGCGACGGCAGCGCCGCCGCCTTCCCCGCGCCGGCGCGGGGGATCCTCCCCCCGTAGATAGTGGGCGCCACCATGGAGTGGCTCGTCGAAGCCATGCCTTCCCCTTGCCGCCGCTTCTACCCGTCCGCAACTCGCAGAGAAGGAAGGGATTACAGCTCCGATGCAGAGTAATCAAATCAATCCCGAGATTTTTTCCCCCCTTTCGCTGCACTGTGAAGGGTAATTATTGTGGAGGGGCGGGAGGAGGAAGAAGAGCCGGGGGGGAGGGGGGGGGACAGCGTGGGGGCTTGTGGGTCGAGGATTCGGGCCGCTGTTATCCCTTCTCCTACGTGGTGCGGCGACGTCCAATCCCTCTGGTCCGCCATGGCGGCAGAGATTCTCTGCCTCAGATATTCCTGCTGAACGTTCTGGAGAAGGCCGGATGACGATGACCTAGAAGACGATCCAAACGTGATGGGCCCGGGCCTGTCCAATAATGGGCCGTCCTCTTTTCGTCCCCGGCCCAACCGAAGGACCCGGTAAGTTGTAGATCCACAGGAAAGCTTATCCTCCACCGCGAGGTAACAGACCGATTCCGGTAACCTCTTTTCTGTTGTTTCAGAGCTGCGTGCCTTCCCGCCACAAAGGGGCAGGATGAAAGGAGCGTCGGCGGGCGTCTGGCTTCCCGGCGGCGTCCGGCGGTGGCCGACCGGAGGCGGCGGTCGTCTTCTTCTCCACAAGGGGAGCTCCGAGGAAGAAGAGGAAGAAGAAGAAGAGGAAGGGGGGGGGAAGGAGGAGGCGTCGCCGGCGCCGGCATTGGAGGACCAACAGAGCCCTCTGAATTTCTGTTGAGGATCAAGATCCGCTTCCTCGGAGGGGAGAAGACCTCCTGCTGCTCGCCGCCATGGCCAAGGTGAGGCCCCGCACGCCGGCCTTGCCTCCGGAAGAGGAGCCGGATTCCGAGGAGACTCGCGAAACCGTGACCAAGAAAGTGCCGGTGAATCTGCCGGAGAGTAACACGGAGACGGGCGACAGACCCCCGGATCTGCCCAGGATACCGTGTCGAGTCGAGTCGATGCAGCGGCAGATCGCCCGGTTCCATAAAGATTGGAGCGCCGGCGCCGCCGGCGCCGAGCTCCCCGTTGTGGATTCTCGGCACCGCCCGAAGGAGTTCCTGCATTACCTCAACCCTGTATCTGTCCACCGTCTTCCGCCTCCGATGACCTTCCGAGAGCTCCCGCTCAGGTGCCGGCACCGTGAAGCCCTTTACTCCTCCCTCTTCTCTTCGCATCCGCGCTCCATCCGCAGAGTGCCACTCAGCCGGGAGTCCCTCTCGCAGTTCCTGTACGACTCTCTTGCCGTCGCCGAGGGCGAGAGAGACGGCGCCACCGGGTTCCTACCCCGCGTCAACCACAGCTCCGGCGGCTCCCACCCCACCGTGGCCCACGTCTTCGCACCTCCGGTGCTGGACCTCCTCGAAGAACCATTTGCCGCCCACTACTCCCCCGAAGGCCACGCCCTTGAGGTGAGAGCTCTCCTCGATTGGGATTTCTTCTGGAAGGAGCTTCCGCCCAAGGCCATGATCGTCGGGATTTCTACCATCTACTGGCGGGAGGTGTGGCGGCACGGAGACCGCGCCTTCCGGTACTGCCATCTCGACGTCGGCCAGGCCATCGCCGCCGTCGCCTTTGCCGCCGGGGCCCTCGGCTGGGGCGCCAGCCTGCTCGACGGCCTGAGTCAGCCGGACCTGGAAACTCTCATGGGGCTCAGACCCTTCCGGACCTCCGGGTGCTTTCGCGGACGGGAGAGGCGGTACAACTTTCCCACCGTCGAGCTGCAGAACCCCGTCTGCGCTGTCCTCATCTACCCTGCTGCGGCACCAAAGTTTCGGATCATGTACAGAAGCCTGAGTAACGCCATCTCCAGGTACTTCAACTCCGTCGCCTGGGCGGGGGAGCCTTCCCCCCTCGCCGGCGGAGTCCACGTCGTCTACCACGAGATATACAGAACCAGTGCCGCTGTCGAGAGGTCTTGGACGAGTTACAAGGAGCTTCTCATCGAGCCGAACAGATTATTACAGAGCAGATCGTTCCCTGAGCTCCTCGGGTACGAAAACTTGACGGTGAGGGAAGCCTGCAGGAGCCCGAGGAGCCATCTCTTGATGGATCCAGGGCACGAGCTGGATCCGGAGGCATTCTACCAGTTTCTCTACCATTGTCTTTCATCCGGTTCTTCGGAAACCGTACTGTGGCGGCAGCGCTGGAGTTTCCCTTTCAGGGTTTTCCGCTGGAACAGCAGGATCGAGATCTTCATCGCCGTTCACCGGGTGAAGATGTTGGCCCGTGGTCTCTATTGCCTGGTGAGAAACGCAGAAAACCTCGATTCCCTGCAGAGCAGGTGCTCCCCCTTCTTCCGCTGGGAGCAATCGTGGGAGTGGTCGAGAGACCTGCCCCTGTATAGGCTCCTGCTGGGAGATTTCGAGGAGCAGGTGGCAGAGATCGCCTTCGAGCAGGTCGGCCATTTCGAGCCCTTTCTTCCTCGCATAGTGATCTCCTTTTGTCATCACCTTTGTCATTACCATCACCATCATCATCATCATCATCATCTTCTTCTTCTTCTTCTTCTTCTTCTTCTTCTTCTGTGAGGCTTTCATTCTTCCGTCCGAAATTCACCTGGGTCGTCATCCGTCTTGTCTTCCGAGGCGCAGCCTGTCGCCATGAACAGCTGCTTCACCGTGATGATGGTCGGGGACTGTGGTTCGGCGCCGTGGATGTACCCTCAGCTGTTCTGGGAGGCTGGAGTTCTCTGCTACTTGCTTTCCCTCGACGCCTATGCGATGGGTCTGACAGCCTCTGGGATCGGCTCCTTCTTCGACAAACAGGGTACGCTGCCCCCCTCCGACTCGCGCTTACCATTTTTTTTTCTAACTTTTTCTTTTTCCCCCAGTCTGTTTGATGTTTCTATAAAGAATGATGAATGGATGCAACTTACCATCTATCTACCGGTTTCTTTTTTCCAAATCTGGGTTTTTTATTTTTTTATTTTTGCTTCTTCAAGATCTCGATTTCTTGAGATGTTCCTGAAGAAATCCATACATACATACGTAAGTTGGTAAGAGCATACATACATGCATACAAACATGCGTGCAGGTCAACTCTGACTTCATCCCCATTGGTTGGCAGCTAGGAGATTACTCAACCCCGGCAGTGGCCGTATCCAGACCCTCTACCTTTGTGCGGTGGGGAAGGCGCGTCCCCCTCCGGACTGAAGATACGGCTGACTCTTGTCGATGCGACGACCACCCGTCCGCCCAGTCTCCGCTCCTCTTATTGTCAACGGAGGATGAGAGATGTCGTCTCTCTGACTTTCCTTTGTCGTTGTTCCTCTCCGAGAAGATATTTCTCCGCCAGCAAGATTTTTGTTGGTCAATGGCCAGATTCGGACCTACCTTTGTCTCCGTTTTCTGATTTGGAAGATATTAATTTTGGCTTTTTGGGGGTGGGGGTACGAACCCATGAGCCGGCATCGCTGTCGTGGCCTTTTCCGCTTTGGATCAGACAGCTCATCGTTGACCTTTTTGGTTTCATTACGGCGGCTCGGGTTGTTGCCCTCTCTCGTGATCACCCTCCAGTGGAGGCCCAGCTGCTGGCCCTATTAGGAACAGCAGCTGGTGGGGGAGGGAGAGGGGAGGGAGGGGATGGGATCTTCTTCAACGGCGGAAGCAGTGGCTGCGCAGTTCGATCCCACGGAGCCTCCGACGGTGTGGAGGAGGAGCTGTGTGGCGACCACTCTCCTCCGAGACGGCGGCGGCCATGGCGGAGAGCGTGAGCCTCGCGCTTGACAGGCTCGGGGAGATGTACGGTTCCGTGGAAGAGCTGCTCCGGCTGCCAGAAACACGGCGGGAGCTTGCCGGTGGGAGGTGGTTGACTCAAGAACTGGACGCCTCCGTCACGCTGCTGGACGTGTGCGCCGCGGCAAGGGAGGCGATCTCGTCGGTGAAGCAGCAGGCGCAGGACCTGTGCTCGGCTCTCCGCACGAGGAGAGGCGGCGGGGCCGCCGCCCTCGGCGGCGCCATTCGCGCCTACTTCCGCACGAGGAAGGCGGCGCGCGAGGAAGGCGCCAGGTGCTTGAGAATCCTGAAGCAGATGGAGCGGAAGCGGGCGGCTCGTCCGGCGGCGTCAACGGCGGCTCCTCCGGCGGCGTCAACGGCGGCGGAGGGGCTGACTGAGGCGGCCATTGCGGTCTTCCGGACGCTCTCGTCGGTCATGTTGCAGGGTGCGGCGCCGGCGAGCGTGAAGAGAAAGTGGCTGCCGGGGAAGATGAAGAAGAGTGCAGCGGAGGACGACGTCCCGTTGCGGGGCCTCGGCGGAAGGCCTCGGCCTGAAGACGACGACGCCGCTGTGTTGGAGGTGGCGGAGGAGGCGCAGAGGCAGCTGCACAGGTTGGAGGCGGGGCTCCGGGGACTTGAGGCCGGGTTGGAGAATGCGTTCCGGCGGCTGGTCCAGCACAGGGTCCTTCTGCTCAACATTCTCAGCCAGTGAGGCCGCATGCCACACCCTGCGGTGCCTGAAGGTTTCTGGTGAAGACTTGGAGACGGTGGGGAGGTGGGTTGAGCTCACGGAGTGGGACTTGTGGTGTTCTTCTGCCTTTGGCAGATGTGTTTGAATATTTCTGAAAGCTTTGGGCTCACGGAGTAGGACTTGTAATGTTCTTCTGCATTTTGGGCAGATGTGATTGAAAATTTATGAAACCTTTTGTAAATGGATGTTAAAGTAGACATTATAAAAAAAAAAGGGAGATCATGTTTCTAAGTTGATGTGTACCTAGTCTCTCGTTGCGAGCATCCCTCATTTATGCAATGTTTTTAGCTTAACTAGTGATCATATTTACACTTCCGGTTTAAGCAAGCAGCCTCCTTTTACAATGTCGATTCCTGGAAGCATTGTTCTGTTGTTGTATCAACATCAAATATTGTGGTTGGGTTCTCATCCTTCTTTCACATGATTCATTTTCTTTTCTCTTTTAAATATTTATTCAAAAATCTGAATATCATCTTCCAGTGTCAAATCTTGTCACAATGCATGCTATCCCTAAAATCTTGGCACAATGATGTTTGCTTATGCTCAAAGAATTCTTATGTTAATTTCTGATACATTATCTATCCAAGAGGATTTACATTTGTTATTCCCTCGTCAGAAACATTGATAATTATCATGTTCAAACATTCCCTTCACCATTGCTAGCTTACAACAACATGAATTCACAAATTATCCAACAATGACCCAAGTTGAAGATGTATGTCTGACTATATTATCATGTGTCACGTTTATTTACTTTAATAAAATTTTTAATTCAGTTAAGACAATATTCACTCTTCTTGTCCTCTTATAAGTTAAAGTTTGCAATCTCTTGATGGTAAAAGCTTTTCTTTGTCACAAGTGAGCACAAAGATTTTAAGTCATTTCATGTACATTGACTTCACTTCAGGTGTAGAAGACATTGTTATCCAATCACTATCTAATGGTATAGATAAACTTAAACTTTGGCTGCTAGTTTTGAAAGGGCACATTCCATCTTTTATGATCGAATGGCGAAGTTGCTCCATGTTGACTTCAAAATTAGTTTTAACACGAATAGTTCAATTTCAACTTTGTACTTGAAGAACCATTTTATGTTTTATTGATACGAAGATAAATTGCGATTGACAATGACTTTTAATTATATAAACATTTGTTGTAGTTCTTCAGATAACCACAACAAATTAACCTAACTCGTTTGATGAGCTATGGAGACCAGCAATAACATCCTCACAAGCCATGACCAAAAAAGAAGACCACGTTCTTGTGCAAAACCTGGAATATTAGTAATAATAAATGTAATAATATCGTCCATTATTCTCTAGCACATTGACTACATGATGGAAGACTCAAAAGATTATTACAATTCCTTTGAAGACGTCACATGCTTCCACAGTGACGATGTCAGAAATCACTGTATGATTATAATCACATTCTTGTGCAAAAATCTCCTAATCATTGAAACAACACCGCTGGGTCACACCGTGAAATTACAAAAAAAGGTTCCAAATACAGCTAAGTGTAACTGTTCATGGAGAAGGCCAACCAACGCAATATCGAGCACGATACGACTTAGCCTATCTTCTTCTCCTTACTATATGTGCATGGGCACATTCTTATGTGCAGGTTTATGAGATATGATTAATCGTTTTTTTAATATTTTGTGTTGCCTTCAGTAACCGACATAATTTAATGGAGCCTGCCGTGTCTCATTCAATTCCTTCCTGAGACAGTTTTCACGTGAGAGTTGTCACCCACGTGTGATGGACCCACATGGAGTGACCCTTGGGGGGGGGGAGAGAGAGAGATAGATAGATAGATAGATAGATAGATAGATAGATAGATAGATAGATAGATAGAGAGAGAGAGAGAAAGATATATATATATATATATATATATATATATATAGAGTTAGAGAGAGAGAGAGAGAGAGAGAGAGAGAGAGAGAGAGAGAGAGAGAGAGAGAGAGAGAGAGAGAGAGAGGCCCATGGGCTGCCGATGATTCTGGAGGAAGCCACCGTCACCATCTTCCTGGCTCCGCTATCGTTCGTCACCGAACGGGCGCCGCGTTGACGTCTAGGGGGATGAAGAGGGGCGGCTGCCGAGCTCAGAGATTGTGGCAGAAAGAGGGATCGGAGGAGAAATCCGTTGTGAGGGGAGTTGGAGCCGTGCTCGTGGGAGAGGCTCTTGAGGTAAGATGAGGAAGATAATATGGGTGGGGGGCGTCTTCCTGTGGAGGCTGCGGATGGTAGAGCGGTGTCGCCGCTGGATGGACGAGATAAGATCGCTGTCTAAGGATCTCTTAGGGTTTTGACCTTGGGGGAGACGTTGTCTGTTAGGTTTCTATCCTGATCAAACAGTGGAGCATAGTGCGACCTCCCCGAGTCAGGGCGGCCTGCGTTATGGGTCTCGGAATTCACCATGGTTCTTCGTCTTCGTCTTCGTCTGGACTTCACGAAATTAACAGTGTGAAGAGGAGAGATCAGCAGGTATCAGTTTTATCGGGGGACTCTTTTTCCGGCGAAAGCAAAAGAATTTCCCTAGGGACGAGCCTCGTTCGAACTACCCGTCAAACCCAGGCTACAGATCTCGTCGTACGACGGCGCGTCCCAGCTGGCGGACCTCCGTCGTAATTCCCTATAACCCTCAACGCACGTTGCCATGTCGAGCGACGCAAATCGCCGCCTGGTCGCCGCCGCCTCTTCTCCGGCGATCTCGTCGAAGACGGCCTCCCACCCGTCTTCCCATCCACCGGCAGCGTTGCACAGTTCCAAGCTCCCGTTCCTCCACTCCGTCCAGCTCCACCCAGTCCCCAGAGTCTGCATCACCTCCGCTACGCACTGCCCCACGCACGCCGGCCGGCACGGCCGGCACTTGGCGCCGCTCAGCGGCCCGTGGCTCCCCACGGAGGCCACCGGCACGCCGTACATCACCGGCGGGAAGGCGTAGCGGCGTTCGCTCAGCACGCAGAACGGGAGGCGATGCTCCAGATGCCTGACGCCGGCGGTGTCCAGCTGGGCCTTGAAGGCGGACTCCGAGTTAAGGCTTCTGTAGCCAGCGGCGTCCAGGGAGGGGATGAGCGAGAGCCGGGAAAGAGCGGCGTGGGAGGTCCGGCCATCACCGGCGCCGAAGCGGTCGTTGAGGCCGCCGTAGCGGGAGCCCTCGGGGACCAGGTAGGATCCGGGGACGAAGCTCCCCGGTACCGAGCGGCGACGACCAGTAGCCGTCCACTCGGGTGCGGACGATCCAGTCGTAGGAGAAATTGCCCTTCGACTCTTGGTTCCTGATCATTGGGAGGCATCCCTCCACCAGCTTGAAGTACTGGAGAAGCCCCTGCGTACGCAGAACCCAAGAACAGAATCTCCATGAAAACTCTCGGAGAAGCTGCCGCTGTGTGGGTGTTTAATGGGAGATCCACTTCTACCGGCGCCGTACCTGGATTCCGTTGGGCGAGCCGCTGGAGGAGAGGACCCGGCCTTGCGACTCGGTCTCGGGGATGTTCTCGGGGACGAAGATGCGGATGGCGGCGATCCGCGGGGCAACCGTGAGGAGGGAGAACTTGAAGGCGTCCCGGTCCAGAGGGCTGTGGAGGAAGAGATCCGCGTTGGGATACTCCGCCAATATGTTCTTCACGATCGTCGGCCCGGTGAGCTCGAAATGCCGTGCACCGCCGACGAGGCAGATGGCGATCCGGGCCCGGTCCAGCTCCGCCTTCCCACTGAGCCCTGGTCCTGGGTCAGGCGGAGGGGAGGAAGAGAAGGGATTGACGAAGAAGGAGGTGATGGGGGTGGCGCTGGGATAGAGCAGCGGCAGGAGGAGGTAGATGAGGAGGGATAGAGGGCCGAAGAGGAGGACCAAGAAGTGCCATTCAATGGCCGCCCCCCATTTCGCCACCACTCCGCCGGAACTGTGCGGCTGCTCCGCCTGGTGGCTGCTCATCATCTCCTCCATCTCTATCCCCATCTCCGCCTCCCCCGCTGCTCCGGCCATTCCCAGGCGACGTCGGACTACGCTGCACCAAGATAGAGAGCGGCGCGCGCTCAGGAAGAAGCCACGACGAGGATGGCCGGCGGATCGCCGGAGAGCGCTCGCGAGACCGGAGGCACCCGAGAAGCCATCTCTCTGGCGGGTAGCGGGAGGCAGAGGAAGAAACAAAGATTGCGGACCCCGGTGCCCTCCTTGCCGTTCATTCCGAGGAGGCCAGAGGCGACCATGAATGGAATGGAAACCAGAGAATTGTCAACTAGTAATAATAACAATCCTTATTATTATTCTTATTATATTATTTAATTAATTATTCAGATTCGGGGATCCTGTGAAGGCACGTAAGAATCTGAATAAATAATCTCCCCGATTAGAATCTAGTGTCAGACATTTTACACAAAAGTCCTAATTCATCATCTGAAGAGCCTCAGACCCCTATCCTATTTTTAATGACACCAAGCCCTCCCCCGACCCGGTATTGTTCTGGGAACGAATCCCCCTCCTCTTCTTTTAATTAGAATTGGAGGCCTGATGCTGTTCGTGGGTGGCGGTCCCCACATGCACGACGGGAGAGGGGACGTCGTGGGCTCAGAGTAGATTACACTAAAGCCCTCCTTATTTCTTTAATGATCTATTTTACATCCCCATCGAAGATTTTTATGCTACTTTTTTCCATAAAAAGATACTCACCCATTAACTTCCAGAATTAATTCACCAGCAATTCCCGCCATCTCTGCAGCTGCCGCCGCCGCCGCCGCCGCCGAATTGAAAGGGGGAGGGAGGGGGGGGGGACGCCACATGGCAAGCGGGGAGGGGCGGGCGTTCTTGGAATATTCCAGATAATTTTTCACGTTGGTTTATATATTACACAGCAGATATGAGATATTATCGTGTTCTTGGAATTTAGTGTTCGCTTAATTTATGCCAAATCAATGCATTTTTGGTGGGTAGCAGATGGGTATCCGTGAAGTTTGATAAAAAAATGTTTTTTTAAAAAATCGTGCGGTTAAAATATTTAGCGGGCAGAGAGGGGGGGAGAGAGAGAGAGAGAGAGAGAGAGAGAGAGAGTCACGTGGGTACGTTGCCATGCAAGGACGAGCTGAGGAGGTCGAAGGCGGCGACGGGAGAAGGAGGCTGTACAGAGTCCCACAAACCAAACGCCCTTCTGTACATGAGAACCACGCAGCTCAAGGGGAGTTTCTCTCTCTAGGAAACACACCACGCAACCAAAAAGAATCGGGCTAGCGAGAATGGTGGGAGCGCCGAACAAGAATGGCGACCTCGGGCGCCGCCGCCTAGTCCGAGAACCTCTCCTCCAAAGCAATGTAATCTGCCCTGGTCGATAGCTCGTCGTCGTCGTCCTCCTCCTCCACCACGGTCCCGTTGGGCGGCGCCGCCCGGCCACCCGGCTCCTCGTAATCCTGGTTGAGCGGCTCCGGCTCCTCCTCCGCCGGCTCTGCGACGGCGACGGGGATCTCCACTTTGATCTTGCCGGCTTCTCTGCGGCGCTTCTGGGGGCGGCCGGGGAGTAGCAGCTGGGCCTCGGGGGCTTCGCAGATGCAGGGGGACGGGTTCTCGTGGAACTCTCCCCGGCCGGGCCTCACCTCCTTGGGGTCGCCCATGAAGCCCTTCTGGTGGGTTTTCACCCTGGCGGCGAAGGCCTCCCAGGTCATGTTGGCCCGCCCCAGGAACAGGGAGTAGAGCTTCTTTGCATTCGGCCGGATCGTCCTCTTGTGCCCGAAGTATCTCCTGAACGAGATAGAGATAGAAAGAGAGAGAGAGAGAAGGTTAATACCAGGCTGCTGCATGAGTCATTAATGAATAACCCACAAATTTTAATCGCAAGAAAGAGAGAGACCCACGAATGTTAATCGCAACCGAGAGAAAACCAGAGAGAGAGAGAGAGAGAGAGAGAGGGAGGTGGAACCAGGCTGGTGCATGACTCAGTGAGGGATGATGGGATTACCTTCTGCCGGCCAGCATCCGGGCCATGTTGCCGTTGTTGTTGGTGACAAAGACGTCGCTTCCGTCGCAGACGATGAAGTCCAGGGCGGCCATCCGGGAAGAGAACCGCGAGAAGGGGGCGAGCTCCTCCGCAGTGGCGAGAGTCTCCTTGGAGTGGATGTTGGGGAAGAGCGCCTTCAGAGGGGCCAACGTCTCCTCACCTCCGTAGACCTCACCGGACGCCACATAGAGGTGGACGTCCCTGCCGAAGCCCAGCGCTCGCAGCATCAGGCCGACCTCCTCCGGGGTCAACGGGCACTTCCCGTGCCTCCTTTCCTTCTCTGGGTTGGTGATCTACAGACACATTTCCAAGGAAAAAAACACCAGGCACCACTCTTAGAGCCTCTCTCTCTCTCTCTCTCTCTCTCTACCTCTACATCAGATCTAAGAGTTTCAGATCCAGTAAGAAGCCACATCTTACATGCAGGGTTTTCCACCTCTTCCTTATTGCACCGAGCTCTCTCCTCTCCTTCTCTCCCCCGCCATAATAGCATCCAGAGAAAGCGAGCATATCAGGCTCAAACCTGGGATCAATGCACAGCTTTCCGAGTCAACACTCCATGAGAGGTGCTATTTAAGGAAATTCTGCAGAGCAAGAACGGAAGGAGATGAAAGATGGAGATGGCAAGTAAGCAAGCACTCTTCACCTGAGATGCAGGGCAATAAAGTGACTGCTCCTCACTCTCATCCGCTCGATCAGCAGGTCACCCATTGCTTGTATGGGATGAGTGAACTTCAGGGCATGGTAGTTGACCCGGCATCTCAGCTTCTGCAGATCCGTGTCCAGTTTGTTGGCGAGTCTGTAGTCGAACTTCGTGAGCTGGACAACCTGGAGACAAAAGGAAATGAGAGAACGGCTCTCATGATGCTTGCGGTGAAGCAGATCAGCCCGTCCCCACACCAACGGGGTCAAGCAGTAGGTGGCGACTCTGCATTTGAAAGCATGAAGAAGTTGACTTTATGCTGAGTCCAGAGCCGGGCTCATGACTGGGCCTCCTATGTGCCCAGAAGTTGACAATTGGTAGAGCGTTGACCACTGTGGCATATTTTCCCTCTTTCAAGAGGGGCGGGTGCCTTACCCTATTTTCTACATGCTCCAGGAGACTCCATTCATCAAGAATTAAGTTTCTTCATATGAGAAGAGCCACGAAACAACCGGAATCGGCTCCAGTGACATGGGCAAAAATAGAATAAATCGGCTCATATGGCCAGTGCCTTTCTACAAGACACGATCAAGTAACAAATGGAGATGACGAGAAGGAAAAAGTAAAATTTCCATGAAGAGATTAATTCAAAGACATATATCTCTACATACATATATATATATTTATTTATTTATATGCCAGAAAAATGGATGATATAGTTTCTGATCCACTGAGATTAGAATGAACTACCAAGTGGGAAGGACTGGTACCAGAAAGCTGAACACTTACATGCCTTTTCAGAAGAACAGGTAAAACACGATTTTGATAACATCTTGGGGTGCACTTCCTAGGAACGCGCATCGTTTGTGGACCGGCAAACGCTTTTCCACCACGTTTTGGCAGCTCCTTTATAATCTTTACATCTTTCGAAAGAGATGATATGAACCAATCAACATCAAATATTTCCGTGAAGTTGCTGCATGAAACATAAACCGGATCACATGTTCTTGACACTAGAAATATCAGAACTATAAGCAATTAGAAAATTGTGGGTGGCCCAAAACCAAGTTTTTTGGTAGGTTTTTATTGAACAATTTTCCTCCGTCATTCAAGGAAAAACAGGTTGAGTGCGAGAAATGTCTGTCATCTGCTCACATAAACATGGATGACCGTATAGAAACCAACCTAGAATCTTTCCAAAACGATTTCTGGTCCAGCTTAGGAACAACAAGTGTTGCATTCAAAATACGTGCTGCAACAACAGCATCTGTTATCTGTAGACCAAAAAAGGTGCGAAATTCGTGAATATACCAGGTTAGTTTTTCTTGCTTGTTGAGAAAGTTCACACATTTCAACATTCAGCATGGACACCGACTCATCAAATTGATAGCACAAATATGCCTGTACGATAAAAATCAAATGAAAGTACTTTAAAAATCCACTAACTCCATGTAGCACTGCATTAGGCATTGGCCACAATGAATGCATTCAAAGATAGTCGTGCGTTCTATACATTTAAAATAATCAACATGATTCCAATATGGACTTCAAGTTCTACACACAGGATCTATACTATATAACTCTATGTATAGAAACAAACAGATTTTCACATAAAAGGAGGGATGAAAGTCGGAAATCAACGATGAAAATTCAAAAAAATACCACACAAGACGCAAAATAAGAGTTTTCATGAACGAGTATATATAAATATAGATATATGATTCTGGGTATTAAAATATATCAAACAAAAAAAACGTATAGAAAGCAGGAACCTGGAGAAAATTCTCAGAAGCAACACAACAAATCTCAGGTGTTCTTAAAATAATCTCTCTTAGTGCCTGAAACACAGATGGAAAGGTATTCCCCTTTTGTGTTTGGTATGACACCAATAATAACATATTGGCGACATCAGAAGAGGTGCCCCCAACCGACATAAGGTGAGCCGGCGGGGTCAGTAACTAAAAGAGAGGATGAACTGGTCCCAAGAAATGGTTAGCAGAGGAGGCAAAGGGGGGACCACGTGGAGAGTGGGAGGATCTCCCATTGTCTCCGGATGCCTCCCTGTTGCCGATCTCCCCCCTTCTTATATGTCCGTAGTTTCCCTTTTGCCTCCTCTGCTAACCGTTTCTTGGGTCCGATTCATCCTCTCTTTCAGTTAATGACCCCTCCGGTTCACCTTATGTGTCAGTTGGGGGCACCTCTTATGATGTCGCTGATATGTTATTATTGATGCCATACCAGTATTTTTCAGAGCAGGATGTACTCATGTTTCAGCGAGAGCTCATAGAACATGTTTGAGAAAGAATATGTCAATGGCCACCATTATAGCATTATTCATCAGCTGAGCCATAAAGCAAGCCACCGAGAGATAATTTTTCACTTTTTCAAGGAAAATAGTGTTTCTATAAATTTATTAAAATTTATCCATCAGGTTCAAAGATATCAACCACTGATCGAGATATAGATGGACTGGTACGAAAGTGCATATGATGGAAGGATTGAAATTAGCAGTATTGATGGGGCGATCTAGGTTTAAGAAACAGAGACAATGGGACAGTAAAGATAGACTAAGTAAATGACAAACATAATTCTTCCTTAAGCAAGAATAACATAGTTCAATCAGAGAACATGGATAATAGGGCAAAGTAAGCCAAAGGAGAGTTGTGTATACAGCATTTCAATGCCCTTGGAAAGCTAGTCGGTCTTGACTGCCGGTATTTACCAGGGAAAATAACTCAGACTGTCCCTGGAAAATCATAATTGCAAATTTAAAACACTGGATGAAGTGTGTTCTTGCTTCAATTGATTTCAAAACCAGAAAACACTATGTCCTGGGTCTTTGTCTCTTTCTCGAAAAGGCAAATGAGAGGTTAATTGTATTTAACCACTCAAAGGATGGACATCTGGTTGGCTTCAATTAATTATTTGAAAGGAGCATGCATACTCATCATCATTACCATACAAATTTAATCCCAGTAAATTATAGTGCACAGATAACTTTGAATAAAAACTGATAAATGCGTCCCAGTTTCACAGCTATCATCAAGGAGTGCTGCATTTTTGTTGGATAGAGGGTATAGTAGTATCCATGCGAATAAGTAGACAACCGAACCTACCCCTGTCCGCTGCTGATTTAAGCCTCCACTAGTTGCAATCATCAAGAACCTTTTGGAATGTGTTACTTCCTGCGCTGCTGAAGTGAGGAAACCATGGATTGGTTATCTCATCCCGAATAATGAGAAAAACATAAAAGAAAAGGGTTTTCCATGAAGGAAAAGAGCATTCAAAGAATAAAGCTCTTCACTTGAAGCGGTAAAAAAAAGAAATATAAATCACAAGAATATCCCTTCTGCTTACAGCTACTTCGTGCCGCAAGACAACAAAGAAGAAAAGGGAAAGAGGGGCTAAAGCTCACTACGAACCTTCACAAACACAAAAGAACGAAAATAATGAACACAGATACAAGTCCTCAACGTGAACATGAAAAAAATGAGAAGAGCCCAGTAGCTTAGAAGCATTATCAGTGCCCGCTCAACGAGTCAAGAACGAAATCGAATGCCTATGGAGTTAAACCCACGCACTTGGAAATTTACTACTGGCGTTACTGCAGCCATAGAAATACTGGGATATCTTTGAACCCCAAAGATCTTGCAACAAGCTCCCACCAACATTCTGCAGAAAAAAATGCGGGGATATTTTCAGACAGTGCCTCATGATAATGAACAAAAAGTTGTGCGGAAAGAATCGAACCGGAACTCGAAACATTCCATCTCCGACAGTGTTCCTAGGGTTATTGGTGCTTCCATCGGGCTGAAAAAAGCGAAAGAAGATCATAGAACACGGGTGAATGTCGCCGATTTTCTGCAGACTAAGTAGGCTGGGGAAGGGAACGGCAATTGGATGATCTTACCAGAATCAACGAGTGTCGGCCAACACGGCTTTGATGGCCATTGTCGGGGAAGGAAGGGTGATCGAGGAGCGGAGGGGCGAGGAAGGAGAGAAGTGCCAGGAGTAGAAGGATAATAACAACGGCCGCGAAGATGACCGATCCGGCGGAGGAGGCCGAAATCAGACACCGGACTTGATGGCGCCGCCGATGGGGCGCCATCCGGGGGGACCGGCCGCGCAACCCCGCCAGCTCTACCTGAGCTGAAATCACACGATGAGGCGGAGGTGAGCCGGAGAGATCAAAACACCCTCTTTCCCGCGCTGCATCGTCCTCGGGGACGAGGAAGTGCCCGTGGGACGCGTTGTTTGCGTCATTGCGGGCGGCAATCAAGGCTATCCTGAAGACGCCAACAATGAAAAAATCACCGCAGGTTATTGACCTCCACGCAGATCTCAAGACATGGGGAGGACCTCCTCCATGGCACCGCCGACGGCCGGCATTCGGGAGCTAAACTACGACGCAGGGGTGTGACTCCCTATCCAATGTCCGCCCGTCCGCAGCGGTTGAAAAGGAAATCAGACCGAACTTCCAAGCGCAGCGGCGGCGGCGGTGAGGGTGGCTCCACCGAGGGCATCTCCTCGCTGAGAGCGAGTTCTACCCCGGGAGGACGGCCTCGGCGGCGGTATCCTCGTTTTCCCCTCCCCTGGTTGACCGAAACGGCCCCGCCATCGCCGCCCCGTCCTCTTCTCCCCACCAGAACGTCACAGGTCGGGGAGATAAGATGGAGGGTATTTACGTCATTATACTGCGTCAGGCGTGCTCCGGTTGGCGGGTTACCCGAGGGAATCCCGTGTCTTTCAGTCTGGACCGGACCGGCCCGGCCCGGATGCGGCGCTACCGTCACCGCTATCGGATTACCGCCCGGGTTTTCACGCGGAGAACTGATGACGTGGGCGATGACCTGGCATCTGACCTGTTGGCAGGGCTTCCCACCGCGGTCGGTCGGCCATTACGGCCATCTAATTCCCTTCTTGGGTGCCACGTGTCAGAGTCTTTCTAATAATTCAACTTTAGTGGGCCCACTGGGTCAGGCTTCCTGGTTATTTCTCCGAACTCGGACCGAGTCGAGGACCTCCACGTTCCGGGCGTGGGGGCTATCGTCCATCGGTGGAGTCTGCAAAGGCAATGCTGGCTCCACTCCATTTGGTCTCCCCTTTTCACCGGAAGTGGCTGGCTATGGGACTCGAGACCTTCCCGAGTAGTCAACTGGGCTGCGACTCGGGACTGACTCGTCCGAGTCTCATTTATATGACCGCTCCCTGAACGCGGTGGTCTTATTCGACACCCACTTGACGAGAACCTGCACCATTCCAAGCTCCCGCTTGGGGCAACCATTGGATTATCGATCATATATAACCAATTATCTTTAATTATGAGGGTAAAATGTAAAAAAAATCACTTGTTTCAGCACTTATTTTTAATAAAAAATTGAATATCAGAATTAATACCAAAATATTTTGGTTGTGTTCATGCTGACACGATCTCTCTCTCTCTCTCTCTCTCTCTCTCTCTCTCTGTCGATATGCACTCCCATGTCCAGGGTCTAGTGTCTCCTGTGATCTTTAACTGAGACAACTGAGTCCTGCTCTGCGCGAGACTCCAGGACAGAAGAGAGAGCATTGCGTGGGAATCTCACGTGCTAGAGAGAGTGAGAGTCCAGTGGACTCCCTGTCTCTCCCCGTCGAGCAAACGCGGAGCCCAAATGGCGGATGTAGTAGAGAACGGGAGATGAGGCGGATTCCGGGCTGCTTCATCCTCTACCCTTCGTGGGTCGTCGTCCAACTGAAAGCTCTGGAGAATTACCAACAGAGCGCCATTGGGAGATGAGAAGCCAAAGCTTGTTGTTGCTGTCTTCATGATGCTTTCCTGTGTTGGTGTCGCATCCATCGTCAATGGGAATGTTCAGCTGGTTGGTGACTTGAGACCAGATTGCTGCTGCCACTGGCGTAGAGAGCTCGTCCCTGATCAAGCCCGGGAACCGCTCCCCCATTCCCTACAGCTGCGACGAGGTCCATGTCTATGCAACATGCATGGCTTGCATGGTCGAGAAGGGGAGCTCGCAGGGTACTTTTACTACTACTTTCATGCTAGGAAGTGATAATGTTTACAAAACTCTGTATATTTGTGCACACATAAGGGGTTGCTGGAAGTATGTGGAGAAAGATCGAGGCTATGTATGCGATGGATGCATGGGTCCAACTTCGCATTGAGTTGGCAGTGCGGTTTAAGTGTCAGGGACTTCTTGGTTGGAACAACCTCCCTTGATATAAACGTAGGAGCATAACTAAGTTCATCCCTAATGGGGTTAGCCTAAACTAGTGATACTAGGTGGGGGAGGGTGTGGGTTTGACACCACTTGTAATGAGAAAGGATTTTTTATCCAATAATGAAGAGTAAGTGTTTATGCAACTGTAGATGTAGGATGATTCTTGAATAATGATTTTCTCTCCACGTAAATCAGATGTGTCTTTTACTTCCGCTATCTCCAATTTATGAATCCATTTATGATGCTGGAGGAGGACACTCATCTCCTAACAATATAAAGCAGGTGTCAAAAATCATGTACTCATTGAACTATAGCATACTAGAATTAAATACATTGTTTCAAAAGAAAACCCAAAGGAGAGAGAAAGTGGGTTGACCTAGAAGTGTGAGAACTCATTAAAAAAATGCCTTGACCCATATTGATATGGAAAGAAAAAGAGTGTCTACATAGTCAAATCAAATAACATTTACAGAGAAAAAAATAGATTATATTTTGGAAAGCTTAACATAGCATAAGACCTCTCACAAGGACTTTGAA
The DNA here is from genome assembly GCA_024713555.1 of Spirodela polyrhiza. NCBI lineage: Eukaryota > Viridiplantae > Streptophyta > Magnoliopsida > Alismatales > Araceae > Spirodela > Spirodela polyrhiza. The sequence goes on from CM046547.1 coordinate 1,513,834, forward strand.
GCATATATCTACAATATATCAAATCCTCTTTTACTAACACATCTTACACCAGTGTAACTAAATCTGATGCTAGGTCTACCCACATGTCAACTAAATCGTACCTTTTGGAAAATCTTTGAAGCGGCATGTCAACAATCAATCATATCACCTTATACATTTTCCAATCTACTTGGAATCAATGAGATAATTATCTCTCAGAGAAGGAAAAACAAGGGTTTATTGGTCTGTGGACATAGGAAGATATTCCAAATCACATAAATCTAGTATGTTCCTTTCATTTGCTCTCTTTATATCTAGTCATTGTACCTTTTTATTATGTTAAAGAAGCGAGATGCTCATCTTCCTGACAAGAATGAGAGTGTGTTTTTAGAGAGACAAAAACCTTCTTGGTGTGGGGATCATCCTAGTGTCGAGAAGTTTCATTGGACCGCAAGTGGGAATGGAAATAGATTGGTTGAAAGTGACAATTGAATATATCTTGAATACTTATGTAATATCCACATGTGAAGAGAGAGAGAGAGAGAGAGAGAGAGAGAGAGAGAGAGAGAGAGAGAGAGAGAGAGAGGGAGGGAGGGAGGGAGGGAGGGAGGGATGAATCATGTCGGGGCTCAAGAATGTTCATGGAATTTATTTTTAATACTCACACGGACGTTCAACTTGCCGGAAAAAACGACTTTATTTTTAATAATGGCGCTGACCAACATTCCATAGTCGGCTTTTGTGAACATCAGGATTTGTCAACTACAGTGGATGACGTTCCTTAGACGGCAGACACAACCGGTGAGCAGATTGTTTCTCTCACATTTGACATCTGATAACGTATCCTAGGAAGCTTCTCCATTTCCTCTCGTCATCTCTCCAGCCAATGACATAGACCAGCCCATACGCGTATAGCTTGAGAGAGAGATATGTTCGTGAATCATGACTTCCCCAGAATTTTCGCGGAGCCATTACATAACGGCGGATACAATACACGTACAAACAAATAAAGAGAGGCAGAAGGGAGGGTTGAATAAGACCGGGTTGTTGCGTCCTCCCCTGAATCTGGATACCTTCTTCGATGCTTCCGGCGTCCTGAAGATGAGCATAAAGGGGTAACAGGAGCAACTAGTACTTCCAGAAGAACCTCAGAACAAGGCAGCGAAGACAAGGATGATACGCTCCGCTGGCCCGGTGCTTCTTCCACTCCCGCTGCTCTTTCTCTTCCTCGTCGTCTCTCCCTGCGTCGCTCAACCCCCTCCCAAATTCCTGTGCACCTACAACTCCAAGTGCCGGGCCTTGGCCGGCTATGTACCCCCAAGGGAGACAACCTATGAGGCCATCAGGGGCCTCTTCGAAGTGGGTTCCATCTACGACCTCTATGGAGCCAACGGCCTCAACGAAACCACACCGACCTCGACCAAGGTTCCTGCCAACACAACCGTCCGGATCCCCTTCACCTGCACCTGCGGTAAAGGGACCGGCGTCTCAGACAGGCGGCCGGTCTACGCTGTGAAGAGTGGTGACTCCCTGGAGGCGATCGCCCGTGAGATCTTCGGCGGTTTGGTGACCCAACAGCAGATCGCCGCCGCGAATGGCATAGCTAACGCCTCCCAGATCAACGTGGGGCAGCGGCTGTTCATCCCTCTCCCCTGCTCCTGCAACGAAAGATATAACACGATTCACCTCGCCCACGTAGTGAAGCAGGGGAGTACTCTGGCGGAGGTCTCCAGCGAGTTCTGGGCGTCGCAGGCGTCACTTATCAGCCTTAACAACATATCTGACTCCAAGAATCTGGTCGCGGGCCAAGTCCTGGACGTGCCCCTGAGCGGTGATTGTCATATCTCTCGTTTTCTCTCTCTGAAAATTCACTTCCCCGTTGACGAAATTATTGACGGCTGCGGTGGCAGCTTGCTACTCGCTCTCAATTCGGGACAATTCCCCCGACTTTGGCCTGATTGTCCCCAACGGTAGCTACGCCTTGACCGCCGGCAACTGTGTCAAGTGCATCTGCAACAGGCCAGCGGCGGAGTAAGAACTTTTCTCTCGTTCTCCAACCCCCGAAATACCCCGTCCGAAGCCTTCGCGCCTTTGTTCATGTTTACTTTACATATCGGACATGTGACCATTCCGTGGGGATGTCCTTGTCCTGTGCTTCTTTAGGATGATCTGCTTGGATTCTCCAGCTTCAGTCGACGACCTTAGTAGAGGATGCAACAGGCAGCGCTGCTACTCAGAGGGCTATCCCGATGAGCTCGGGTTTGGAACCACTTACGGCACCTCATGCACGACTAGTGAGTGCCTCTACGCCGGGTACGACGACCGAGAAATCTTTACTGATGTCGTGATCCGACGACGCAGCAAATGCGGTAAGCTGCACAACTCCGGGCCTCTTCTGGATGTGGTTTAGTTTCTCTTTTACTTGGACACGGTGACCTAATTCTTCCTCCATCCGATCTCGGCCTCGGGAAGATATAAACAATTCGTCAGGTTCGCCGGGAGCGCAATCCGTGGGGAGGGAGTTTCTTCTGTGCTGGGCTGTCCTGCAGCTTCTGGTCCTCTTCGCCGTCCTATAGGGCTGCATCGAAGGACAGCCTCGTCGGCGTCGTCAATAATGACAGCTTGACTTCCTTCCTCCTCGTGGGATCAGGACTGGTCTTCTGCTTGCACTTCTTCTGCATCTGGTTCGCCTCCTCGCGTGATTAGTACATCGCAATCACGTCGACCGTGATTCGTTTCGTTTCGTTCCAATGTGCCTCGTTCACCGACGCGCTTCCAATAACTACTACCTTGAAATCAAGTCAACGGATACCCAGAATCCACCGTCCGGATTAGCCGTTGACCAAAGTACACTCTCCCACGTCACTGAGCACCTCATTAATCAGTACGAAATTCCTTTATGGCTACCGAGGGGAACCAACTCCACTCAATGTAACCTAATTACTGACTAAATAACGCTTTAGACGTCATATAATGGTTGCATTACATTTAAGCTCCACACATCAGAAATGCAGCAATCCTATGAAAGACATGCTGGGCTGGTCCCATCCTGACAAGTGTGACCACATACGTTTGATGATGACTACCCGTTCTGCTGAATATTGGTGAATTTTGAACTAAATTCGATAACTTCTCTGCCGAAAGGGGGAATATATCGGCTGTAGAGTCAACCTAATTTCTGAGTTCATTCTTCTTTATGGTATGTATCAAAACCCCCAATCTCATCGACCAATTCTCTCATTCCGTCTTCCTCCGTTGTGGCTGCCGCTGTGCAGCAGCAACTTCTATGGAGCAGGGATCAGCTGATCCCCAGGAAGGGGTTACCTTCTCACGAAAGCTTCTTAAATGGTATTAATGGTGTGACCACCAGCTTCACCTTCGTAAATGGTTACTTTTTGCGGTTCGATTACTCCGGATGACAGCCTTTGGACAACCGATCTCACGTTGACCGGACGGTCCTCTCTCACCTTGGACGTTCTTTTGCAAATACCACGAAGCTTCTCCACTTCCGCTCTTTGTCCCGTTAAACCAAAGTTATACACAAACATTTATAATATATATACATATATACATATATATTGACCCAACGAGAGAGAGAGAGAGAGAGATGACGGTGACTAAGAGGCGGCCTGGTGGCTGGCTTAAAAACCTTTTCTCCGGTGCACCTTCTCCGATGGTTCCGACGCCGTGGAAGCGACCATAAAAGAATGAGAGGAGCACGACGTTCCTCAAGAAGAAAAGGACGCTAAGACGCTCGAGATGATCCGATACGTAGGCCCGGTCGTTCTTCCATTCCCCCTCCTCTTGCTCTTCCTCTTCCTCGTCTCTACCTGCACCGCTCAACCCCCTCCTAAATTCCGCTGCAGCTCCAAGTCCAAGTGCCAGGCCTTGGCCGGCTACGTGGCCCCAAGGGAGACCACCTACGAGGCGATTAGGGGCCTCTTCCAAGTCGAATACATGTACGACCTCTATGAAGCCAATAACCTCGACATGGCCACCCCGGAGTCGACCAAGGTCCCCGCCAACACCACCATTCGGATCCCCTTTACCTGTGTCTGCGCCAACGGGATCGGGGCCTCCGACAGGCGGCCGATCTACGCAGTGAACAAGGGTGACTCCTTGGAGACGATCGCCCGGGAGAGGTTCGGCGGACTGGTGACCTACCAGCAGATCGCTGCCGCGAACCGCATCGCGAACGCCTCCGTGGTCAACGCTGGGCAGCGGCTCTTCATCCCCCTCCCCTGCAGCTGCGATCAGGTGGACTACAACACGGTACACTTGGCTCACGTCGTGGAGAATGGGAGCACCCTGGCGAATCTCTCCAGCATGTTCTGGACGTCGCAGGCATCGCTTATCAGCCTCAACAACATATCCGACCCGAAGAATCTGCTCGCCGGTCAAGTCCTCGATGTGCCCCTGAGTGGTGATTGCCATATCCCTCGCTTCTTATCTTTCAAAATTCATTTCCCCACAGACTAACATCTGGACGGCGTCCTCAATTACAACTCCGGCGGCAGCTTGCTTCTCACCCCCAAGAATGTCCTATTCCCGCGAATTTTATCTGGTTCTCCCCAACGACAGCTACGCCCTGACCGTCCGTAAGTGCATCAAGTGCACTTGCAACAGCCCTGCTACCGAGTGAGGACCCATCTCTCTCTCTCTCTCTCTCTCTCTCTCTCTCTCTCTCTCTCTCTCTCTCTCTCTCTCTCCGGCCCACAAAAACGGATCCCTTTCTCCCCCTTCTCTTCATATCTTGGTCAGTGGAAGGACGTTAAGACCTCGTTCGTGTTTCTTCAGGATGCCCTTATACCGGTCGTCTGATATAATGGAGCTCTGCACACTGAAACGCAATTTCGAGGAAGCGGTAGAGTTTTCCGAAACTTTCGGCAAGGAATGTAGGGCCACCAAATGCCTCTATGCCCGCTACAACGACCCCTCCATCTTCGTCATCACCATGGTCAGCAAATTTATGTACTGTGGTGAGCTGCACAACTCTGGCCGCTTAGGGCTGTTCCTTTTGTCTCTCTCTTACATGGAGATACTGGCTCTATGAGTACGACCGGCTGACCTAATCCTATCCCTCCCCTCCCGGTTTTCTGTTTCTAGGTCCAAGTTTCTCATCAGTACCCTCTGGAGCTCAATCCGTGGAGCGCGGGCTTCTTCTGCGCTGGCCTCGCCTTCTGCCTCTGTTCTCCTTGGGCGTGTCTCTTCTCCCCTTCTCTTTCTAGTAGGCCACCGTGGAATGACGAAGCTGCGTCGGTACTGTGAATAATAACAGCTTGATTTCTTGTTTCGTCGTGGGCTCCGGACTGATCTTATGCGTCTCTGTCTTCATCATCTAGTTCTTTCTCCTGCTCGCGTGAGGGGCATGTCGCGAGACCTGTGTCCTTTATGTGTTCTGATTTGGCCTTATATTCATCTTCACCACCCATTAATAACAGTGGAGCAACCAGAAGGTCAATGGATGCAGATAGTAACGTACCATCCGCCAACACCACGGTTTCGCCGTTGACCCAGTTACATTCTCTCACGTTATTTTACTTATTTATTTAATCAACACGGAGAATTAAATTAATTGCTAGGCAGCGTTTTACCTGATCCACTCAGGATCAAATGACTATTAAATAATTTCACCCATTTTTTTTTTTAAATGGTGTTTACTAAACCTATATTTGCGCACTATATTTAAGCAACACGCAGAACAAAATCAATTAATGTTAACAGAATAATGGATCGATCGTGATGTTTCTGGATGGACTTGGCTTTCTACCATAGAGTCAGAATACATGACAATTCTTGAAGCTCCAAAGGAAGTCACTGGATGAAATAACTGATCAAAAAGCTTGGAATTGATCAAGATGGAGTTCTATTCGCTACGATAGTCCGAGTGTTAGTTTTTTGGCAAAGAATCAAGTGTAACATGAAGAGTAAACAGGTCGACGTAAAATATCTAAAGATCAGATAGTAACTAGAGGTGATATTCTTTGACAAAAAAATCACACTTCAGAAAATATTGTAGGTATGTAAACCATCCCGGTTACATGACTTGATCAAACTCAACATGCTAAAAGGGAGAAGCGCCGCCTCTTTTCCTTCTATAAGGAAAAGGCCTACATGCCCTACATAAAGTCCTCACTTAAGGGTTTGTGATAGGACTCAAATTATCAAGAATAGAAGAGCAATTGCCTGTGCTTCTGGTAAGGCTCTGTAGAAATTTGCCTCTCGGATCTCTACGTCCTCTTCGAATCTCAACCATCACTAGAAGAAGCCCCAGCCGACTACAACTCCCCTCTCCCTTGATGTCTTGATCTCCAAGAACTTCCAAGAGTCCTCAAAAAAGGTCCCCCCTCTCTTTCTCGATACTCTTATTTATACCATTAAAGAATCAACCCTTCTTCTTTGCCAACTCTTTGACAGTTGGCAACCGTTTTGTGTTTTATTCCATATTAAGTCTACCAGTCTTGAATCGGTAGTTATGCCCGTGCAGACTGTTGAACCGGCTCCTGATCCCCTTGGACTAGGTCAATGGTCCACATGTTGTCTTGTCTCTTGCATCTCTCGTATACATGAATAGGGATCGTATCAGTTTGTTTGGTCCCTTTGAAATGAGGTGCTGGGCCCTTGGGGCATATGGCCATTCCACCACGATCTTCTCGTCTATGCTGACAATTCATGTACCGCTCAGTCTTTAAGTACGAAGAGTGAGCAGTTCACCTCCCCACAATGAGGAATGGTCCATTTATGATCCATCCCTTCAAAGACATGAGCTCTTCACCTTCTCTCATTGAGTGGCAATCCATTGATGGACTGTTGACCTCCTCACCTTCTCACCTTAAGTTTAGGGAATTTCAAGAGTCATCTCCAGCTCTATAAAAGGAAACTCACAACACTACTTGTAACACACGAAGTCATATATCATTCAAGGCTTAGAAGAAAATTATCCTTCCAATTCGTTCTTCTTGTTCTTTTCTTTCACTATTATCAGTATATTCTTTTAATGGTATCAAAGACAAGCTGCTGAACAACATCTAGATCAATGGCAACACCACCAAATGTCCTACCCTTTCTCTTGTTGAAGTTATCTCAAGATAGCTACCTATTGTGGAAGACTTAATTTCTTCCACTCCTCAAGAGTCATGGATTCATCTCCATGGTTAAAAGTTATGCTCCACCTCCTTCAGTAACCGTCATTGATGAAAAGAAAGTCTCACACTCAAATCCTAAATTTCTAAAATGGGAACTAAATAATCAGATTGTCTTTTCATGAACTTTATCATCTCTTACAAAGTCCATCTTTCTATTAATAGTTGGATACAATACGTCTAAAGAAGTATGAGATCCATTAGTTAGAGAATTTTCCTCTTGCTTTGAATCTAAAATTTAATAATTACATACCAAATTACATGCCTCATAATGTGGTACAAGTTCTATTTAAGAATATGTTTAATCTATCAAGATTATTGCAAATGAATTTTCTATTACTGGTCAGCCAATAGATGATCAATAACTAATTATCATAGTACTTAGAGGACTAGGGTCAAGTTATGAAGCTTTTATTACAAGTTTGACTAGATGGAACTGCTCACTTTAGAAGATTTTCTTGCACATTTAATGACACATGAAACAATTATGGCATAGTATCAAATCACTCAAGGTACCCATGAGTAGCCATCTGCCAACCTTGTGAATATAAGTCAGCTTACCAATAGAGGACATGGTCGCAAGAAATAACGTGTAACTGATGTCAGATTTGTCTTCAATTTGGGCATCGTGGCCTAGAATGTGGTGAGTGTTTCAACAAAAACTTTTCAGTTAGTTTTACAAATGCTCAACTCTCATGAGAAGACTAACCATCAAATGACCATCCTATAATTACCTACACATCCACATATGGTACTCCACCAACATCATCTAGAGGATCTACACTCGGAGGACCCTCAATAAATAATTCAACAACATGGTATCTAGATAGTAGAGCTACTCATCATGTCACTCTAGATTATAACACACTAATTGACCCTATAATTTATACATGTTTTGACGAATTATATGTCAAAAATGGTGAAGATCTATCAATCTCATCTCATTGATTTTCCATATTTCACACTCCCATAAATTAAATAATGTCCTTCATGTTCCGAACATCACTTGTAATTTACTTTCAATTTGAAAGCTTACCTCTGACAATAATGTCTCTATTGAGTTCTACCCATCTTATTGTCTTGTGAAGGACTTGACATGGGGAAAAGTTCTTCTCCAAGGATGACTTAAAGATGATATCTACTACCTCCCTCTATTCTAGCAAGTACTTACTACTTATCTTGAGGAACATGTCTCTCCTCTAATATGACATGTTAGACTAGGACACCCAAATTTTCAGATCTTATGTAACATCATCTAATAATTTGGCCTACCTACTACTCATCATCCTAGTCAATCTCTTTGTGAATAATATTTCTTGTCAAAGAGTTATAAGTTACCATTTTCTAAATCGTCTTGTATAACTTAAAATCCTCAACAATTTGTTCATTCTAATCTTTGGGGACCCTTTGCAGTCCAATTTCATTATGGATTTTCTTATTATGTCATTTTCATTGATGACTATAGTAAATATACTTGGCAAGACAAATTTTTTATCCTTATCACTCCACCATGGGAAAACTAATTGAAAAAGAACGACGCTTCAAAAATCCATGGCAAGCCCAACAACGAGATTGGTTGGATATCGAGAAGAAAAAATAAAAAATACTTGGACGACAACAACAATGAGACCTCATAAAATAAGTTTCACATACTTTACGAGGGTCAAAATGATGTAAGACAAGTATGATAAACTCAAAGTGGGTTGGCCAAAGATGATATAGGGATGGATAAATCATGCCACAAATCACATCATCGGCTTGAACCTTTAAATCGGAGAAAATAATGATGGTGCAGCCTCATTCCTTGGCTGAGGGTGGGAGTACTATCTTACAACCACCGCGATAAGTAAAGCTCTAAATTCAAAATCTTGGATAGTTGACCATGAGAAGACACAAATGTATTAAACTAAATCTGACGGTGGTGGAAAAACACACAAGAAATTATCAGATGGAATAACATAAGTCACCGAAGAGTGAAGAGAAGACCTTCAGCACTAGTACAACACGATGAGTAGTGCGGCGAGCCTTGAGTTGCACAGGCAGTGGAAGGATGGTGACTAAAATTCTACTGATTAGTCTTCCATTCATGGATCAAGCTCTTTGCCAAGATCTTCACAAATCCAACTGCACGGACAATTGGTGGGGGATCAAGGGGCTAGCCTCCCTCTTGCAGGGTTTGGGGCAGCACCCTGAAACCTAAATTGGTGATGATTTCGTGTGCCCTTTTGATGGAGGAGTCTTGACGCTTCTTGGCCAGACAAGCAGCGGGGAGAATCGCTACTCGTGTGGGCAATGGATGTTTGAGTCAGCCGATTATAGATGACCCAAAGGGGAACCTCGCAGAGAGTGTTGACTGTGAGGAGTCAACGTAGGTGACGTCTGTGGGTGACAGGAGAGTCTACAGGTGGCAGGCAATGTCTGCGGCCATTAAGCAAGACCACGGGCAAGAGGAGATGCCCCGGCTGGCAGGCAACCTCTGTAGCCGGCGGGCGACCTTCGTGCGAGCCGGCGGTGATGTCTACGGGTGGTAGGTGAGTCCATGAGTGGCAGGCGACATCCATGGGCAACAAGCGACACTCACTACTTGCAAGTAATGTCTGTGGGTGGCAGATGAGTTTGCGAGTGTAGGTGACATTCATGGTTGACAAGCAACCTCCGTAGGCAGGTTTACAACTAATAACTTGTGAAAATTATATATTAATGTGTTATTAAATAGGGAGAATAATACATATTTGAGAATTATTTCACAAGTTATTATGTTAAGTATTTTATTTATCATTTTAATGAGCATCCTTAAATCTTGATTTAAATTGATATTTTATGAATAAAAAGAAAATTGATAAGAATTTATTTCATATGTTGAAGCTTAATTCTCATTTAGTTTATTTTTAAATAAAATTCTGTTGTGTTAAATTTTTATGATTAACTAAAATATATTCTCTATAATTTTTCTAAAATTTTTAGGCATTAAAATAGATATAATAAATAAAATGAAAAATAAAAATAGGTGCATCGTTAGTAGGCCTAAGGCACACCACTTAATGGGCCTAATGTAGTCCAGAGGCCACACTACATTTGGGAGCGGGCCCCAAGGGCACACCACCTCACAACCTATGTAATCAGTAGTGGATCTTGATCTTGGGTTTGGGCTGAACAGATCACCTCCATGGCCTACTAGGAGTTGGGTCTCAATCCAAATCTTCCATAAGAGTTGGTAGTCAAGTCTGGATCATCCCTTTTAGAGGTGCTTGCGATAAGTCATAGGCATCGATTACTATATATTACTCTATATGCATCAAACTTCTAATATGGGACTAAACGACATCTTCTTATCTTTTTCAGATATGACGGCAAAGCAGCAGCAATGGCTAGATCTAATGATCCAGAAGCCACCACGTCACCACCCACCATCGTACAAAAAGTAGCCGTCGATCTGACGGTGATGACAATTATACCCAACACATGAGAACGTGCCACGTCACTACCCACTATCGCACAAAAAGTAGTGCCAAATATAACAACAACCGCTATCAAATCCAATGCACTAGAAGCAACCACATTTCCAGCCATCAGCACGTGGTTCGGCGCCCACACATATCCTAATAAAGCACGCGAAAAAGGTGCAAGAGGTGAAATAGATCTAATGATGATTGAGAGGCCACATCATCCCCTTCAAAGCAACATGACGATCCTAAGACCTTCCATTGACAAAGATGTGGGTCATTCCGATGGTTGATGTTAAATGTATAAAATTTGAGATCTAGTACTAATAGATAGTGTATTAATGAATGAAACAAAAGGGGATATACTAGAATCCATTGTAGAATGAGGGAATATGAATGGTCTTTTGAATCTATAGAGTCTTCATACTCTATGAGAGATAAGATGCTCCAAGAGTGACTCACACATCGTGTTACCCAAGGACCATGGCCCCTTATTTATAGACAAGGGGCAATTAGCCCCTTGGTGTCCATTTCAAATTTTGCTCATCATAAAATTGGAATAAGACAATCTCTGCATATAATTATATATACGCCCATATTTACATAAAATGTCATAATCTCAAACTAAAACTTAAATGAATCACATAATATGAGATTAATTAAATGATGGCCCCATAATGTACAATTCATGTATAATTTGTTCATGTCAAAATAAAAGTAATAATCTCCCACTTGGACAATATTTATATATGATAACTTGATATTATACATTATGACTTAGGAGTTCAATATAGTGTTATGATTACTAATGACATCTCCAATAATTTCATATATCATTACACCAATATAGAACTAAATGGGTTTTCGTCACATTTTTGCCTAATTAAACCTAATGATAATCACATATATTGATATAATGAAAAATATAGATCACATATAAATGTGTAGCATGAAAATTACATGAACTATGATTCATACATGTACATTTCTAACTTATTTCGAATGGAGATAAAATAAACATATTCAAAGTAAGTAAAACATAAACTTTATTCATGCATAAGTTCTTCTAATTCTATGAATTTTTCTAGAACGTTCTTCTCTGAATATCATTCAAGAAAGTTTCGGATTGCCTGTTATTCAACCAATCATTAATCCAAGGTTCCGGACATTTATTAAATGATAGAGAGACCCATCAGGGTAAAAAAACTATAGATACAAGATATGGAAGGAAAATAAATGCTTTTTTTTTTTTTTCACTTTGACTTTTTTTTATTTGTGAATTGTTACTGAACCTAATTCTTTTGTTGATTTATCTTATCTGATCTTTCCTTGAAGCATGAGTTCTATAACAAGGTATGGAACCTATGGATCTATTCCCATTTTTTGTATAATTATTTAGTTTAGTCCTTTATTTAGTCCTTAGATCTAAAAGGAATATAGAAATAAAATAAAGATAGGGTATGTTTCGGATAAAAAAAAAAGCAAATATAGTTCTCAGATATTTCAATTGAACAAATTAGAAACAATTGTATTGCATCCTTTTTTGTTCTTTTCAATGAATACTCGAAAAAGAACTCCACCCGGGGATCAACTAATTATTTTAAAAAGTATAACCAAAGGATGTGTCTATAAACATATGAGCATTAAGATACAAACTCCCACTAAAGTTACATATTCTCATGAGGTATTATTCCCAGATGAATAGTGTGCTTGCAAAAAACATTAGGTGGTAGTCTTTTAGTAAGAGAATCTACTATCATAGAGTTTGTCCCAATATGCTCTACTAACACTTGGCCACTTTGAACTCTTTCCTTAACAATTTGGAACTTGATGAAACTCTTATTGACATAAACAAATTTAGAATTTATTCAGAGTTTATATGCTTAGACTTTGTGAAGCTCCTATTGCTTTTAAAAAATATGGCGGTTGACTTATTGTCATAGTACAACTATAGTGGTCTTTTAAATTCCATCTAAAATTTGTAATCATGTGACAAAGTTCTTTATCCAGATTGCATGATTGAATGCCTCATAACATGCTATAATTTCCATTGCCATAGTGGAAGAAGTTATGTGTGTTTGCTTAACACTCTTTCATAATATAGCTCCTCCAACCAACAAATATATATAGCATATAATGGATCTTCTACTATTTATGCATCTAGCAAAATTAGAATCAAAATACCCAATGATCTCTAATTGATCTAATTTTTGTATGTGAACATATAATTCTTTAGTTTCTACAAATATCTCATTACTCTTTTGACTACTTTCTAATGATCTACACCTAGATTACTTATCTTCTCAATATTACAACTATGATTGGAATATCTAAATGCGTACATACTTGAGCATACATAAGATTTACTACGATTGACGCATAAGAAATCTGCATCTCTTTTACTTCAAAATCATTTTTAAGGCACTAATTGAGACCAAATTTGTCTCCTTTAACAATAGGGGTATGAAGTGGTTTACATTCTTGTATGCCAAACCTTTCAATAACTTTCTTGATATAACTCTTTTTGTGACAATACAATGTCATTTTGAGGATGATCTCGATGTATCTATATGCTTAATACATAAGAGGCTTCACTAAAATCTTTCATCGACATATAAAAGCCCATAGATGCCTTTACTTCCACTAAGCTTAGCATTTACATATTCATCAACCATATTCATCTCAAAACCAAATAAAAGTATGATTTGATAAAATTTGTGATACCACTAATAAGAAGTTTGCTTGAGCCCATAGATGGATTTCTTTAATTTGCAAACTATTGTCTTTAGATATTTAGAGACAAAGTATTTTGGTTGCAACATATAGATTATTTCATCAATGTCACCATTGAGAAATGTAATATTTAGATCCATCTAATGTGACGCAAGATCAAAATGAGCTACTAGTACCATTATAATTCTAAAATAAACTATTGATGAAACTAAAGAAAAAGTTTATTGACAATTAATACCTTCTCTTTAAGTAAATCAATTAGTGACAAGATGAGTTTTATATCTCCCCACATTACCCTTTAAATCACTCTTGGTTTTAAATATCCATTTACAACTAATGGGCATCAAGCCTTTAAGTAATGAGACAAGATCTCAAACATCATTGTCTTTCATGAATTTGATCTTTTCAATAATGACATCTATCTACTTATGCAAATTATTACTTTATATGACAATGAAAATTAATAGAATCATTTTTTATCATTTCAATAATAGCCTTGTGTTCTTGAAGAAATATGACATAATCATTTAAAATTGCACTTCTTCAATCTCTCGTGGGTCTTCCCAATAACATTGATTCTTGAAGAGGTTGATTTTATTCTAATGAAAGAGATATGAGATCATTATTTTATTTTGAAGTTGCTACTTGATCAATGCTATCCAAAATGGGATCATTTTGGTCATTGTCTAGCAAGTAAAGAAATATTTACATATTTTTCTTCAAAAATAATGTCTCTAACTTTATTTCCCCTTGTAAACTCAACATCTTCGAAGAAATGAGATTTCTCATCTCAAAAATAAATGTAGTAACGAGATGATAACACTTATATACTATAGACCTTTCCAAGCACCCAACATAGTAACTAATTGTTTTAGAGTCTTTCCTTTCATTTGACTTGTAAGGTCTTGCTTCTAGTTGACCACCCCAAATGTGCAAATGTTTAAAACTAAGTTTTACGTTTGCCCAAAGTTCATATAGGGTTTTAATAGTTGATTTCTTTAGAACTCTATTAAACAAAATAGGTTGTAGTCTTTAATGCTTCTCCCTAAAATTTATATGGTAGGGTAGATTGGGAAATCATACTCCACACCATATTTTCAAGTGTTCTAAGAGAGCTCGACATGATATACTGCAGGATAATGTCACACCTCTAAACATTTAGCAAAAGGTCATAGATATTGTTCTCTTGATCTATCATATCTACCATAGTATTCTCTACCACAATTTGATTTGACGACTTTTATATTTTTGCTGAATTAATTCTCAACTTCAATTTATATTTCTTGAACACATTTAAAGATCAAACCTACTCATGAATGAAATACAAATAGTCATGCTAAAAAAAATCATCTATAAATGTGACAAAATATTATTATACATTCTAAGTAATTGTAAGAAATAGACCACAAATATCTATGTATCAATTCTAAGATATTTGAGACTTGATTGGCATGTATTATCCTTAGGTTTGTTCACTTCTCTTTAATACAATTGACACATGTGTCAAAATCTTTATCATTAGGAGGGTCAACAATTTTGATCAGAAATGAAGTGGTCAATTCTCTTTTTCAAGATATGACAATCTCTTATGGTATAGTATCACAGAATTATTTTTAGTTAATTTTTTCTTTGTACTCCTTGTGTTTGTATGTAAATACAATTTATTACCTACTAATAAAGTATTGATACCAATAATATTTGTACCATAGAAGAAACTAAGATTTTCATTTCTAAGTAGACATCCATAACCAAATGTGTCTAATCCCAAAAATAAATTAAGTTCCATCTAAAGACAATACAACAAAAGTCTCAATCAAATTTAAATTATGTGCAGTGTTTAATAGTAAACAAAATGTACATATTGCTTCCACTTCAAATTGAGTGCCATTAACTATATAGACATCAATTGGCTTTCATCAATGAAGGTAATCCTACATAGATACAATTATATGAGTAGTTGCACTAGTATCTATCTAGAAGTGTGTAAGGGTAAAAAATTAAATTAACTTCAGGACAAACCAAAGTGAGAAGGTTACCTTTTTTGCAAGTCAAACATAATACATCATGCAATCCTTCCTCATGTGCCCACCACGCTTGCAAAAAAAAACAAGTGAGTGAAAATAGAGCATTAAAATTGCTCTCAACATGGAAGATTTAGACATTGCACTAAGGAAAGATCAACCCATTGATTCTAACGAATTGAATCACATGCGATAATGATCATAAAGCATGCAATTCCACCAGCCTTTAGGGGCACTTGGTCTGATGAAGACATTATGACTAAAAGTTTCCTTGATTAACTTAAGCTTAAGTTTGCCAAGAATAAAAAGGTTGAATCATATTCAACCATGAGAAAATTATTCTCAATGAAGTGTAAGGGACAAAAACATAAGGGAGCACATGCTTGAAATGTCTCAACTTGTTACAAAATTAAATACACTAAAGTTAGAGTTGTATGATGATTTACTCGTGTGTTTAATTTTACTTTTACTTCCTAGACAATATAGTCATTTTCATGTAAATTATTACTATCAAAAAAATAAATGATCCATTAATGAGCTCATCTCACATTTGATGCAAGAAAAAGAAAGTTGAAGCAAGTTATGAAAGTGCTCATATGTTGCAGCCTTCTAAAGACAAAATGAAGAAAATGCCTAAAGACAAGAAAGCTATATGTGCCCCACCACTAAAGAAAGAAAAGAAGTAATCCACTTTTTTATTTTCTTTCTTTAATAGTGGGTCACCTACGACTTCTTTGCACTTAGGCTTTTTCTTCATTTTGTCCTTAGAAGATTACACTATATGAACACTTTCATATTTCTCTTGCTTCAACCTTTCTTCTTGTACTAAATATGAGATGAACTAATTAAGGACCATTTGTCCATTTGACAATTATAACTCACTAAAAAAGGACTATTTGTACACAAAGCGAAAGTAAAACTAAATACACAAACAAATAATTATAAAGTTTTAACTTTATTGTATTTGATTTTGTAACAAGTGGAGACATTTTAACTATGTGTTTGCTTATGTTTCCTTGTCCCTTCTACTTCATTGAGAATAAGTTTACCAAGATCAAATATGTTTCAACCTTATCACTCTTAGCAAACTTGAGTTCAAGTTTCTCAAAGAAACCTTTAATTGTAATGTCTTCATCAGACCAAGTGCCCCTAAAGCTTGGTAAAATCACATGCCTTATGATTATTGAACAGATACGATTTGATCTTTCCTATTTCTTAACATCTTTCAATTCATTAGAATCAATGGGTGAATCTTCCCTTAGCATAATGTCTAAATTTTCCAAGTCAAGAGCAATCTAAATGATCTATTTCCACTCATTAAAGTTTGACTCATTAAGCATGAGAATTGAGTTGATACTAGTAGAAATAAATGCATAATTCAAACCTATATAAAGAACAACATTAAGCTCACATAAGTAATTAAAATGCAAATAATACTACTTCTCATCATAAAACATAGTGCAACATCAATATTTTGTCTTTGGACAGTAATATTAACCCCAAGTGACATCTTGTTGTGAAAAATAAATATTGGCAATAAGTTTTTGTCAAGTAACAAGCCTTTCTTTGGACTGACCTATTGTTCTCATGAAAATATCATATAATTGTCACATATTTATTATCACATGTGTATGCAACGTGAAAAATACAAAGCTTTCCTTTGGGCCAATTAGTATCTTCATAAATGATATACATCTAATAAGTTAGAAAAATCAGTATCTACAAGAGAGCCCACTTTGGCGAGATGTTGATTCTATAAATAATTATAAAATATTAGACATGTACCAAAATTTGAAGCATGATAGTTATTCAATTTTAGACATATTCAATATAATCACAACACAATGATGCATCAAATAACTACATGCATAACTTCCGAAATTAAATTGACTAAATATTTCAGAAATAAAATGACATTCAATTAAATTTTCCAAAATTATCGGCGCCGACGTCATCATCATGATGCCATTACCAAATATATAGACGCGCTGATTGACCGAATCGGCATATGCCGAGCCGACGCGCCGTCTTTCCAGCGGCCGCAGGCGCGCGCCAGACCGGTGTAAGCCGAACCCACGCGCGCAGAGCCGGTGCACCGAGCCGCTTAGTGGGCGCGCGCCGTTCCTCCGCCCGGTGCGCACCGAGCCGGTGTAAGCCGAATCGGCGCTCTCTGAGCCGGTGCACCTCAACAGTCGGGTGACGGGTCGGCGCTCGAACCGGCGGGGGACGGTTCCTCTCCCTCCCGTGAGATGCGGACCGTCGGTTCCGCCCGTCATGGACCGAAAATCGTGCGGGCCATTCTCCCGCAAAACCGACTCGCGGAAAATGGGCCGCTTCGATGGCTTTAGGGTTTGAACGGTCAGAGAGAAAATCGGGAAAGCCATCGCCCGTTTGCCCCTCGTCCCTCCGCCTGTTTCCGGAAGGATCGGAAGCCATCCTTCGTCGAAGGAAGGAGGGCGCGGACGCCGCCATGGCCCACGGTCCTCCGGCGCCCTCTTCCGGCAAGGTTACCCCTGCCGTGGTCCACCGTCTGGCACCTCTTCTTCCACCAGACTCAACCTACTCATCAGACGACGAAAGGAGGAGAAGGGGAAGGTATGGATTCCTACGACGACTCCATAATATTCTCCAGGTAACGAAGAGCAGGAGAGGCGTGTGGAAACCACCTCAGAATCCTTCATGTTCAAAGGAGATGTCGCCTGTGGACAGTTCATGATTTTGTATTCCCAAAATATTTTGATATTTCTAAATCATCGCGAACTCAAGGATGATGCATTAAAATATCAGAGGCATTAATCATGCATATATGTCATAGTGACGCAAGATAGTGGACGAAAATGGTATATAAACAAATAATACATTTCGAAAATCAATCCAGAGGGCTCTGATATCACTGTTAGATATATCAAATC
Source organism: Spirodela polyrhiza (assembly GCA_024713555.1). Lineage (NCBI taxonomy): Eukaryota > Viridiplantae > Streptophyta > Magnoliopsida > Alismatales > Araceae > Spirodela > Spirodela polyrhiza. The sequence goes on from CM046547.1 coordinate 1,532,064, forward strand.
TCAGATCTAATACCGATGAACGGAGTGTATAAATGAATGAGACAAAAGGGGCCATACCAAAATCCATCGTGGAATGAGCGAGTCTTCGTACTTTGTGAGAGATGGGATGCTCCATGAGTGACTCACGCGTTGTCTGACCCAAGGACCATGGCCCATTATTTATAGACAAGAGGTAGTTTCCATCTTGATGCCCTTTTCCAATTTTGCCCATAATAAAATTGGAAAAGGACCTGGTCTCTACACATAATTATATATATGACCATATTTGCAAATGATGCCATAATTCCAAAATTAGAACTTACTTGAATAACATAATATAGGATTAATAAATTGATATCCCCGTAATTTACAATTCATATATAATTTGTTCATATCAAGATTAAACCCAACAGTTGACACTCACGTAAATGATCAACTTACAAAAAAAAAAAACGTCTTTACCTTTAGTAATAATGCAACTAATCAATATTTCATAGTCGGCTTTTGTGAACGTCAGGATTTGTCAACTACAGTGTATGACGTTCCGTAGACGGCAGACAACCGGTGACAAGCCCATACGCGTATATCTTGAGAGAGAGAGATGTGCGAGAATCATGGGTCCCCTAGAATTTTCGCGGGGCCAGTACATAACGGCGGATATATAATATACATACATATAAAGAAAGGCAGAAGGGGGTGTTGACTAAGAGGGGGTTATGGCGTCCTCCCCTGAGTCTGGATACCTTCTTCGATGCTTCCGGCGTCCTGGAGATGAGCATAAAGGGGTAACATGAGCAGCTAGTGCTTCCAGAAGAACCAGATAACAAGGCAGTGAGGACAAGGATGATACGCTCCGCTGGCCCGGTGGTTCTTCCACTCCCGCTGCTCTTCGTCTTCCTCCTCGTCTCTCCCTGCGTTGCTCAACCGCCGCCCAAATTCCGGTGCACCTCCAAGTCCAAGTGCCAGGCCTTGGCTGGCTACGTACCCACGAGGGAGACCACCTATGAGGCCATCAGGGGCCTCTTCGAGGTGGGTTCCATCTACGACCTCTATGGAGCAAACGACCTCAACGAAACCACCCCGACCTCCACCAAGGTCCCTGCCAACACAACCGTCCGGATCCCCTTCACCTGCACCTGCAGTAAAGGGACCGGCGTCTCAGACAGACGGCCGGTCTACGCTGTGAAGAATGGTGACTCCCTCCAGGCGATCGCCCGGGAGATCTTCGGTGGGTTGGTGACCCAAGAGCAGATCGCCGCCGCGAACGGCATGGCGAACGTCTCCCTGATCAACCCGGGGCAGCGGCTGTTCATCCCTCTCCCCTGCAACTGCGATGAAGATGGCTATAACACGATTCATCTCGCCCACGTAGTGAAGCAGGGGAGTACCCTGGCGGAGGTCTCCAGCGAGTTCTGGGCGTCGCAGGCGTCGCTTATTAGCCTCAACAACATATCTGACCCCAAGAATCTGCTCGCGGGCCAAGTCCTGGACGTGCCCCTAAGCGGTGATTGTCATATCTCTCGTTTTCTCTCTCTGAAAATTCACTTCCCTGTTGACGAAATTATTGACGGTGCCCTCGATGATGGCTGCGGTGGCAGCTTGCTACTCGCTCTCAATTCGCTACAATTCCCGCGACCTTGGCCTACTTGTCCCCAACGGTAGCTACGCCTTGACCGCCGGCAACTGTATCAAGTGCATCTGCAACAGGCCAGGGGCGGAGTAAGAACTTTTCTTTCTGTTCTCCGGCCCCGAAACCCCCCGGCCCCAACCGCTGGCGCCTTTGTTCATGTTTACTTTACATATCAGACACCTGACCATTCCGTCGGGATGTCCTTGTCCTGTGCTTCTTTAGGATGATATGCTTGGATTCTCCAGCTTCAGTCGACGACCTTAGTAGAGGATGCAACAGGCAGCGCTGCAACTCAGAGAGCTATTTCCGTGAGCTCGAGTTTGGAACCGTTTACATCACGTCGTGCAAGACTATCGAGTGCCTCTACGCCGGGTACGACGACCGAGAAATCTTTACTGATGTCATGATTCGACAACGCAGCAGATGCGGTAAGCTGCACAGCTCCGGGCCTCCTGTGGATGTGGTTTTAGTTTCTCTATTACTTGGACACGGTGGCCTAATTCTTCGTCCATCCGGTCTCGGCCTCGGGAAGATATAAACAATTCGTCAGGTTTGCCGGGACCGCCATCCGTGAAGCGGGAGTTTCTTCTGTGCGGGGCTCTCCTGCAGCTTCTGCTCTTCTTCGGCGTCCTGTAGGGCTGCAGCGAAGGACAAAGCCTCGTCGGCGTTGTCAAGAATGTCAGCTTTACTTCCTCCTTTCTCGTGGGATCGGGACTGGTCTTCTGCTTGTACTTCTTCTGCATTTGGTTCGCCGCCTCGCGTGATTAGTACATCGCAATCACGTCGACTGTGATTCGTTTCATTTTGTTCCAATGTGCCTCATTCACCGGCGCGCTTCCAATAATTACTACCGTGAAATCAAGGAAGTCAACGGATACCCTGAATGCACCGTCCGGATTAGCCGATGACCAAATTATACTGTACCACGTTATTGAGCACCTCATTAATCAGTACGAAATTACTTTACGGCTAAAGAGAGGAACTAACTTCATTCAATGTAACCTAATTACTGGCTAAATAACGCTTTAGACGTCATATAATGGTTGCTTTACATTTATGCTCCGCACAGCAGAACTGCAGCAATCTTGTGAAAAACATGCTGGACTGGTCCCATCTTGACAGATGTGACCACATAAATTTGATGATGACTACGCGTTCTGCTGAATATTGGTTAATTTTTAACTAAATTCGATAACTTTTCTGCCGAACGGGGACATATATCGGCTGCAGGGTCAACCCAGTTTCTGAGTTCATTCTTCTTTATGGTATGTATCAAAACCCCTAATCTCATCAACCAATTCTCTCATCCTGTCTTCCTCCGCTGTGTCTGCCGCTTGTCAGCAGCAACTTCCATGAAGCATGGATCACTGATCTTGAGGAAGGGGTTAACGTCTCACGAAAGCTTCTTAAATGGTATTAATGGCATTGACCATTAACCTTGCCACCTTCGTACATGTTTTCGCTGGTCGATTCTCCTGAATTGTTAGAGATGAAAGTCCAATATAGACTTAGCGTGGAAGCTAGAAGACATAAATGAAATGAACAACTCACAATCAGAGACACAAAGATTTACGTGGTTCGGAGGTTGGCCTCCTACGTCCACGGACGGCGATAAAAAAGCTCCACTAGATGTAGAAGAAGTACAGAATATCACTCCCTAAAACCTAAAATACAAACCTCTAATCTTGGCCCTCAAAGAACTCACTAGTCCCTCACCAACAAGTAAAGATTACTTTGTTAGAAACTCACTCCCAACCCTCTAGTACCCTCTGGTCACTAGTGCTACTATTGGTGCTTCATATGAGATGAGAAGAGATGGCCTCTATTTATAGACCTCCTAGAACTGCCTCGGGAAACATGCCAACGACTCCTCGGAAAATGTGCAAATGATTTCCTCCTTGAAGTTGGAATGGTTTAGCTGAACCGTTTCCCTTCTGGTTCGGCCTGCCCGTTACTGGGCCGTTGATAAGCGTGAGAGTCGGTCCACATCGTAAGCCGTTTCAAACGTCTCACCTTCTCTCTCTCTCTTCTCCGCATTTAATGCGGTCTTCTCTGCTGCTGTTTGAGCTGATGTGGCCTTGATGAGCCACGTGCCCAACGTGAATGACAGCCTTTGGACAACCAATCTCACATTGACCAAATGCTCATCCCTCACCTTGAACATTCGTTTGCAGATACCATGAAGCTTCTCCACTTCCGTCCCGTTAACCCAAGTTATAAACTAACATTTATATATATGTATATATATTGATCCAGAGGTTTGGGGGGTTGGGGGTGAGAGAGAGAGAGGGCCTGGTGGCTGGCTTAAAAACCTTTTCTCCGGTGCACCTTCTCCGATGGTTCCGACGCCGTGGAAGCGACCATAAAAGAATGAGAGGAGCACGACGTTCCTCAAGAAGAAAAGGACGCTAAGACGCTCGAGATGATCCGATACGTAGGCCCGGTCGTTCTTCCATTCCCCCTCCTCTTGCTCTTCCTCTTCCTCCTCGTCTCTACCTGCACCGCTCAACCCCCTCCTAAATTCCGCTGCAGCTCCAAGTCCAAGTGCCAGGCCTTGGCCGGCTACGTGGCCCCAAGGGAGACCACCTACGAGGCGATTAGGGGCCTCTTCCAAGTCGAATACATGTACGACCTCTATGAAGCCAATAACCTCGACATGGCCACCCCGGAGTCGACCAAGGTCCCCGCCAACACCACCATTCGGATCCCCTTTACCTGTGTCTGCACCAACGGGATCGGGGCCTCCGACAGGCGGCCGATCTACGCAGTGAACAAGGGTGACTCCTTGGAGACGATCGCCCGGGAGGGGTTCGGGGGACTGGTGACCTACCAGCAGATCGCCGCCGCGAACCGCATCGCGAACGCCTCCGTGGTCAACGCTGGGCAGCGGCTCTTCATCCCCCTCCCCTGCAGCTGCGATCAGGTGGACTACAACACGGTACACTTGGCTCACGTCGTGGAGAACGGGAGCACCCTGGCGAATCTCTCCAGCATGTTCTGGACGTCGCAGGCATCGCTTATCAGCCTCAACAACATATCCGACCCGAAGAATCTGCTCGCCGGTCAAGTCCTCGATGTGCCTCTGAGTGGTGATTGCTATATCCCTCGCTTCTTATCTCTCAAATTCATTTCCCCACAGACTAACATTTGGACGGTGTCCTCAATTACAACTCCGGCGGCAGCTTGCTTCTCACCCCAGAGAATGTCCTATTCCCGCGAATTTTATCTTGTTCTCCCCAACGGCAGCTACGCCCTGACCGTCCGCAAGTGCATCAAGTGCACTTGCAACAGCCCTGCCACGGAGTGAGGACCCATCTCTATCTCTTTCTCTCTCTCTCTCCGAGCCCGCAAAATAGATCCCCTTCTCCTCCTTCTCTTCATCTTTTTGTCACGGGTAGGACATGAAGACCTCGCTCGTGTTTCTTCAGGATGTCCTTATCCCGCTCTTCTAATATAATTGAGCTCTGCACGCTGAAACGCAATCCCGAGGAACAAGTAGAGTTTTCCGAAACTTTCGGCAAGGAATGCAGGGCCACCAAGTGCATCTATGCCGGCTACAACGACCCCTCCATCTTCGTCACCACCGTGGTCAGAAAAGTTATGGGCTGTGGTGAGTTGCACAACTTTGGCCGCTTAGGGCTGTTCCTCCTTTTGTTTCTCTTTCACGTGGAGATACTGGCTCGACGAGTACGGCGGGCTGACCTAATGCTAACCCTTCCCTCCCTGTTTTCTGTTTTGGGAAGATCAAGGTTTCTCTTCAGAACCCTCAAGACCCTCTGGAGCTCAATGCTTGGAGCACGACCTTCTTCGCTGGCCTCGCCTTCTGCTTCTGCTCTTCTGGAGCGCGTCCCTCCTCCCCTTCGCTTTCCTGTAGGCCACCTCGGAAGGACGAAGCCTCGACGGTCATTTGAATAATGACACCTGGATTTCCGGCTTCTTCGTGGGCTCTGGACTGGTCTTCCGCGCCAATGTGTTCATTATTTAGCTCACCAATTCGCGTGACGGGCACGTCCCCAGACCGACGACCGTGATCCGATATTCATCTTCACCACCCATCAATAACAATGGAGAACAAGAATCACAATGGATGCAGTCAGAGACGCCCCATCCCACAACAGCATGGATTTGCCCTTAACCCAATTACATTCTCTTGCGTTATTTTACATATTTAGAGTCTATTATTAATTAGCATGAAAATTAAATTCATTACCGGAAAGAGATTTACCTAGTTCACTCAAAATCAAGCGGCCATTAATTAATTTTAACCCATTCAACAAAAGCGATGGTTTTTACGAAACCTTGCGCACTATATTTAAGTTACACGCAGAAAAAAATCACTTAATCTGACAGCATAACAGATGGATCATTATGTTACTGGATGGACTTCCTTGGCTTTCTACCATGTAGTCAGAATACATGACAATTCTTGAAGTTCTAAAGGAATTCTTATGGATCAAATAACTTATCAAAAAACTCAGGATTGATCAAGATAGAGTTCCATTACACTGCAACAGTCAGAGTGTCAGTTTTTTGGCAAAGAATCAAGTGTATCGTATGAAGAATAAACAGGTCGACATAAAATTTATAAAAATCAGAAAGTTAATAACTACGTGTGATATTCTTTGACAGAAAAATCACACTTCAGAAAATATTGTGGACACATAAACCAATCCAGTTACATGACTTGATCCAACTCTCAATATGTTATAAAGGAGAACAACCTACCCTCTCAGAAGAATTCAAGGTGGACCATAACGAAGAGACCTTGAAAGTGACAAGGATAGTTGTAGTGGCCCTAAGGGTGAAAGGCGTGTGAAATGAGAGATGGGAACCAGCTCCCTCTCTTTATGTTGTGTTAAGGGGTGCATAATTGTAGTCTCACATGAGCTGAAAGGGGTTAACATATAAACTAGAAATATAACCCTTCCACGGTTTTCTTCATTGCATTCTCTCTTTCTCTCTCTAATAGAAGTAAACACTATTGTTTGAACCACAATTTTTTCATTTGTTCAAACTTTGATTTACTCCTTTCAGTCTTATTTCTTCTTTGTTTGTTGCTTTCTTGTGTGATTTGATGAAATAGAAAGAGAGGGAGAGGGATGATCTATGCATGGAGTGAGAGAGCACAGTTAGGTCATGGCGTCTTTTTCTAGTTTGGCCCCTCCGCTCTTCAGTTATGGGTGAGAGGACATGTCAGGGCATGCCCCTTCCTCATCTGCAACAGGTGCTGACTATCATGTTGACGTGAATTAATTGTTGTATAATAAATCACGCAAATTTAAAATTTTTATAAAACTAGAAAGGACCAATTGCAGCCCTCCGGCGACTGTCACTCGACAGAGGTGTGCTGGATGGAGGTGGGGTGCGTCTCAGGGGCTTCGTCCTCAAGTCAGCGCAGCGAGAGGAGGCCCTTTATGACATCTTGTACGCTCTCAGGAGGTGGTGACTCGTCTCTCGGCAGATCGTCCTCTTCTCGGCGACGGCTTATTCGTCGATCAACCGGAGATGATTTCTTCGTTGAGTTCGTGATGTTTTGTCTAGAATCCTACACCAATTTTGGCCACGATGCTCTGCGAATCGCATTGACTAAGTTTTTGCTAAATTTTTGATGATTTTTGCAGCTTAATCGCTCTCTAGAAATTGCGATTTCTTCGCCAATTGTCTACCTACGAGAGAGAGAAAGAGGGAGAGATGAGATAAGTACTAAAATGCCCTCAATCTATGACGTCATAAAGATCATTTTATATCAATCATTGAGGGACATTTATGTCATTTATAAAATATGCAGGAAAAAGTAAGGCACGGGGTTTAGTCTCACATCGGTTTTATGAGCGAGTTTCATGCGGATATATTACAGTCACTTCTTTTCCCATCAATAGGTACAAATCACCCGCGTGTGTACAAACACTCCTTGCCCCATGCTTGGCTGGCCACCGGTGACGTGGAAGGGGAGTGACGCACACGTCAGCCGCTTGAGCACCTAGCTCGCGGTCCGCTTCGCCAGCCGCTTGAGCCTCGAGCTCGCGGTCTGGTCCTTAGCCGCTCGAGCCTTGAGCTCGCGGTCCATAGAAGCCGCTCAGCGGCTCCGCCCGATTTGGGCCTCCGACCTGCTAGCGAGCTCGGTTGGTCGGCGGATTTTTTTTTTTGTTTTTCCTTAAATATATATTTTTCATTTCTCTCAACAAAATAAAATTATAAAATCATGTAATTAAGCAAAAATTCATATTAATCAACTAGAAATCACTTTCACGATTTAACATAAAAATAAGTCTATTTATCATGAGTTAAGACTAAAAACATCATCAACTCATGATAATGAAGACTTATCACATGCTCAACTCGTTGATGGGTTTCACCGTCTCACTAGGGCTCACCCATTGCTCTGTAAATCTCGAGTATATTCTATTTCTATCCATATATTGGCAGCAATATAGTAAGTTTCTTCAACTGATTAATTACGTAGAGAATTGTAAAACCAATAGTGAGTAGAATTTGGGCCTCATTGAAAGTTGGTACCTTCAATGGGCATTGTAGGTTAAGCTATTTTAACCTCACTAGATGAGCTTAGTGAAGTCAAATCTGGTCATTTGACGTGTAATTACAATTCTCGGCGGCACCACCATTGTTCTAGTTGTCACTTGGAACCAAATCTTCTACCCAAATGTTGAACTCCTCCCTCTATGCCTGATGTGTTTTGTGGTGTGGTGTTCTCTGTAAGTCTCAGGAGACCAAGACAATGATCTATTATTTTTGTCTGGTTAGAACCAGTTCTACCTTTCCTTATTTTATGGAACCAAGGTAAAAAGCTTCCTCAAACTGATTCATCCTCCTCTCTCTGATGCAGGACAAATATGATTGACACTAATGAAATATGTTGGAAACTAGCTAGTTGCGTGATTGTGTGACTGTGAGAAGACTATAAGAAGACCATTTTCTTCCTCAGTCGAGGACAGAAGGATCGTCTCAAGTTGTCATGATAAAACAAAGCTCTATGTTTCAAAATCTCAGTCAGCCTCCAAACAAGGAAATCATAGCCCACACAGCTGACCACGAGCCCACTTGGCTAAGTTTGATGGTGGTGGAAATACGAATGAGGAAAAATTTGATGAAATCAATATACACATTTACTAGAGAGGGTTGTAAGGGGACCTTGGGCATTTGTACATTGGGAAGTTGAGGTTGAGGATTATTGGAGAAGAGTGAGCTTAACACGGATCCAACTACACAATTAGTTGGCGAGGGGAAGCCACCCCCTCGTGGGGTTCGAGCAGCACACCAAAACCAAATCTGACAGACGATTGATGAAGGGCGCACAGTGTACACGTGATAGCCATCGAGGACTAAAAGCGGTCACAGATGGTAGGTGGCCCCAACATGTCCTCTACATGAGGGATGCTCCGATCGTGAAAAGACTGGAGGAATTGCACGAACACCCACGGAGGGGATTTGGTAGCATGCAAACGGTGACCTGACAGGAGACAATCAACATGATGTCGAATGCTGTTCACTAACACAGCGAGAGGGTACCCAGGCAAGTCCACTGCCTATGGGACATTCCGGGTTGCAGCAAGAAGGAATGGATTGCATAGATATACACAGAAGAGAGCTTGCCACGTGCAGCCAGTGATCTGATGGGAGGTCGTCAGCACGACGATGGGGGTGTGAGGGTTGGCTGAGGGATCATCTGGCGATCGAAAGAGATAGGTGGGTTGACCTTGAAGTAGGCTGGGACTTGTGTGATGGTGGTGGCTGTAGGTGGCGGCGGTCACACAGATCTCCTAGGGCATGATCTTAAGAATAATCATTTTCTCAATCCAAGATAAGCCACGGTTCATAGAAATCTTAGGCCTATTTATAGGCCTTGGAAAGAAGAAGAGGATTACAACAAAATCTAAACAAAATGAACAAAAATAAAACCTAATAATAAAAGAAATTCGGATCCCTCAATTGGGTTTGATGGCGACGATGTGAGATGGCTTCAGATGATGTGGCATCCTCTGATGTCATGGTCTTCAATGATGTGGCACACTCTATATATATATATATATATACATCTATCTATCTATCTAAACAAGATTGACATGAAAAGTGGAAGGACAATGGAAGAGATGAGGAGAGAAAGGGGATTGACCAACATAGGTGGATGGTTAATGTCAGTCTTTTCTTCCACGCTTCTAGCATCCTAGAGATTAGCATAAAATGATAACAAGAGCAACTAATAGTTTCATAAGGAAACAAGAAGACAGTGAGGACAAGGATGATATGGTCTGCTAGCCTGATGTTTCCTCCACTCACATTGCTCTTCTTCCTCCTTGTCTTTACCCATGTCGCTCAACCCCCTCCTAAATTCTAGTGCTCTTCCAACTTCAAGTACCAAGCCTTGGCCGATTACTTTCCCCCCAAGGGAGAGGACCAATGAGGCCATCAAGGGCCTCTTTGAGGTAGGTTCCATCTACGATCTCTACGGAGTTAATGGCCTTAATGAAACCACCCTAACCTCGACCAATGATGACTCACACCCCAATCATCCCTTGAACAATGATTGTCAAGTTACTCTAAATGAAGGAAGGATCAACAAAGGTGATGATTGCTCCCATTATTTAGTGACTTGCTGTCCTTGGCACCACAACAAATGTCCTGAAATGGAAGGATTCACTTATTACTAAGTTAATCAAGCGTAAGATTTTGTTGTCTCATTAAAGAGAGGCTTAAAAATCAACCTTCAGACCTTTGACTTGGGGAGGATGACAAATAAGGTTTTAAGGATTAGTTCCTTACCTTACTTGATTGCAAGATCCCATTCCCTTGGCTTGGGTTGGTTGGAGGACCCTACTACTCCTGATCTAGAATACTCTTCCTAATGTAGGACGTGATGATGAAAAGACTATATTACCCTAGACAAGTGACATAGACTTAACTCTACTAAGGATCTACGAATTAAAGAAGGTTCACTGGGGTAAGATCAAGTGAAATCCCCCAAGATTGAAATTAACTGGATCATTATAATTAAGAAATCTAGAATAATTAGGGTGCTCCACAGTCAATAAACCGATTAGCTACAAATCAAGTAGGTTATCACTCTTCACTAACCACCAATCACTAAAATGAATGAACCTATCTATGGTTCACACAATGACAATTTTGCATGAAAAAATACTCAGTGAACAAGATATTCTATTATGAAAATGAAAGGTTTAAAGATAACCTTGTCACCAAATTAAGTGATTGACTAGAAGAGGGGTGCCGGTTGAAGTTGGATGATGCATGACCAGTGGTTAATCCACCCTATGGTGAAGAGGGGAAGTGAATCAATGTGGGGTAGGGTCCTATATACAACTAGTGAGGCCAACTCGACTAAATGTAAGTAGGTGCTGACATGCAGCAATGCTAACGGATGGTTGTTGGGGCATCACCACAAGTGCTGGTGTAAGGTGACCTTCCACGTCCACATTCAAGTGGTGAGGGCCTGGTGCTATCGATGTGGCACTGTTGCCTGAGCTGAATGACCAACACGTCAAGTCTTGTGTGAATGCAGTAGAACTCGCATCACAATGAAGCCCAACCCATCCCACCTGGCTAGACCTGATGGCGGGGAACTAGGTGTGGGATGGCATTGTGAAAAGTAAGAACTGAACCAAGTGAGAGATAAAGGCTAACCTATGGGCCAAGGCCTAGTCAGTCGTGGCTGAGTGGGAGGAGCCTCGTACAAAAGCAGGGCCGATAGTAGTGGGCCGGCACGAGCCCAGGTGGTGGTGGTGAGCATCACTGCAATGGGGTAGCGGGCTTCCTGCTGCTTGTGACAACATCAGTGGACATGCAAACTAGTGTCACTGGGATACATGCACCCTGAAGGTTGCTCCAAGTAGGGCGTTCAGCACATGCACATGTGCACTGTTGGGGTACGGGGAGGGTGTGCGACAGCAGTACTCGACGAATGCCCGATGGGACTGAGGGTGGGGGCATGGCCGGACGACTCAAGGTGCACTGGTGGGATCCCTGGTCAGGCTAAGTGGTCAACCTCATGGGTTAACACGGCGGCACGTGAGTAGGCTCGCGGGGTTCACGAGCACGACAACTGCTGCCCATCAGGGCATGGAGCGTAGTGTTGGACATAGGGCGAGCGCGTGGTAGGAGCATGCCGTGGGCAATCACATAGGAGCAGCATGTAGGTAGTGCCATAGTGAGCAACCTGTGGCCTAGTGGCGATGTTGGAAGTCAAACGGTGCCCTCCTCCCCTCAAACTCTCTATCTCTTTCTTCCTCTTTAAGTAAACTTCAGCAAACACACATCTAACTCAAAAACGGCTTGCCTTGGTAGTGGGTCTCCACCCCCTATATAGGGACCCACAAGGGCCAAGGGTGGAGGACCACGCGAGAGGCCCAAAATGCCAAATCCCCCCCCCCCCCCACCCCCCAAGTAATACACATAGAGTCCTAGGTGGGTCCTCCTCTCTGTTAGGCTTGGACGAGGATGGCCCAAAAGAGAAGAGGTGAGGGAAAGGACATCAACTCCTCCAATTGAGCCCACATGGTATGGCCCAAAAGGAGGGGGGAATAGGAAGAAAAGAAAGCAAGGGGAAGCGGGCCTTCCATCCCACCATGGACCCAACATGGGCCTAGGGGTGGAAGGCCACCCATGTGGAAACGTGACAGACCTTGGTAGTTCACAGATGTAGGAAAAAGAACAACAAAAAAAAGACATAGGATGGGAGAATGTAAGGCTCTTCATGTGATGTAGCAAAACCTTGGGTCCTTCATCCTCACTCAAGCTCTACAATCCGGTTGAATGCATGGGGGTGGGGTCTCCTTTGTCAGCTTGCGCTCGTGTTGTGATGGTGAGGGGTCCCGTTCGCCACCACTGGACCCCACTTGTTGACTGTTGACGATTTTGTTGAATGTTTACCTATGTTGACCATTGACTTTTGCAAACCAACTTTGATGGAGGACAGGTGTGAGTGGTTGGGTTGTATTGAAGTGGACCGATCTAGTCTAGAAGTTATGAATAACACAATTTAGGGCTTTTTTCGAACCCTAAATGTTGGACAAAAAAATGGGGGGATGCACGAATGGAATGTGCAAGTAGAGGGAGGAAGGCAGTGGCAGCAGTGGACGGGGCGAAGGTTGGGATGATGGTAGAGGCAGCGGTAGAAAATGGTGATGGTGGAGTATGATGGATGAGGAAGGATGGAAGGTGGAGATGGTGACAATGCCAGTGGCTGATGGCAAGGATGGATGGTGGCGCCGGACAACAACAATGGACAATGGTGGACATCAACGGCAGACAACAAATGTTGGTGAAAACTGGTGGCAGATGGGTGCGGACAAGTAGTGAATGTTAGCTGTGGCGGCAATAGTTGGTGATGGTGGTGATAGATAGTTCACCCTCATGGCCTCTCCTTGTAGAGTGATTTGACCCTCACAGCCTCTCCTTACGAAGCGATGACCCTCATGGCCTCTCCTTGTAGAGTTATAAGAGGTAATTGATGGACTTAAATCGTTGGTAATTAAAATCCTCAAATTTTATATTTATAAACCTTATCCAAATACATGTATATCTTAAATATATAGTGGATTAAGATTGAACTCAAAGAGAATTTTGAATTAGCTGATATATATTAATTAGTGATGATATTTTGATTTATTTACTCTCTGAAATTCAGCAACCACAACCAAGAATTTTCAAATGCACGAGGTTTTGATTGAATTAACTAGGATAAAATAAATTCAAAGGAATAAAGTGACAATTATTCCTCCCTCTTGTTTTAATGGACGTGGGAAGGGAACAGCAGCCTCACACAGGGGTGTCTTTGGTTGATCCTCTTCTTGTTGTACCAAGGGAGGAGACTCACGATTGTTGCCGGCACTGTTACCACTAGACAAGGTGGGGGAGAGGTGAGCTAACCCACCTATGGTGTGTTGCATGTGGTGTCAAGGGAGAGAGGAGTAAGCCATTCCCACAATGGGAGAGGGATGCACCAAGGGAGGAAGAAGAGAGAGAAGTGCTAATCATAAATGAGGAGAGGACTGGTGGTGACTCCCCTCTTTTGGGCTTGTGTGCCCTATCTTAGACCTTCCAATTTTCCCCCTGCATCTTGCAACATTTACAAGTAAGTATTATTTGTAGTTTTACCTTTTTTATGTTCACATATTGCATAAATGACATTAATCACATCATGTGTCATGTAACATAGTTGTAAATTAATTTCCCCTTTTGTCATTTGTTTTGATATTCACATTCTTATAGAAAATAGGGAAATGATATAATTCATAAACTAAAGTGTGAAAATATGTAAGTGAAGTATTTAATATATAATTATCATATTCCTATATTCTTTAGGCTTTAATCATTAATTATATTGCCCTTTTAACATGATAATTCAGGGAATTATCAATAACCCTTAATATTTTATTCTTATATTCTATGTATATTCTTTGGGCTACACGAGGTTATTTATAACCTCCAAGAGAATAGAAAAGAAAAAAGTTTCATGGAAGACGGTTACTATTTAATAGGCTTGGGCCAATGTGTAGCAAACAAGGAGATGCTGGCTCACTTCAATTCCCATCACTTTCCCATCCCTTTCCTTTCTACTATCGCCATCAGCCACCACCACTTGCATTGCCATCACTTGCTGTCGTGCCTGTCATCACCCTCCCTTCAATTGTCGCTATCTGTCCATTGCCCTCTCCACTATCGACATTCGCTTCCAGCAGCCACCACATGTTTGCCACCATCCCCCCTTCATTGTCCACCAATGCCAACCCTGTCATACTACCAATGCCACTACCAACCACTACCTCTTCACCACCTAGCCACCGACCTTCATCCTCACCTCTTGTCAGCACTACCTCCACCCTCTTCCTCTCTCTCTGTTGTTGAATACCATCCCCTTCTATAGTTTAATCCCCAATTGTGGGCCTAACATCATCTGGCCCACTTCCACCAGCCCACTAACAATTATCTGTTTTAGCCAGCTGCAATCCAAACCATTTGGCAAGAGCCATCCAGCCACCTAAGCCAAGTCAAGTCCACCCCTTAGCTGCAAGCTGCTACAGTTGACGACTTGGTCATTAATAGTCAACAGTCAACTAGGACATGAATGGTCAACAATCAAAGGTCAAACATATCAGTCCGATCAAATCTTATTTTCAAGGTTCAAGTATATCTTTCTATTTCTCTATTTCATTTGTTCATTTAATATACTTTCTTACTGTAGTTGCCTAAGAGATTATAGGATAGCCATTTTTTACACAATTAGTTGATTATTAAATCATGGTATTAAATATTTTCTGATTTATAAAATCTTTGAGCATCCTACACCAAGTGGTTTTCTTAAACTATTTAATCCTTTTCACATCCACTCCGCATCAACCAAGGTCCCAGCCAATATCACAATCTGATCCCCACTTGCACATATAGTAAAGTGATTGGTGTATCTGACTAGCAACTAATTGTGGTTGTGAAGAATGATGACTCCCTTGAGGTGATCACCTAGGGGATCTTTGGCAGGTTGGTGACCTATAAGCAGATTGTCACCACAAATCGCATAGTAAATGCCTCTCTAATCAACAAGGGGTGGAAGCTTTTTATCCCCCTCCCCTTCAACAGCAATCAAGTGCACTTGGCTCACATAGTGAAGTAGGCGAGTACCCTAGTAGAGGTCTCTAGAGAGTTCTAGGTATCACAAGTATCACTTATCAACCTCAACAATATATCCAATCCCAAGAATCTGCTCACGGGCCAGGTCCTTGATGTTCCCCTAAGTAGTAGACAACTTGCTTCTCATTTGTTCCATAAGAGGAGGGGATGGAGGTATATTGATAGAAAGGGAGAGGTAGACACCTTCATGGTTCATTATGGAATATCCACACATGCATATAGATCAAAGAAAGGGGAGAGAGAGAGAGAGAGGTTAGATGAATCATGCTGAGGCTCAAGTATGTTCATGGAATTTGCTCAGATTGACTTCAACACCTCTTGGCAAAGGTGTTGGCCATTTTGACCAATGATAGACACATCAATGATTAACTTTCCATAGAAGAATCTTTATTTATAGTAGTGGCATTGACCAGCATTCCACAATCACCTTTGTAAATGTTTTGATTTGTCAACTATTGTGAATGACATTCCTTGGATGATAGACCAACTGGTGACCAAATTCTCTTCTCACATGACATCCAATAATGGGTACTAGATAGCTTCTCCTTTACGTCTCTTCATCTTATCAACAAAATCACGTAAACCAACCCAAATGTGTGTATCTTAAGAGTGAGAGTGAGAGTGTGAGAGTGTGTGTGTGTGTGTGTGTGAGAGAGAGAGAGAGAGAGGAGTGTGAGAATCATGCTAGTACTAAAAGACATATTAATATATACCAAAAGACACAGGGGTGTGACATCCTCTTGTGAATCTCGATTGCTTCTTCAGAGCTTCCAACATCTTGGAGACAAGCATGAAAGGTTAACAAGAAAAACTAGTACTTTGACAAGAACAAGTGACACATGCAATAAAGACAAAGATGATATACTCCGATGGCCTGGTGGTTCTTCCCCCCTCATTGTTCTTCCTCTTCCTCCTTATCTCTACTTGTGTTGCACAACCTCCTAAATTCTGGTACACCTCCATGTCCTTGGCCAGGTATGTATTCCCAAGGGAGACCACCTATGAGGCCATTAGAGGCCTCTACAAGGTGTGTTCAATCTACGATCTTTATGGAGCCAACAACCTTGATGAAACTATCCTGACCACAGCCAAGGTCCCCCCCCAACACCACCCTCCAAATCCCCTTCACATGTGCCTGTGGTAATGGGATTGACATCTCAGACAGGCAGCTGGTCTATGTTGTGAAGAATGGTGACTCCATCCATGCAATTGCTCAGGAGATCTTCGGTAGTTTAGTGACCTACTTGCAGATCACCTCTATGAACGGCACAATGAATGCCTCCCTGATTATTGTGGAGTAGTGGCTGTACATCCCTCTCCCCTGCAGTTGTGGTGAGGTGGAACACTACAATACAATATAGTTGGGTCACATAGTCAAGCTAGGGAGTACTCTAGTAGAGGTCTATAGTGAGTTTTGAGTATTGTAGTCATCACTTATCAACCTCAACAACATGTTTTTTATTTATTATTTTGTGTTCATTCTTATCGTATTGTAATTTCAATGTTCTAATTTATTAACTATATCCATGCTATTAATAGTTTTAAATTGTAGATAATAATTAGATGAATGGCATACAATATACATTGGACTATCAAGGTAGAAGATTAATTTGTTCAATCCAATTGCAAAAATATATTGAATGCCATGTACTTATTCATTTAACTTGGACAACTTGGGCTCTTCACCAATGTGACACCAATTAAGAACAATTATTTGCATTAATTACATTAAGTAGATTTCAAATTTAACCCAATGTGATTCAACCTACATTTAAATAAATGAAATTAACATTACTCACCGATGTGAGATTGTTATGCTTATATCTAAATTGGTGAAATGATTATATTTACATATTAAATATAGAAAATTTAAGTACCTAACAGTACTATACTTCATAGGCTTTCATGTATGTGTAATTAGTTTCATGTTCATTTAACTAATAGTATATTATTTCATCTACTTATGTAGAGTTATAATGGTACAATTGTTAACTATAAAGGTTATTTCATGTGAGTTGTTTCTTTGCATCACATAGAGGGGTTAAGGTAACAATATCGAATGACACAAACTTCTTAGAATGAAAGAAGCTTTACTATTTTAATTGGGTCTAATGGATTTGGAATTATGCTTTCAAGTGCCTACTCTTACATCACTTATGGCTGAAAGTAATGCGGATGCAAAGATTTTTCATAAGAAATGAGAGAGATCTAACAGATTGTCCTTATCATTCATGTTACAACATATGCCTAGAGATATCAGAGATCATGTGACTTCTAACACTTTAACAACCATTCAAATGAAAATGATAGAATAATAATTTGTTGGGTGTGACAAAGTCAAAGTAGGTGCCTTGTTTTAGAAGTTATTTTTCATGCGTAGAAATATATGGGAGTACTCATAAGACTTTTTTAGTTTATTACATCTTACAGACACTATTAGTTGAATATGACCTTTTTAAAGTTTCTCACAATGTACATAAGGATGAATGGTCAATTAATGATCTCATGATCAAGTGTGTTAAAAAAGATGACAGGCAAGCTGCTAATCAACTGGACAATATGAACACCATGAATATGGTAACTCACATATCAAAGAAGCATGTATTAAAGGGAAAGATGACCAAGAAATCTTTAACTGAGAAGCACGAATTAGGTGTGGCTAAAAGCTTTATCTTTAGAGTTAAGTATTTCTTTTGTAAGAAAACATGGTCATTTGAAAAAAGAATGCCTAAAGCATAAGAAATGTTTAATCAAGTAGAATTTAGGTAATAAGATTTATGTCACGAGTTATGAATCAGATCTAGCTTATGTTTCTAATTTGAGTTTGTAGATTGACTTAGGTGTAATTGTGTAACTTTCAACCACATTGTAGGGGTTTCTAATAATGTGGCCTCTAACTAAGTGTAAACTATATGCCGTCTCGAGAAATCGGATGCGCTCACACGTAGAGTAAGTGGATGATTATAGAATCACCTTGGAGTCTTGATAAACTTTACTTTTGGAAAAATATATTTATATTTCATCATTTCAACAAAATTTGATATTTGTTATCAAATTAGTTAAAGACAACTATCACGTAAGTTTGGATGCATTAGTCATTTCTTTAACTAAATGAAATATTCCCATTAAGACTAATATAATTGATAGATTATTTAATCTTAATATTTCTGAAAATATTTTTTTAGTTTGCTCTAATAAAATGAATAGAGCTAATGATAACTTTATAATTTTGTGGCATAAAAGGTTGGGACATATGTCCCAAAAGAGGGTGGACATATTAGTGAAAGAATATTTTTTGTGATATTTAGATTTCACAGATCTCAATACCTATGTTAATTGTATCAAGACAAAAACAACCAACACATTTAGGAAAAATATCATAAATGTAAAGAAACATTAGATTTGATTCATACAGATGTATGTGGATTCTATTATCTATATTTTATGGGCCAATAGTATTTCTTAACCTTTATCAATGACTACTCAAGATTTATATATCTTTACTTTATCATGATAAATTTAAAGTCTTTGACATGTTCAAAGATTTTAAGAAAAAAGTAGAGAAAAAATTACGAAAACCTATCAAGATAGTCAAATCAAATACATTTGGTGAAATGAGATTCATTAGTTAGAAAATTCTTCTCTTGCTCTAAATCTAAAATTTTATAATTACATACCAAATTACATGCCTCACAATGTGTACAACTTTTATTCAAGAATATGTTTAATCTATCAATATTATTACAGATTCATTTTCTATTATTGGTCACCCAATAGATGATCAAGAACTAATTATCATAGTACTCATAGGACTAGGGTCAAGTTATGAAGCTTTTATTACAAGTTTGACTACTCGCACATAACTTATCACTTTAGATGATGTTCTTGCACATTTAATAACACATGAAATAATTATAACATAGTATCAAATCACTCAACATACCAATGAGTATCCATCAATCAACCTTGTGAATAAAATTGAGCCTACCAATAGAGGATGTGGTCGCAATAGAGGATAGAAATCTGGTCATGGGAAACAATGTGTACCTGATGTCATATTTGTCTTCAATTTAGGCATCGTGGCTTGGAGTGTGGTAAGTGTTTCAACAATAACTTTTCATTTAGTTTCACTAATGTTCAACTCTCATGACAAGACCAACCATCAAATGACTATCACACTCTAATTGCCTACACATCCACATATGGTACTTCACCAACATCATCTAGAGGATATACACTTGGAGAACCCTCAATAAATAGTTCAACAACATGGTACATAGATAGAAGAGCTACTCATCATGTCATTCTATATTATAACACACTAATTGACACTATAATTTACACATGTTTTGACAAATTATATGTCAAAAATGATGAAGGTATACCCATCTCATCTCATTGATCTTCCATATTTCACATTCCTTCACACTCCCATAAGTTAAATAATGTCCTTCATGTTCTAAACATCACTTGTAATTTACTTTCAGTTTAAAAGCTTACCTATGTCAATAATGTCTCCATTGAGTTCTACCCATCTTATTATATTGTGAAGGAATTGATGTCAGGAAAAGTTCCTCTCCAAGGATGACTTAAAGATGATATCCACTACCTCCCATATTCTAGTAAGTACCAACTAGTTGCCTTGGGGAACATGTCTCTTCTCCAATATGACATGTTAGATTAGGACACTCAATTTTTCAGATCTATGTAACATCATCTAACAATCTGGCCTACCTACTACTCATCATCCTAGTCAATCTCTTTGTGAATCATGTTTCTTCTCAAAGAGTCATACGCTACCTTTTTCTAAATCGTCTTCTATAACTTAAAATCGTCCACAATTAGTTCATTCTAATTTTTGGGGATGCTTTGTAGACCAATTTCATTATGGGTTCTCTTATTATGTCATTTTCATTGATGACTACAATAAACATATCTAACTTTTTTCACTCAAGTAGAAAAGTGACATTCTTGATATATTCATTCAATTCCAACATCGAGTCAAATGTCAATTTGTCACTAAAATTATTGCCTTGTAATCTGATTAGGGTAGAGAGTATACATCACTTCATTGTCATCTCCAATAATGTGACATTCACCATTGGGTCTCTTGCTCTCATATCCCTGAGTTGAACAACACAACAAAACATAAACATTGTTAGCTCAAATTGCCCTCGCTCTTCTACATAATGCCTCTATGCTACATCAATTTTGGGACGAAATCATCTCTACAGTTACTTGCCTCATAAATCATCTACCTACACCCATCCTTCAAAACCAATCCACTTACTATTTCATTTTCAAGATACAACCCAATTACCCATTTCTTTGTACCCTTTAAATTTTTTGACATGTTTATGAATTTGTGTTTATTATCAAATACTATAGATATACCTTACGTTTCACACAAGCTTACCCAATGATCTGATCTTTGTCTTTCTTGGCTACAGCTCCCTCATTACATCTTGAAATAAAATTTTTATTTTTGCATCTCTATCTCTACTTGGGCCTTTAAATTTTTTGACATGTTATTTTCTAGATGAATTTGTGTTTCCTTTGAATGGGTTGATCAGATATTCTATAGATATCTATTTCTCAGAAATCTAAAGAAGAACAATAAAATGAAGTGACAAAGAAAGCTTAAATTACTGAAATTAAGAAATGTAAATAACCCAAATTCTTGGACCTTTTACACTCACCTTCTCTACCTTTAAATGGCCCTACATTAGTAGATGACACTTCATTGACTTGAACAAGCTTTGTCCGCTTCCATCACCATCTCCACACTGTCTCATCACTTGAGGCTGCTCAAGACCTATTTACTATGGAAGCCCCAGGACTGGCACTGGGGTAGACCTGATTGGGCTTGATGGTGGGCATGTGTAATCAGCCCACTATCTTGCCCAATATAAGGGAGACCTTGCCGGAGGTCTGCGGATGAGTTATAAAAAGCATTTTATCATTTTTCATATAATATCATTGTATTTAACATCAATTAAGAGACCCTCATTCATAGTGAACCCATATCTCCATTGGACCCATCTCCCTCTCAAGACAAGTTTGGTACCTCCCCACCAGTGCAAACTAATTTCATATGGAATTATATGAGGGAATAGAGAGATAGGTGCAAGATTTCAAAGGAATTTAGAGGGAAGAATTTAGGGAGATAGATGTGGGGCTTTGAAGAGATCTTTAGAGTTTTAGTGAGAAAATAGGAGAGAAAATAGAGATGATAATTAGGAGAGAGAAAATCATGGCTCAACATGTCTTAGGCCACGTTGACCACAATTTTTGGACAAATATGTAAGAGACAACTCACGAAAAAGGTGTTGACACATGTCGAAAAATAATTTAATTTACATCAATTTTTAAAGATTAAACGATTAAAAATGAAACCATAAACTTGTTGAGCCTGTCCAAAATTAGGAAAATATCTCATAAATTCCATCTACATTCAAAAAAAATGGCAAGGATTTTAAGCTCAATTTCTTGATCAAAATCGATAGAAAATGATTTCAAATTATTCTTAGGATGACTCACAATGAATTACAAAGAATTTCAGACAGAAAAACAGCCTTTTATCAAGTATTCATTAAGTTCTATCTATTATTTCTGGAAAACGTCTAGAAATTATCATTGATGACAAAAGTTAAACGTAAACTGAAATAAATCTAAAAATAATATTATCATTTGATGGGTCAGCCTCTTAAATTATCTTCTCTTATGTTGTTCCAATTGCATAGAGTCCCTCATTAATGAAAAAAAAAACTTTGTCATCATGAAGATGTGAATTCCTAATCCAGTATCAATCAGTTTAGTCACATGTTTCTGTGATTTTCACATCATATGACGATTTTTATAAACTTTATGCACTGCATTTAAGTTAAATGGTTAATAAATTAAATACTCAGTTTGAACAGGAAAATCTTGTTTTTTTATAAAAATGAAGTTTGAAATGATAAACTATTTAAATACTTCATTTTAACCTAGATAATTATCACAACTTACCTTTGAATACATACGAGCACATGTTGCAGTCGTAAAAACAACGTTTGGTCAAGCTCTTTTATCTTGGTTTCTTATAAAGTGAGTGGGCCGCATTTGCTGTTGGATGGCCGTTGTTTGACCTGATCTTGGGAAAGGGACTGGTTGATGATTAGAGCAGAAAAAAGGTGAAGCTTTTCCATGGAGGAGGGCTGACTTATTTCCTAAGGTTCAGATTTCGATTGTCTTTTATCTTTCTTTTTCCTTTGATTCTTTCAATGTAAATCATCGTGTGCATCATCGCCGATGTCTCTTTCATCTCAAATTCTCAATTCTCTATTGAGCCGTGTGATATTATGAGATCTGTCAGGGCACAAGGTTTCTCTTGTCAACAAATTTTATACGGACATGGATCATCATCGCCACCACTAAGCTACATAACGGGCACAGGACATGAATTCAATAGCCGGGTAGATAATGGGAACGAGGTTAACCCTCCCTAGTGGGAGGGTTACAACCGGATCCCATAAGAAATCTGGAGTTAAGCAGTGAGATTTCGTACGAGGTGTCACCGGTTTACATTGAAGGATTAATTGAGATCCTCAGTTGCAGCGCCAAACATGGACTAAGTTGTAACTAATATCTATGAATCAATGAGTTTATTATCGCGATTAAACGACGACGGAAAAAGAGAGAGAGATAGGGACGGATGGATGCGCCGTCGTCAGAGCTTGCTGCGGGAGGCCCCCATGGCCCTCGCCCTCTCTCTGAGGACGAACTTCTGCGTCTTCCCCGTGGAGGTCTTGGGAGCTCCTCCACGAACACGACGGTCCTCGGCGCCATGTATCGCGGCAGCCGCGCCTTGCAGAACTCCACGAGCTCCTCCGCCGCCACCCGCGCGCCCTCCCTGAGCTTCACGAACGCGCACGGCGTCTCTCCCCAGTGCTCGTCGGCCGCCCCACCACCGCCGCCTCCAGCACCGCCGCGTGCCCGTACAGCGCCGCCTCCACTTCTATGGTGCTGATGTTCTCCCCCCCGGAGATGATGATGTCCTTGGACCTGTCCTTGAGCTCGATGTACCCGTCGCCGTGCCGCACCCCCAGGTCCCCGGACCGGAGCCACCCGCCGGCGAGGGCCTGCCTGGTGGCGCCGCCATCCTTGTAGTACCCGCTCATCACCGTGTTCCCCCTAAACATTACCTCCCCCATGGTCCTCCCGTCCGCGGAGACGCTCTCCATGGTGGCGGGGTCCTTCACGTCCACTGCCTCCAGCCCGACGTGCTGCAGCCCCTGCCGGGCCTTGAGCCTCGCCCGCTCCTGAGCCGGCAGCGCGTCCCATTCCGGCTTCCAAGCGCAGACTGTGGCCGGCCCGTAGGTCTCCGTCAGCCCGTACGAGTGCGTCACCTCGAACCCCAGCTCCTCCATCCTGAACAACACCTCCGGCGGCGGCGGCGCTCCGCCGGTCATCACCCTCACCACCTTTCCGGTAGCCAGTGCCCTGTTCCTCCGCCGCTGCTCCACCTCCGGCGAGTTGACGATTGTGTTGAGCACCGTCGGCGCGCCGCCCATGTGGGTCACCCCGTGCTCGGCGATGGCGGCGAAGATGGCGCCGGCGGAGACCTGCCGGAGGCACACGCTGGTTCCGCCCTGCGCAGCGACGCCCCACGCCATGCACCAGCCGTTGCAGTGGAACATGGGCACCGTCCACAGGTACACCGGTACGGAGGGGACGTTGCTGAGGAGGACGGTGGCGATGGCGTTGAGGTACGCGCCGCGGTGGCTGTAGACGACCCCCTTGGGACTGGAGGTGGTGCCGGAGGTGTAGTTGAGCGATATCGGGTCGCACTCGTCCGCCGGCCACCGGATCTCGAAATTAGGTTCTGCTCGACGGAGGAGATCCTCGTAGTCCAGGCTCGCCGGCGAGCGGCCGGTGGAGGAAGACTGCGATATGACCACCAGCAGGGGAGTAGGCGTCTGGTTCGCCGCCGATAGCAGCTTGAAGGATCCCATGGCGACCTCGAGGAAAGGGTGATCGACGAACAAGACTCTGGCCCCCGAGTGCTTGAGGAGGACCGACAACAGGGTGGAGTTGTGGCGCGTGTTCATCGTGCAGAGGACCGCGCCGGCCATGGGAGCGCCGAAGTGGAGCTCGTACAGCGCCGGAATATTCCGGGCCAGAACAGACACCTGAATCAAAGTGCGGAGGAACAGAGATCAGAGGTATCCACCGAGGAAGACGAAAGAGGAAGATTTCCCAAGTTTTCGATACGAGAACAGGAAGGAAGATAAGCGTTCCAGCCACGGGCAAAAACTCAAACAGGTTACAGGCGGGAGGGGAAGTCAGCAGAAACGAGGTACAACTCAAGAAACTTGCGTCCGAGTTGTAATCTTGGTCAGAAAAAATCCAGTCACAGGAGTTGCCGGAACTTACCCTCACCCCGACCAAGCGAAGTGCATGAGTAATTATTTTTCCTGGGCAGAAAAGTTCGACCATGTGAGGTATAATCCGCGGCAATGTAGGGGTAAATAACAAGGAACAAGTTCCTCAGGAGGGTTGGTGGTAACACGCATTGTTTCCAACGGTGGCGGCGCATGGTTCTACCAGGTCTGCCGGTGTGAGGTCAAAAAGGAAGCATTTTTATGAAACGAAATCCGAATCTGAGATGAACCAGGAGTGGTGCAGCAACATATGTCAGACAATCAAAGCGATGACAAAGAAAGGTAAAGTTCCATCCTACAGACATGATTATACCGGTCATAAATTATGCCTATGGACTCCTGAGAAGATGAATAATTAAAAGATCTAATTAAATTAGCAAGATGCGCCGATAAAATGCACTAGAAAAGGAGGTAGGATGTGGATTCAGTCTGCGCAAGTGGAGGGAATCAAATGAGCAGAAGTAAAAAAACTAAAGACACAGAAACGAAAGGGATTACCCAGAATTTTACATAGATCTTTGTGGAGTTTAAAATTTACGGCCGCTATTACACATGATGCATGTTTATAATCAAAACAGCGGAAACCCTTCACCTACAACGAAGAAAAAAAAGGGGAACGGAGGTGTTGATTCAGTTTTTCCAAAACGCGCACGCAGCCGCAAGACAAATTTTTTATCCTTATCGAACGGAGACGCATCCCCCATAGGAAAACTAATTGAAAAAGAACGACGCTTCAAAAATCCACGGCGAGCCCAACAACGAGATCGACTGGATATTGGGAAGAAAAAATAAAAAACGCTTGGGTGACAACAACAACGGGACCTCATAAAACAAGTTTCGCATGCTCTACGAGGGTCAAAGGGAACTCACCACATCTCCGCGGTTGATCCCCAGCTGAGCGAGGGCCGATGCCAGCCTCAGGCACCGGCCTCGCGTTTCCCTCCAGGTGAACCTCCTCGAGCCGTCGACCACCGCCGGCCGATCCGCGTAAACTATCGCCGAGCGCTCCAGGAAGCTGATCGGGGTCAACGGGACGTAATTGGCAGAGCACCGGATCGTCCCGTCCATCCTCTCCTCAGCTCTGCGCAGGGATCAGCGGATGCTCCGCCGGCTTGCAGAAGACCAGTCGATCGTCTCCTGTCAACAAAAGTAGAAGTATTTCGCAGTCTATGCGGGCGGAAATGGACGTCAAGAAGCCCTCCACTTCACCGTGACGGGGCATCGAAGTGTTGCGTAACGTCATGGAAATCGTCATCATCACTTATCACAGCCACATTCTTTTTACTCACCGCAAAACCTTTAAATAAAATACAAACAATATATAGTGACCTCGAGGTGATAGAGACATGCATTGGGACTGAGGACCGGTTTGTAAAATTTATGCAGCGGCTTAGACTAAAAAACCCGACAATTTCAATCACCCGAGTATGTTGTTTAGTCGAATGTTTAGTAATCGCAATCCGTTCACATAATGCCTGATTAATACGGAACATTTTTCCAATACATGTTTCTATCAAGATAAATGGGCTGACTCCGGTCAACCCGCAAGAATTGGGTTGACTAGTCAAAGTCCAGGTTAATGTCCATCGGTGATGAAGAAGCAGGCAAATCCCCCCGCTGACGCAAGTTCAACGGTAAAGATCAAGAACCAGAGAGGAGTCCCGCTGTCTTCTTATAATTCTAATCATGAACTCAGATTAATCTAACAACAAGCAGGTGAAGATGCTTTCGAATTTCTGCAAGCCTTCGGTGATTTCCATGGAACTAACATTACTCTAAGAGCGGTTCATCATTTCAAAACCAACCCATCTGAACAAGCGCATCATAAAAAACGAGATCTCCAGAAAATATATGACAGGGGTTAGAAATAACTCTAAGGGCAACGAGAAGATACATGTATTATTTTATGGTCAAGGAACTCAACTTCCGGATAACTACAAGTTCTCTATTTTCTGTATTGGTTGTGTACGGTTTCCTATAGTGAGATCAAGCAATTAGGAGGTGAGACGTGGGCTTGGAGGTGACCTGTGGACACTCGTTAGGCCCTACATTAAAGACTAGATATAAAAAAATCATTCTTATTCCATCTTTTCTTCTTTCTTTATTTTTCTTGTAATAATACTTTAAAGTGATAATCTGTATTGACTAG
Source organism: Spirodela polyrhiza (assembly GCA_024713555.1). Classification (NCBI taxonomy): domain Eukaryota; kingdom Viridiplantae; phylum Streptophyta; class Magnoliopsida; order Alismatales; family Araceae; genus Spirodela; species Spirodela polyrhiza. Next base: position 1,558,903 of record CM046547.1, read on the forward strand.
GTAAGCCATTGATGATACATTTATTTCAACAAAATTAATAGAAGTTAAAGAACATGGGTCAAAAATCTATTTGTCATGAAGATAGTATGTTTTGATGATGAGAAAGCTATCAAATATTAATTGAGAGTAATCAAATAAATGAATTATGTTTGAACAATATACATACATACACAAATATAAATGAATGCACCATATACATTATAAAATATACCTTGTGATGTAAGAAGTAAATATGTCAAAATTGTATTCATAGAAATGAGAAGCCAGTTGATATATGAAAGCCTCATAGTATGAACCTAAATAGTTGAATTACAATATCATGAGAATTTATTATCTTGTATGTTATAGGTGAATTACCGTTATTACAGAAATTATAACACCCAATAAAGTAATGATTTGACTGAACAAATCAACAAGTTTTGGTGAAATAAAATATGAATATAAAATTTTATTTAGTCACTTATGCACCAATTATTTTACTTCATTACAATCAAATGATTTTAACATCATATCAAGTGTTAAATTCATTGAATATGATATTTTAAATAATATTGAATATATGTTGAAAATCATGTGAACCACTATCAACATAGAAGTTATGATTTAAAACATTGAAATCATGACTTATAAAGTATATTTATGTCTCATGTTTTGTTTTATTAAATTCAGATAAAATTTGAAAGTAAAATTATTATTTTCGTGACATGTCTTATTAGGTGCACTATATAGATCTTACCATATTCTCATCAGATCTCAAAACTGACACACTTCATATATGAACACAATGTATTAAAAGATTCGCATGTTGGTCTCTTTAGAGAATATTCAAAATAGTAAAAGAACATGTCATATTGAATTCACACAACCTTTGAATTAAAATATATTTTAATTAAATCTAGATATCAGAGATCTTAAAAATCTATGAGAAGTTCGTATGAGATTTACCTATAACTTTGATTCTTCTCAACATGAAAAATTATTCATCAATGATAACATTTATTCTTTCACAATATTCTTCCTCTACTCAAAGGTTCTTGTAGTGCATTGAAGAGGAAGAAGAGAAGTTTTTCTATTAGATATTCAATGAATGCGAATGTATTAATTTGAGCTTAATCAAGTCATCTTCTCTCCTTGAGCTAAGTCCTAAAATTCTTTGAACTATGGCACCAATAGATAATACAGTAAAAAGATAAATATTGAAGCATCAACATCCTTGTCTTCTACTATTAAAGATCAACATGAAAAACTATGCCACTTCTTCATTGAGAAGGGCTGATTTCTTTTCTATCACTTATACTATAATTTTATCTCCTAACTTTCTTATTCCCTTGACTATTTTGATGTAAATATCATTATATCACCTTAAATTCTTAATTCTCTACTACTTGTGAAATATTATGAGATCTATCCAAGCCTAAGATTTTTACTATCAACAATTCAAGGCCTTATCACCACCACTATGCTAAATTATATGATCACAAGGACATGTTTGAGAATGCAAAGAGATTTAGGACTTAATGAATTTAATAATGGCTTGATATAGCATCAAAAGGAAGAGAGCACGAGGATAGAATACTAACAAGACAACAAATGATATGGAGAGATAAATATGTTTTAATATGGCACCAAGGCTTTAATGTTGTCTAAAGAGGATGGATGATAACTCTCAATATTTACATGATAATGTCCTTAATATTTATATGATTTATACTTTAATTTTAACTAAAATGCTTATAAAATACTTTAAATTAGAAATGTTTGATTTAAAATTATTTATGTCAATTTGATGATGATTTATAATAATTATATGATAAAATTGATCATGTGATATGGTGAAATATTGTCTCACATTTTTTATTTTTCAAAATATTTTGGGAATATTTCAGCATTAATTTCTATTTTTAAAAATACTAAGGAAATTTATAAAAATTAAAAATTCAGAAAAATTGATGAAAATCTTCAAAATCAATAAAAAAACATGTCGAACAATTGATTGATTCTTTCAGAGATAAACTGGCCAAGTAAATTGAAAAATATCAATTTAGAATAGAGTTGTAACTCAATGCATTTTTTATTATAACTTATAATTGATTAAAACTAATTAAAAATCAAATCTTTATAAGGTTTTCGAACGAGTGGCATACACATTGATTGTAGTAATAAATATGTTGAAAATAATAGAAAGTTATTTTGCGAGAAGAATAACATATCCTCAATCAATCTATCCTTCTCTTAGCTCAAAACCTTCTCTTCTAACTACTATAGACATTTGAGTTGCCCAAATTATACATTTGATACAAATGGTAGATTTCATTTGAATTTCTCCCTTATTTAGCTTCTATAGAGGTTGAATTTCTTCCCAAATCTTCCCCATTCTTCTTTCAATACAAATGGTGAAATTTTCTTCTAAGAATTCTTCTCAATATGTTGTTACATGCTCAGAGTTGAATTACCTTCTCTACTTGATTTCAACAAGCAGAATTGATTGATGTCAGTCATCAGTTGGAAAAAGACGTAGAAAGTCATTCAGAGCACCACACTTGAAGAAATTGATTGCATTAAGGCCAATATCTAATTCATGATTATGTCATCTAATTCTTCTGTAGACTTTTATTTATCCTTAGTTTTGAAGTTTTTAGATTATAGCAAAGCCTCATTCAATTTTCTATCATGTTACAAACAACAAAGCCCTTTTTGATTGATATTTTATTTCAATTATTTTAGCTTTAACTAAATCAATTTTTGGGTCGAGATATTTTTAGTGACTCTTAATTTGGGGGTATTCTTTGTGGTTGATGTTAGCTAATACCATTAACCCACAAATTCATATTTTTAGCTTATTTTGATTAAATTTTAGAATAAAGTAATTCCAAAAATTAATCTATCAACTGAAAATCATAGATAATTTATCAAGTTGGATCTTCAATGTGACAGCCTTGGAAAATCTATTATAAAAATATATATTTCTTAAATTATTTTACTTTTCAAATTTTGTACATCTTAAATTTGTTGAATTTTCTTAGGAATGATAGAAAATAATCTGAAAATTAACACACCTCAAGACCACTAGATTGAGAAGGAAAAATTGAGAAGTATTCAATGAGGATCGAAGTATAGAAATACATAGAGTTAATGCAGCATTGATACGAGCTATCATATAGGAGAAGAGGACAAGGATTTGGAATCTAGATTTCAGCCACTAGAGAAAACAGGGTTTCCTATACCCATGATTTTTGTCTCTCTTTTCTCTCTCCCCAAGCCCCCTTTTAATATCCATGTTACAAAAGGGACTGGATGGGTGTTATACTAAAAATCAATCATAAATAAAAATTTTAAAAGGTTGGTGGAGTCTAGACAAACCTCTCTTAAAAGAAGGGTTGACCAAGTCACCCTGAAAAATCTCCATCTTGACTTGGTCAACATGAACATCTTCAAAGCTTTATCAGCTCCTTATAATTACAATAAGATAAAACTTCCATAGTTTTTTTGCATATGAGGTTAATTTTAAATATTGTCAACTACGTTTAGATTTAAACAATATTGGAACATTGAAGATGAAATATGCCTTCTTGACATATTAACTATATTTTCTTCAATGCAAATCTTCTGCTCAATAATATCTCTTTTAAATTATATTGAAGATAAAATGATATCTAACATCCATATGCTTTGTCTTTTTATAATACATTTAATCTTGAGATATATGAAATATCAACTATCAAAACTGACAATAATAAAATCTGGACATGAATTTGGTCCAAAGAAAAACTTTTTTACCATAAACTTTGCTTCTATCATGGAAAATTAATCACTATTGTTGGTAAGAAAGTTTTTCAACAACACATCAATTAACTTAAAATATGTAATCAATTGGTGACCTCATTTTATCAAGATCTTATCTAAACTATAAATCAATGAATTCAATCATGTATCACCAGTTCTTACAAATTATAAGCATGCATTAATAGCACCTCACCAGTATCTAAAAACCTACTTAACTATACTGTCAATGTGCTTTACTTAGTTGTGCCATATATCAACTAATAACACTAACTACATGTGATATATTAGGTCATGCAAACTATGGTCTGTATAATGGTGTTTACTGTACTAAAGTACAAAACATGTGACATAAATTATTCATATTTTTGGAACTATGGTGATAAGGAATTTGAAAGTTCAAAATGTGTAGTAACATGAACATCATCATGCTTTGCATCCCACATGTCAAAGGGAATAAGTACCTTTTTTAATGTATTTAGCTTGAGTCAAATATAATTCTTTATCACCCTTATTTTTTTGAATCTCCATTATAAGAACCTTCTTAGCTACTCGCAACTTTTTCATCTCAAATTCATTTCTAATTAAAGCTTTCAATATATTGATTTTAGACACTACAATCAACATATTTGATGCATTTATGACATAACATGAATTCTTTTGGAATAAATTTGACAATTTTTCTTTATTTCATAAATTTTAAAAGTATTTCTTCATTTATTTTCTACTTTATAATTGTACGAATTTTTTTCCTTCCATAAGAAAAATTATAAGTTATTTCATATAAATTTGTTCTATAAGATTAACATGTAGACAGATTGTCTTGACATCTATCCATTCTTACTCTAAATTATATGGTGAAAATAAAGATAATATAAAAATTATTGAGGTATCTTTGACAACAAGTGAATAGTTCAATGGGCTGGTCCATGCCCCAATATCACAAGTCAATAATATAGAGCCAAGTCACCCAAGGAGGACTGCATACATCTAGGTCAACCCAATAGTACAACCCATGAAATCAGCCCAAGATCTTGAAGAAGATGAGCCCATGGAGGAAGAGGCATCCCCAACTAGTGGGCCCTCCTAAAAGTAGGCCCAACCTTCTCCAAAAGAGTGTCCTATCACCTTATTCGATGGGGTGATCTACCGACCCCAAATAACTATCGCTCTCTACCACCCAAATAACCACTCAATTAACTACCCCTTTGGGTGCCCTCTCCCTCTCCTTACCTCTATAAATGGTGAGAACTTGTTTATGGATGATAGTGAATGATGATTTATGTCTTTGACATCCCTATCTCTCTTGTTCTTATGTTCTTCTTTCCTCTCTTTGGATTGGGAGACTTCTTTTGATCTCCCTCTCCCTCGTTCTTTTTAGCCTTCATTCATTCATTCTCTCTCTCTCTCTCTCTCTCTCTCTCTCTCTCTCTCTCTCTCTCTCTCTCTCTCGTCTCTCTCACTCTTGTCACCCTTTCTCTCGTCGCCCTCTCTCTCCCTCTCTCTCTCTCTCACGTCGCTCTCTCTCACTTTCATGTTCTCTCCCCTCTGCTCTATATCTTCCCTTTATCTCTCTCTCGATTGGTCCCCACCCATGACCTCATTATCCTTTTTATCCCTTTGTCCTTTTCTCCTCCATTTCTAGTCTTTCATCCTCCTCTCCAAAATGTGAAAAATCTTATTAAACAGATTTTTCAACCATAAGAAATCTTCAAGATTTAAAATCTCCATTGTGCCAAGGTATGCTGAGTTCATCTTCTGTAAGTGTGATTGGTTAAAATTTTAAATCTTTGCTATCACTCTCAAGGGACTAGTTCGGTGACATTGTTCTTTAGTGATGAAAATCAATTAGGTCTCACTGTATTATTACGGAAGATGAGAAGGGAGGGGGGGTCCCAACGGACCCTCATGCATATATCCCTATCTTTTGTCTCTAACTCTTCGTTTATTTATAGATGATTGACGTAGGAAAGAGGGAAGAAAGGGAATCATGCCGGGGCTCGAGATTATTTATGGAATTCAACCCCTCGCTTTGGCAAAGGTGGTGGTCGTTGTGGCGGTTGGCACCCACGGAAACGATCGACTTGGAAGCCTCCTGATAATGTATACTAGGAAATCTCCTTTCATTCCTATCTTCATCACGCCTGACCGTGACCGTGACCGTGACCGTGACATAGACGGATATTACACACTCTGAGAGAGAGAGAGAGATAGAGGGGGGGACTAAGGCTGGAAGATGGTTGATCTCGATAACTTCTTCGATGCTTCCGGCGTCCTGGAGACCATAAAAGGGTAACAGGAGCAACAAGTGCTTCAAGAAGAACAAAAGAAGGCAGTGAGGAAAAGGATGATACGCTCCGCTGCTCCAATGGTTCTTCCACTCCCGCTGCTCTTTGTCTTCCTCCTCGTCTTTCCCTGCGTCTCTCAGCCCCCTCCTAAATTCCGGTGCAGCTCCAAGTCTAAGTGCCAGGCCTTGGCCGGCTACGTCCCCCCTAGGGAGACAACATACGAGGCTATCAGGGGACTCTTCGGTGTGGATTCCATCTACGATCTCTATGGAGCCAACGGCCTGAACGAAACCACCCCGACTTCGACCAAAGTCCCCGCCAACACCACCGTTCGGATCCCCTTCACCTGCACCTGCGGTAACGGGACAGGCGTCTCAGACAGGCAGCCGGTCTACGATGTGAAGAATGGTGACTCTCTGGAGGCGGTTTCCCGGGAGATCTTCGGCGGGTTGGTGACCTATCAGCAGATCCCCGCCGCGAACGGCATAGCGAACGCCTCCCTGATCAACGGGGAGCAGCGGCTCTTCATCCCCTCCCTTGCAGCTGCGATGATGTTGACAATCACACGATTCACCTCGCCCACGTAGTCAAGCTGGGGAGTACACTGGCGGAAATCTCCAGCGAGTTCGGTTCGTCGGAGGCGTCGCTTATCGGCCGCAACAGCATATCCGACCCCAAGAGCCTGCTCGCGGGTCAAGTTCTCGACGTCCCCCTAACCGGTGATTGTCATCCCTCTGGCTTCTTCCTCCTCTTAAAATTCGCTTCCCGACTGACTATGAGGGCTGCGGCGGGTAGCTTGCGTCTCGCCCTCAATTGTCCCGGAATCCCCCGACTACGGCCTGCGTGTCCCCAACGGTAGCTACGCCTTCACCGCCGGCAACTGCGTTAGGTGCACGTGCAACGTACCGGGGGCGGAGTGAGAACCTCTAGCTCTATTCTCCAGCCCCAAAATAGCAACCCCTCCCCCTCTTTCGAGCGTATGACCATTCCACCGAGATATTGTCGTCTGTGCTTCTTTAGGCTGTTGTGCGCCAAGGCTCCAGATTCGCTCCTCAACACAACTTTACGTTGCAACCAGTCGGTCTGCTACTCAAATGAGAATCCCGAGGATCAGCACGATTTTCAAGTACCCTACGTCTCGGCATGTAGCGTCACCTGGTGCTTCTACGCCGGGTTCAACAACGGAAAAATCTTGACCACCACCAGTTTTGGCCCAAAAACCCTATGCGGTGAGCTGCACAACTCCGAGCCTCTTATGGCTGTTGCTCTTGCTTCTCTTTTACTTGGATTCGGTGAACCTACGTCAGTTGCGGGTTGACCTACTCTGTGATTCTATCTGGTTTCGGTTTCGGGAAGGTCCCCAAACACCGTCACCGTTGGGAGGACGATCGGCGAAGCGCGAATTTCCTATGCGCTGGACTCTCCTACTGCTTCTGCTCCTCTTCGCCGTCCTGTAGGGCTGCGGCGAAGGGCGACGCCTCGCCGGTCACGCGACTGATTACAGGTTGATTTCCTTATTCTTTGTCGGCCCGACCTTCTTCTATATCGTCATCCTTTGATACGATTTGTTTCGATGCAGGTCTAGCCGCTTTCATTACCATACAATAAGTAAGTCAATGGATAATGAGAGAGACGGCCCATTCGTCGAGAGTACAAGTTCAGGATTGACTAAATTATCTTCCCCATGTTGTTCCGTTTGCACACAGTCCCCTTTTAATGTAAAATAACTTCATCATTACGAAGATGTGAATTCTTAGCGTAGAAATATTTCAGTGATGTTCACATAATATGCTGGTTTTTGTTGAACTTTATGCACTGCATTCATGTCAAATACATGATACACCCAGAAAATCAGTATGAACGGGAAAATCTTGTTATAATATCCTCATAATTATTTATATACAATAAAGTATCAAATATTGATGAATTTATTTTTCTCCACCCAATATTGATGAATTTTAAGCTAGATTATCGTTAAACATGAACATTTAATTCACCAGAACACATGGTGCAGTACTGAGACCAGTGGTGGATCAAGCTCTTTTATGTTGGTTCCCTGTTAAGTGGGGGACACGTTTGGTACTAGATGACGGGTGTTTAACCTAATCTTGGGTCTGAAATCGGTTGACTAGGGCCAAAAAGGATGCCTATTTTCCATGGAGAAGGGCTAATTCCGTTTCCAGAGTTCAGATTCACATTATCTCCTTTATCGTTCTACCTCCCTCGATTTTTTCAATGTAAACCTCCTGTGCAAAGTCATTGATGTGTCTCTTTCATCTTAAATTCTCAATTGTTTACTGCCCCTGTGATATTATCATCCAATATTGCTTTTGTCAACAATTCAGTTGCCTTCTCACAACCGATAAGGACCTTATCATAAGGTATACGGCAACACAGATATGCGTCGCGAGGATGGAAGATAGTGCGAAAAAGGCCAGCAGCAGTTGATCCAAAAAGAAATTGGCAACGAGCGTCGTAAATTCCCTTGGTGGACAGCACATGTGGTTGTCACACATTTTAGCTTTTAATTCGTCTGGTCTACATTGAAAGATTTCTTATGATCCTCAGCCACAGCGATAAACATGGACTGAGTTGGAACTAATTTTATAAATCAATGAGATTAATCTCGAAATTAAAAGAACCCGAAAGAAACAAAAAAGGATAAGGGGGTTGGGTGGTACGTGATGAAAGGTTCATTCCCACTAACGGCAGGAAGAACTGCGCCGACAGTGCCATCGTCAAAGCTTGTTATAGAGATAGCGAAAGAGAGAGAGAGAATGAGGGAGGGATGCCCCGTCGTCAAAGCATGCTGCGGGAGGCCCCCATGGCCCTCGCCCTCTCCCTCAGGACGAACTTCTGCGTCTTCCCCGTGGAGGTCTTCGGGAGCTCCTCCACAAACACGACGGTCCTCGGCGCCATGTACCGCGGCAGCCGCGCCTTCCAGAACTCCACGAGCTCCTCCGCTGCTACCCGCGCGCCTTCCCTGAGCTTCACGAACGCGCACGGCGTCTCCCCCCAGTGCTCGTCGGCCCGCCCCACCACCGCCGCCTCCAACACCGCGGCATGCCTGTACAGCGCCGCCTCCACCTCGATGGTGCTGATATTCTCCCCCCCGGAGATGATGATGTCCTTGGACCTGTCCTTGAGCTCGATGTACCCGTCGCCGTGCCGCACCGCCAGGTCCCCCGATCGGAGCCACCCGCCGGAGAAGGCCTGCCTGGTGGCGCCGCCGTCTTTGTAGTACCCGCTCATCACGGTGTTCCCCCTGAACATCACCTCTCCCATGGTCCTCCCGTCCGCGGGGACGCTCTCCATGGTGGCGGGGTCCTTCACGTCCACCGCCTCCAGTGCGATGTGCTGCAGCCCCTGCCGGGCCTTGACCCTCGCCCGCTCCTGTGCTGGCAGCGCGTCCCACTCCGGCTTCCACGCGCAAAAGGTGGCGCCGCCGTAAGTCTCCGTCAGCCCGTACGAGTGCGTCACCTCGAACCCCAGTTCCTCCATCCTGAACAACACCTCCGCCGGCGGCGGCGCTCCGCCGGTCAGCACCCTCACCACCTTTCCGGTAGCCGGTGCCCTGCACCTCCGCCGCTGCTCCGCCTCCGGCGAGTTGGCGATCGTGTTGAGCACCGTCGGCGCGCCGCCCATGTGGGTCACCCCGTGCTCGGCGATGGCGGCGAAGATGTCGCCGGCGGAGACCTGCCTGAGGCACACGCTAGTCCCACCCTGCGCGGCGACGCCCCACGCCATGCACCAGCCGTTGCAGTGGAACATGGGCACCGTCCACAGGTACACCGGACCGGCGGGGACTTCGCCGCGGAGGACGGCAGCGATGGCGCTGAGGTACGCACCGCGGTGACTGTAGACGACCCCCTTGGGGCTGGAGGTGGTGCCGGATGTGTAGTTGAGCGAGATGGGGTCGCACTCGTCCGCCGGCCACCGGATCTCGAAATTAGGGTCTGCTCGACGGAGGAGATCCTCGTAGTCCAGGCTCGCCGGCGAGCGGCCGGTGGAGGACGACTGCGATATGACCACCAGCAGGGGAGTAGGCGTCTGGTTCTCCTCCGATAGCAGCTTGAAGGATCCCATGGCGACCTCGAGGAACGGGTGATCGACGAACAAAACTCTGGCCCCCGAGTGCTTGAGGAGGACCGATATCGTGGCGGAGTCGTGGCGCGTGTTCATCGTGCAGAGGACTGCGCCCGCCATGGGAGCGCCGAAGTGGAGCTCGTACAGCGCCGGAATATTCGGGGCCAGAACAGACACCTGGATCAGAGTGCAGAGGACAAAGGATCAGAGGAAGTCGACCAGGGGCGACGAAAGTGAAAGATTTCCCAAGCTTAAGATACGAGAACAGGAAGGAAATAAGTGTTCGGGGTGCGGGCAAAAACTCAAACAGGTTGAAGGCCGGAGTGGAAATCAGCAGAAACGAGTCGCGATTCAAGAAACTACAATCCGCGGCAATGTAGGGGTAAATAACAAGGAACAAGTTCTTCTGGGAACATGAGGGTTGGTGGTAACACGCATTGTTTCCACCGGTGGCATGCCGGTATGTCGTCAGGCAACGGCTGAAAGTATTAGGGAAGTTCTGGGAAGATCTACGATTCTCTGTCAAGATCCGATTTCCACCTCCGAGTGTGCGATCTCCAGCATGATCTCTGGTTAGATTTCGAAATACAGATGGGAAAATTATAGTGTTTTTTCAGCTCACACCACCTCTGAATTCCGTGGAGTCACTGCAGAGTATCTTGCCAGCGGGTGATGAATGCCAGAGATAAAATATAAAGACCAGAAAGGAAGCATATGAAACGAAACCAGATAATCAGAGATGAACCAAAAGTGGTGCAGCAAAATACGTCAGACAATCACAAAAAAGGTAAAGCTCCATCGTACAGCCATGATTATACCGGTCATAAATTATGCGCAACCTGAGGACTCCTGAGAAGATGAATAATTAAAAAATCTCACAAAGTTAGCAAGGTGCGCCGATAAAATGCACTAGAAAAGGAGGTAGGACGAGGATTTGCACAGCAAATGAGGAGGGAATCAAATAAGAAGAAGGAAAACTAAAGATATCAAGAAACGAAAGGGATTACCCAAAATTTTACATAGTTTTTTGTGTGGCTTTAAACTTACGGCCACTATTACACATGACACACATTTACTATTAAACCAGTGGAAGACCTTTCACCTATAGCAAAGAAAAAAAAGGAGAACGGAAGCATTGATCCAGTGCTTCGAGAGCGCGCAGGCAGCAGCAAGATAATGCACGGAGACACACCCATCATGGAAAAACTACTCGAGAAAGAACGACGCTTGAGAAATCCACAGCGAATCCAACAACGAGATCGACTGAATGTGGGGAAGCAAAAATAAAAAAACGCTCGGACGACAACAAGAACGGGACCTCGTAAAAAAAATTTCTCCTGATCTGCGAGGGTAAAAGGGAACTCACTACATCTCCGCGGTTGATCCCCAGCTGAGCGAGGGCCGATGCCAGCCTCAGGCACCGGCCCCGCGTCTCCCTCCAGGTGAACCTCCTCAAGCCGTCGACCACCGCCGGCCGATCCGCGTACACTACCACCGAGCGCTCCAGGAAGCTGATCGGGGTCAGCGGGACGTAGTTGGCGGAGCACCGGATCGTCCCGTCCATCTTCTCCTCAGCTCTGCGCGGGCATCAGCGGATGCTCCGGCGGCTTGCAGAAGACCAGTCGATCTTACCCTGTCATAAAAAACAGCTCCACTTTACCGTGACGAGGGGGATCGCAGTGTTATGTGACGTCATGGAATCGTCACCATTTGCTTTAAGTGAGACAGATTTTCGGATGTCTTTTGTTTAAAAATTCACCACAAAACCTTTAAATAAAGAACACAATATACGGAGACCTCGAGGTAATACAGACATTTATGGAGGCTAAAAAACCGACAATCATATTCACCCAAGTATGGTTTTTAGTCTGCTGTTTTATTCAGCACAAGTTCGTTTAGATAATGCCTAACGTAGTACGAAAAGTTTTGCAACGTATCTTTCCATCAAGATACATGGATTGGCTCCGGTCGATCGGCAAGAGTTGACTTCAACTGGTCGAAGTCCAGGTTAATGTCCCTCGTTGATGAAGAAGAAGCAGGCCTAATTTCCCCCGCTGCTGCAAGGTCAACGGAAAAGATTATCAAGAACCGGAGAGGAGTCCCGCAGTCTTCCTATAATTCCAACCATTAAATCACGTACTTTCAAATTTCTGTAAGCGTTTGGTGATTTCCATGGTAGCTAACACTATTCTGAAAACGATTAAAGATCATTTAAAACCGACCCATCTTTACAAGACCACCATAAATCGGAGGGTATGAATTATATAATGGAGAAGGAACTCGGCTGGTACTGGAGGACCCCCAGGAGAGACCATACGTCACCTCCAAGCCCGCCTCTCCCCTCGTTCCGATTGCCTGGACCGTACTTGAGGAAACACTACACAACCAGTACGGAAAAATAGAAAACATATAGCTATCAGGAAATCCCTCTCCTGCATCCTCTGTTTCATTCCCAAGACGAGCCAAAGATCTCAAATTCCGTGTTTCAAAGAACGAGGTGTATTACATGCAACTTGCACCAGACGAGCAATTTTGTTGAGAACAATCCAGACAGAGGTGAACCCGAACCATCAATTGCAAATTAAGTTGTTGAAACTTTCTCTCATGCCAACCAAGAACAGTGCACGACACAAGAAAAAAACAAAACTAGCCCCTAGATACTTTTGAATGAAAGAATTTTTCTGATCTCAAATCTCTTAGAAACATACTACTATTTTCTGATAAAAATTTCTGAACTTTCACCTTGTTCTCAAGGTGAATTTAGCATAGAGGACTGCTGATGTATTATCATAATAAAGGTCTGATTCTTACAACAAAAATAACATCCTCAAAGGCTGTCAATAACATTATTAAAGCATCATTGACATGGTATCCCAATACCACAGCCTCATGATGATATTTACATAGAACTTAGTCACCTCAATAGCATAACTGTAATCCATGCCAACCACAAGATCAAATGTGCAGCAACATGAAACATTAAATTTGAATCATTTTAAAAGAAAGAAAGTTTGTTTGGAGCATTTGGTGACTTGAAGAGCCCATGTTCTCTCTCTCCCCCTTCATTTATCTCTCTCTCCCCTGCTTGTATCTATGGGTCACCTTGTACTCAAAGATAGTCATTCATCAAGTATTGCTCAGGGTTTGTTTATACAAGTCTACTTTCTTGACCTCTCCTCCATCCATTCGCGAGAAGTCTTAAGCCAAAAAGTCTTTCTAAAAGAAATAGAGTTGTTTGTTAGATATAAAAGCCTAATATAGATTTAGCACATAAGCTAAAAGATAAAAACAAAATGAATAACTCACAACATGAGACACAAAAATTTATGTGATTCAGAGGTCGGCCTCCTACATTCATAGGCAGCGATGAAAAGCTCCACTAAATATAGTAGAAGTACAAAAAAGTACTCCCCAAAACCCAGAATATAGATCTTTGTTCTTGACCCTCAAAGAACTCACTAATCCCTCACTAACAAGTAGACATCATTGTGTTGGAAGCTCACTCCTAATCTCTTTGGTACCCTTTGGTTATTTGTGCTACGAGATGAGAAGAGACCTTGAGCTACCTCGGGAAACATGCGATTGACTCCTTGGGAAATGTGTAGACTATTTCCTCCTTGAAGCTTACCCATTACTGGGTGTTACCAAGCGTGCAAGTAGCTCTGCCCAGATCCTTGTCGGATGTAGATATTTCCTCCAATGGATCTGCCCCGAGTACTAAAACTACAAATAGTAATACTAAGGTGTGTCTCGGCGGAGGTAGTGGGTCCCATTAAGTAGACCCCTGCCTCTGGCCATTCCAACATACAGATAGTATGGGACTAAAAGTTAGTGTCACTATCTGTCAATTCCTCCGTCAAGCTAACATCGTCAACCCCGTCCCTCCGTGGTATGGTGGTGCCATTTCCATCCGTCCGTCTAAGTCACCAGACGTATGGCTGAGCTGTTACCAAGGTTGGGCTCGAAGTTGGGCTCCATGTAACATCCTCCCCTGCTAGTGAAGTCTGTTATCCGTGGTGGAGCCTATTGACTGTGGTAATGTTGGAGCAGAGCCTCGAACTACCAGAGGTTGGCCTCCTTCTCCCAAGTTGCCTCGACACTGGGCTTGTCGGCCCACTTCACAAGGTAGAGGGTGACCCGGTGAGCGTGGTTGCGGCCACCACCATCAATGACCCAATGCGCGAGGGTATCTACGGCCTACTTGGTGAAGTGGGTCTGCACGGTTGGTGGCGGCCGGTGCATGCGATGTTGAGTTAGGTTGTCGTCGTCCGCATGGTATGCTTTGAGGGAGACATGGAAAACTGGGTGTATTGATAGGTGAGGTGGAAGATGTCAGTAGTATGCGAGGTGACTCACCCACTCCACAATCTAGAATGGGCCATTGTGCCATGGTACCAACCCATTATGGTGCTTTAGTCGCTGCAAGCTCTTGTGGTTGAGAAGAATACGGAGGACCCAATCACCCACCTAGTATTCAGCTTCCCGTCGATGTCAATTGACGTACTTTTTCATCCATCATGCGATGTGGGTGAGTGCCTCCTACACATCCTCCAATAGGTCTTCGCAATGTCTTGCATACTGATACGCCATCAAAAGTTGGCATGGATTGTGTTGTTTTGCTACTTTCAGAGGGGATAATAATTACTTGCTAAGGACCAACTCGAACGGTGAATGGCCCGTGGCCGAGTTGTGGTGAGAGTTGTGGGCGAACTAAGTCAGGTCGAGTAGACTTACCCAATTATATTGTTTGGTGGAGATGTAGTGGCAAAGGTATTGCTCAAGCATGCCATTGACCCATTCTATTTGACCGTCAGTCGGTGGGTGAAAAGTAGTGGAGAAGTTGAGTTCCATCTCAAGTAGCGTGAACAATGACGTGTAGAACTACTCGGTGAAGTGGGAGTCACGATTCGAGATGATGCTCCGCGATATTCCCCACAACTTGACAACGTTCCGTAGGAACAACTCCGCCACCTCTTCGGCTTTGCACTCCATATGTGTGGGTAGAAACATGCTTTATCCAGTAGCTTATACTTAAAAACTCTAACAATGTTGATTACTCAAATACAATTTTACATTAATGACTTTACTAATCACTAGTCATTAAGATAATGACTAATTTAGTACCAAAAAAATCAATGCATATTTCTACCAATATGGATAGGTTGACTTTGGCCAATCAATAAGAGTTGACTTGAATTGGTCAGATTCCAAGTTAATGTCCACTGCTAAGGAAAAAGAACATGAATCCCCCCACATAGTTATTGCATGTGCCAAGGAATACCTTCGTCAAAGGTGATACAATAACACCATCAACTTGAGTCATATGCTCCTACACAACCAAATATGATAGTTCAGTGAGAATCCTCACAGCGTCCTTCTTAGGCATCACACTAGTTCATGATCCCCATATGCTCTCAATTGTGGGGACCTCATGTCCTTCATTGTTAAATGCCAAACCAATGTATGGCATTAGTCTAGCTATGCTCCACACACAGTTTCCCTATGTCTAGTACACTATTAATCATCAAAAAAAAATTGCATACTACTTGAATAATTATCCTCTACTGAAATCTTCTTCTGCTGCTCCTTCTCATCCTAGTGCCCTTTTGAATGGCACTACATGTAACCAAATGTCTATGGTTGTCCTAGCATTCTCCCATACAGTATTGTGTGTAATGTAGCCCACTGATGGCCCAAATTAAGCGGACTAAAAGCCTAATACACTTAAAGACTAAACATGTCTTGAAGGGATTTTTTTGTTTTTAATTATCTTTTCCTACATGTATTCATTTTTAATTTATTTAAATGCATCTTAAATTTTTTTTAAGTGCCATCATTACATAACAACCTTTTTGGGGGTGACATAACATACTCTCAACTTATCTAAAGGAAACATATTATATACCCCAAGAGATATTCAACATTATAGTTTTTTTCCTTTTTGACATTTTTTTATGTTTGTCAGTAAATTCTATTGCCACCCTTTTGGATTCAAGGGAACACTTTTAATATCGTGTAGATTCAAGGGTTGAAGCCTCCAAGTTATATAGATTAAGGACAAGAAATCTTTATAGAAATTCAATTTCTTATAGATCCAAGGACAAATTTAAATCTCAACATAACTCATATTGAGCCATTATGTAGCCATCCACCTCTAGCCATGACAATGTTGTTCTGAAGCCTGAAGTCCTTAGTGAGATTTTAGTTGCTAAAAGATGAACCACAATAAGCCCTACAAGTCCACCTCCCTCCATGAAGGTGAAGTCTTCTCTCTGAGCTTTGACACCACCTGGTAAAGATTGGAACAGCTTATTTATTAGGCAAACCCAAGAAACCTCCAAGGGGGGAAAGTGTCCCTTGATGTATATACACCTCAAAATGATACAGGTTGCCCCCATTTAAAACACGTGATTGAGGCAAACACCTTGAACCAATAGACACGATTACCCCTAGCTAAAATTTTATAATTAGAGGGTGTCGCCTGGTACCTCTCGTCAACCTAGTCCAGACTAAGATCTACATATTCATCATGGATACAAGATAATCAGTCTTCTCGCAGCTTAGAGGATAAGAGATACAACAAAACAGATAATAATCCAGAGGTGGGCCTTGCTAAAAGTGAAGACAGCGTCATAAACGATGTTGATGTCACAGAACTGATATTACCCTTGGTCACTGTCAGAGAAAGAAACAGTGGCAAAGAGAGCACAGTTCATTCAGGTCTTCTTCCTGTCAGCTCCTCCGTTCTTCAGTTACAGGGTGGGAGAAGATGTCTTGGGGCCTGCCTCTTCCCCTCTACAACAGGTCCCGACAATCATGCTGATGTAGCACGTCCCCGACCATCCCTTGATCAACGATAAGCCACTCTAAACGAAGGAAGGACCAACGAAGAAGGCAACGATTGCGACCATGATTCAGTGACTTGCCGTCCTTGGCACCACAGAAAACGTCCTGAAACGGAAGGATTCAATTATTACTAAGGTAATCAAGCCTAAGATTTTGTTGTCCCGTTAAAGAGAGGCCTATAAATTGGCCTTCAGACCTTTGATCTGGGGAGAATTAGAAATGGAGTTTTGAGGATTAGTTCCTTACCTTACCTGATCGCAAGGTCCCGTCGCCCCGGCTTGGGTTGGTCGGAGGACCCCGCTACTCCCAGTCTAGACCAGCCTTCCCCCTCCCTTCCCTTTCTTCTATCGCCGCCAGCCACCACCGCCTGCACCGCCTGCACCGCCCTCCCTTCAACCGCCGCCGCTGTCATCGCCCTCCCTTCAACCGCCGCTGCCTGTCCATCGCCTTCTCTACCGTCGACATTCCCCTCCAGCAGCCACCGCCTGTTCGCCGCCATCCCCCCTTCGTTGCCCACCAACGCCAGCCTTGCCATCCTGCCGACGCCTCTGCCAAGCACCGCCTCACCACCGCCTAGCCGCCGACCTTCGCCCTCACTTCCCGCCGGCGCTGCCTGCACCCTCCTCCCCTCTCTCCGCCGATGAATACCATCCCAATCGTGGGCTTGACGTCATCTGGCCCACTTCTACCGGCCCACACCACTTACCCCTTTTAGCCAGCCGCGATCCATACCGTCGGGCGAGAGCCATCCAGCCACCCGGGCCAAGTCAGGTCCGCCCCTTAGCTGCCAGCCGGTGCCGCTGACGACTTAGTCATCGACAGTCAACGGTCAACTCTTATTTTTAAGGTTCAAGTACATCTTCCTATTTCTCCATTTCATTTGTTCATTTAATATATTTCCTTGCTTTAGTTGCCTAAGACATCATAGGATAACCACTCTTACATATTCAGTTGATCGTTAAACCATGCTATTAAATATTTTCTGATCTATAAAATCTTTAAGCATCTTACACCACGTAGTTTTCTTAAACTACTTGATCTTTTTCACTTCTGCTCAGCATCACATGCTCACCTCGTTGGCGGGTTTGGTAGCCTCACTGAAAATCTCAAACATCCTTCTTCCATTTCTGTTCATATTTTGGAAGGAAGGTAAAGAATTTCTTCAACTGATTAATTACAAGAAGAATTAAAAACCAACGGTGGTAAGAATTGAGGCCCGTTTGAAAGTTGTATCGTCTTCGGCCTCTTACTGGGTTTTGTAAGGGCAAGGAGTGAAGGTCTTCTCGGGTGAGTCTCATCCGAGTCCAGTGGGGAACTGGCATACGATCGGCACTGTTCTCGTTCGATCGCGCGGTCCTAACCCACGATTGGTGTCACAGCTATTATAGCCGTTACTTGGCACCAAAGCTTCTACTCAAAGGCAGGGTACTTCTCTCGATGATTTCGTTCCCTGGTGCGTCGGTCCTCAATCATTCTCGATGGACCAAGTCAGTGACCAGTTGCTTTCGCCGATCAAAAACAGCTGGGCAGCCCCGTATTTTGTAGGGAGGACATCACCCTCTCTCTTTTGTCTCTCTCCAACTCTCCCTCTATTTTTTAGAGGATTGACGTAGGAAAGAGGGATGAAAGGGAGTCGTGCTCGGGTTCAAGATTGTTTATGGAATCTGCTCGGATTGACCTCAACCCCTCGCTTTGATAAAGGTGCCGGTCGTTGCGCACGCGGAAACGATCGACTTGGAAGCCTCCTGATAACAGATACCAGGAAGCTCCTCCCATTCCTCTCTTCACCTCGCCTTAACGTGACAAAGACAGCTATTTACGCATATTGTGACTCTGAGAGAGAGAGAGAGAGAGAGGACATAGGTCGGAGGATGGTTAATCTCGATACCTTCTTCGATGCTTCCGGCGTCCAGCAGACCAGCATAAAACGGTAACAGGAGCAACAAGTGCTTCAGGAAGAACAAAAGAAGACAGTGAGGAGAAGGATGATAAGCCCCTTTGGCCCGGTTGTTCTTCCACTCCCGCTGCTCTTTGCCTTCCTCCTCGTCTCTCTCTGCGTCGCTCAGCCTCCTCCGAAATTCCGGTGCAGCTCCAATTCCAATTGCCAGGCCTTGGCCGGCTACGTCCCCCCAAGGGAGACCACCTACGAGGCTATCAGGGGGCTCTTCGATGTGGATTCCATCTACGACCTCTATGGAGCCAACGGCCTCGACGAAACCATCCCGGCCTCGACCAAGGTCCCCGCCAACGCCACCGTCCGGATCCGCTTCGCCTGCTCCTGCGGTAATGGAACCGGCATCTCCAACAGGCGGCCGATCTATGCCGTGAAGGATGGTGACTCCCTGAAGGCGATAGCCTCGGAGATATTCGGCGGGTTGGTGACCTACCAGCAGATCGCCGCCGCGAACGGCATCGAGAACGCCTCCCTGATCAAAGCGGGCCAGCGGCTCTTCATCCCGCTCCCCTGCAGTTGCGATGAAGTTAGCATTTACACAATACACCTCGCCCACGTGGTGAAGCAGAGGAGCAGCCTGGAGGACGTCTCCAGCGAGTTCGATGTGTCGCAGGCCTCGCTTACCAGCCTCAACAACATATCCGACCCGAAGAACCTGATCGCCGGTCAAGTCCTTGATGTGCCTCTAAGCGGTGATTGCCATCTCCCTCGCTTCTTATCCCTCAAAATTCACTTCCCCGCAGACTAAAATCTGGACGGCGTGCTCAATAACGACTCCTGCGGCAGCTTGCTTCTCGTCCTTAATTCGCCCGAATTCCTCCGACTATGGCCTGCTTGTCCCCAACGGTAGCTACGCCTTGACCGCCGGCAGCTGCATCAAGTGCATGTGCCAAGGACCTTCGCTGGAGTGAGAACCTCTCGCTCTCTTCTCCAGCACTCGAGTCACCCACCCACCCCCTTTCGGGCGCATGACCGTTCCACCTCGATGTCCTTGTCTGTGCTTCTTTAGGCTGTGGTGCGTCGAGGCTCCAGATTTGGTTCTCAACAGAACTTCGCGTTGCAACCAGCGACCCTGCGACTCAAGCGACTATTCCTTCTTTAACCACCAGCTTCATAACTCTTACTTCTCGTCATGTGGGATGACCTTATGCGTCTACGCCGGCTTCGACAACGGAAAAATCTTGACCACCACCATTACCGACCACGATTGCGGTGAGCTGCACAACTTCGGGCCGCTTCTGGCTGTTTCTCTAGCTTCTCTTTTACGTGGATTCGTGGGGCCTACGTCAGCGGCTGGTTAACCTAACTTGTACATCTCCATGGTCACGGCAGGACGATCGGCGAAGCTGGAATTTCTCTTGCGCTGGCCCCTCCTGCTGCTTCTGCTCCTCTTCGTCGTCCTGTAGGGCCGCGGGGAAAGGTCAACGGCTGGCCGGGTACGTGACGGATTCCAAGTTGATTTCTTAATTGCGTGTAGGCCCTGGACCGATCTTCTACCTCTATTTTCCTATCATTTGGTTTTATTTCTTCTCTTCCAGGTCTTGCCGTTTTAAATACGAACGGTACATTTAAGATAGTCAATAGTTGGTGATAAAGACCGCCCATCCGTTTTGCTGAATAAACGATTCTTTTGTTGTTGTTCCAATTCGTAGAGTCCCATTTTAGTGAAAAATAACTTTATCATTCTGAAGATGCGACTACTCATCGAAGTATCAATCAGTTTAGTTACATATTTCAGTCATTTTCGCATAATATGCCGGTTTTTGTTTAATTTTATGCACCGCATTAAAGTTAAATACTTGATAATCTCAAAAAACTCGGTTTGAATAGGAAAATCTTGCTGTAGTACACCCATTCTGAGTTTGATAAAATAAACTCTCAAAATATACGCACTAAAATGATTATTTTTTAGTTAGATAATTTTTACACGTGAGTAGGGTTCCGAAGATTAGGGTGACAGGTGTTCAACCTAAATCTCGGGGTAGGGTTTCGAAGATTAGGGTGAAAAAAGGTGCCACTTTTCCATGGAGAGGGGCTAATTTCCTTTCTATCATTTCCTACTGGATGATGGGTGTTTAACCTAATCTTCTGTCCTGGAATGGATGATTAGGGAGGAAAAAAGGTAACGATTTTCCATGGGGAAGGGTTGACTTATTTTCTACAGTTCAGATTTCGATTATGTCTTTTATCTTCCTTATCCCCTTGATTCTTTCAATGTAAATCTCATGTGCATCATTTTCGATCTCTCTTACCTCTTAGATTCTCGGTTCTCTATCGCCCGTGAAACACTGAGGTCTGTCCGAGCCCAAGGTTTTTCTTAGTCAACGATTCAATGGCCACACAGACATGCACACAAGAACAGGCTGGATAATGCGGATGAGGTCAACGGTGGTTGACCCAAAAAATCGGAGACCAGTGTCGTAAACTCCCTTGGTGAACACCACCTGTGGTCTTCACACATTTTGACATTTGATTCGTGTGCTCTACATGGAAAGACTGCTTACGATCCTCGGTTGCAGCTCCAAATATGGACTGAGTTGGAACTGATGCCTATGAATCAATGAGATTATTAGCGCATTTAAACAAGGACAGAAAATAAAGAAAATAATGAAGAGGCTGGGTGGTAGATGATGAAGGTTCATTCCCACTAATAGCAGGAAGAACAGCGCCAATAGAGAACTTATGAGAGTGAGAGAGAGAGAGAAATGCGCCGTCGTCAGAGCTTGCTGCCGGAGGCCCCCATGGCCCTCGCCCTCTCCCTCAGGACGAACTTCTGCGTCTTCCCCGTGGAGGTCTTCGGGAGCTCCTCCACAAACACGACGGTCCTCGGCGCCATGTACCGCGGCAGCCGCGCCTTGCAGAACTCCACGAGCTCCTCCGCCGCTACCCGCGCGCCCTCCCTGAGCTTCACGAAAGCGCACGGCGTCTCCCCCCAGTGCTCGTCGGGACGCCCCACCACCGCCGCCTCCAGCACCGCCGCGTGCCCGTACAGCGCCGCCTCCACCTCGATGGTGCTGATATTCTCCCCCCCGGAGATGATGATGTCCTTGGACCTGTCCTTGAGCTCGATGTACCCGTCGCCGTGCCGCACCGCCAGGTCCCCCGACCGGAGCCACCCGCCGGCGAAGGCCTGCCTGGTGGCGCCGCCGTCCTTGTAGTACCCGCTCATCACCGTGTTCCCCCTGAGCATCACCTCCCCCATGGTCCTCCCGTCCGCGGGGACGCTCTCCATGGTGGCGGGGTCCTTCACGTCCACCGCCTCCAGTGCGATGTGCTGCAGCCCCTGCCGGGCCTTGAGCCTCGCCCGCTCCTGTGCCGGCAGCGCGTCCCACTCCGGCTTCCACGCGCAGACGGTGGCGCCGCCGTAGGTCTCCGTCAGCCCGTACGAGTGCGTCACCTCGAACCCCAGCGCCTCCAACCTGGACAACACCTCCGGCGGCGGCGGCGCTCCGCCGGTCACCATCCTCACCACCTTGCCGGTCGCCGGCGCCCTGTTCCTCCGCCGCTGCTCCGCCTCCGGCGAATTGGCGATCGTGTTGAGCACCGTCGGCGCGCCGCCCATGTGGGTCACCCCGTGGGCGGCGATGGCGGGGAAGATGGCGCCGGCGGAGACCTGCCTGAGGCACACGCTGGTGCCGCCCTGCGCGGCGACGCCCCACGCCATGCACCAGCCGTTGCAGTGGAACATGGGCACCGTCCACAGGTACACCGGCACGGCGGGGACTTCGCCGAGGAGGACGGCGGCGATGGCGCTGAGGTACGCGCCGCGGTGGCTGTAGACGACCCCCTTGGGGCTGGAGGTGGTGCCGGAGGTGTAGTTGAGCGAGATGGGGTCGCACTCGTCCGCCGGCCAACGGATCTGGAAATCAGGGTTCGCTCGCCGGAGGAGACCCTCGTAGTCCAGGCTCGCCGGAGAGTCGCCGGCAGAGGGGAACTCCGATATGACCACCAGAATGGGAGGCGTCTGGTTCGCCTCCGAGAGCAGCTTGAAGGATCCCATGGCCACCTCGAGGAACGGGTGATCGACGAAGAAAACTCTGGCCCCCGAGTGCTTGAGGAGGACCGATATCGTGGCGGAGTCATGCCGCGTGTTCATCGTGCAGAGGACCGCGCCGGCCATGGGAGCGCCGAAGTGGAGCTCGTACATCGCCGGAATATTCCGGGCCAGAACAGACACCTGGATCAGAGTGCAGAGGACCAAGGATCAGAGGGAGTCGACCGAGGAAGACGAAAGAGGAAGATTTCCCAAGCTTAAGATACGAGAACAGAAAGGAAATAAGTGTTCGGGGTGCGGGCAAAAACTCGAACAGGTTGCAGGCCAGAGTGAAAACCAGCAGAAACGAGGCGTAATTCAAGAAACTTGCATCTGAGATCTCCATCAAATACAGAACAAGGGCATGATCAATTATTTTTCCTCGGCAATAAAGTTCGATCATTCGT
Source organism: Spirodela polyrhiza (assembly GCA_024713555.1). Taxonomy (NCBI): domain Eukaryota; kingdom Viridiplantae; phylum Streptophyta; class Magnoliopsida; order Alismatales; family Araceae; genus Spirodela; species Spirodela polyrhiza. The sequence continues at coordinate 1,582,297 of CM046547.1, forward strand.
GATATGATCCGTGGCAATGTGGGGGTAAAGAACATGGAACATGTTGTTCTGGAAGACAGGAATGGCTGAAATAAATTAGGGAAGATCTAATAAAATCTACGTTTCTCTGTCTAGCTCAGGTACCCAGCATGATCTTTTTGTTAGATCGCGAAACACAGATGGGGAAATTATAGCGTCTTTTCAGCCCATTCCACCTCTGCATTCAGTGGAGTCACTGCAGAGGATCTTGCCAGCAGCTGACGAATGCGAGAAATAAAAAAATAAAGACCCAAAAGGAAGCATATGAAACGAAATGGATTACCAAAAAAAATTTACACAGATCTTTGTGTATCTTTAAATTTACGGCCATTATTACGCATTATCCATACTTATTATTAAAACAGAGGAATCCTTTCGCCTACAACAAAGAGGAGAAAGGGGAACGCAAGTGTTCGTTCTGTGTTTCGAACGCGCGCAGGCGGCAGCAGGATAGCGCACGGAGACACACCCATCGTGGAGAAACTACTCGAGAAAGAACGACGCTTCAGAAATCCACGGCGAGCCCAACAACGAGATCGACTGAATGTGGGGAAGCAAAAATCAAAAAAACGCTCGGACGACAACAACAACGGGACCTCGTAAAAGAAATTTATGACGATCTGCGAGGGTAAAAGGGAACTCACTACATCTCCGCGGTTGATCCCCAGCTGAGCGAGGGCCGATGCCAGCCTCAGGCACCGGCCCCGCGTCTCCCTCCAGGTGAACCTCCTCGAGCCGTCGACCACCGCCGGCCGATCTGCGTAAACTACCGCGGAGCGCTCCAGGAAGCTGATCGGGGTCAGTGGGACGTAGTTGGCGGAGCACCGGATCGTCCCGTCCATCCTCTCCTCTGCTCTGCGAAGGGATCAGCGGATGCCCCAACGGCTTGCGGAAGTTCAGTCGACCGTCTCCTATCAATAAAACCTCTGCACTTTACCGTGACGAGGGTCACCGCATTGATGTGTGACGTCATGGAAATCGTCATCACTTACTATAGGTAAGACAGATTTTGGGATTTTTATTTTTAAATAAAAAAGTCACCGCAAAACTATTAAATAAAGAAAACAATATCTGGGTACTGGGGAACGATTTTTAAAATTTCTGTAGCGTCTAAGGCTAAAAAAACCGACAATTCTAATCACCCTACTATGGTTTTTCGTCACAAGTTCGTCTAGATAATGCCTGATTTAGCACGAAAAAATTTGCAACACATCTTTCCATCAAGATAGATGGATTGGCTCCAGTCGATCAGCAAGAGTAGACTTGAGCTGGTCAAAGTCCCGGTTAATGTCCGCCGTTGATGATGAAGAAGAAGCAGGGCGAATCCCCCCTGCTGCTGCAAGGTCAACGGTAAAGACCAAGAACCAGAGAGGAGTCCCGCAGTCTTCCTATAAACCCAGCCATTAAATCACATTAATCTGACGACAAGCAGGTGAACGTGCTTTCAAATTTCTGTAAGCTTTTGAAAGCAATTCAAGAACATTTAAAACCAACCCATCTAAAGAAGAGCATCATAAATCGGAGGGCAAGCAGAAAATGTATGAATTCTTTAACGGTGAAGGAACTCAACTGCTGTAGGACCATCAGAATAGACCACACGTCACCTCCAAGCCCGCCTCTCCCCTCGTTCCGACTGCCTGGACCTCACTTTAAGGAACCCAACACAACCAGTACAACAAAAAATAGAAAGCTGGAAGTTATCAGGAAATTTCTCTTCTGCTTCCTCTGTTTCATTCCCAATACGAGCCGTAAATCTCGAATTTTATGTTTAAGGTACCATGCCTTGCATTAGAGACTAGATAAGAAAAAATCGTCTTTGTTTCATCCTTTTCTTCTTCTTTTTCTTTCTTGTAAGAGTACATCCGAGCGGTAAACTGTATTGACCAGGGAAGCCATCGATGCCCCAGGCTGTTGAATGGTATATTTATTTCAACAAAACGACCAGCAAGAAGGTGAAGAACATGCGCCAAATATCCTCCACATGAAGCTGTCACCCTGAATCAACAGATATTTTCTGAGCAGTATCCAGTTTACATGATAAAATCAACTTACGATTGACGCCGTTCTAAACAAATATATTCAGGGCCTAAATTTTTTACATTTTAACTAATTGTATCTCATTCCATCTGCTGTTTTATCCTCCACTCTCACATAGTTCATCAATATTGGTATGGCGTGTATGAACAAGACTAAATGGGATCCCATACAGAAAGTTGGTAGATTATATGCACAAGTAATTATGGGATCCCAATAACACGACTGTTGAGAGAAATGAAGACTAAAAGGATTCACAGTTGTTGATACATTGATATCCAATACTCGAATTCAGGCTTTTAATAGAGAACGTATTTCTTCCCCACCTTCTAATTAAAAAAAATTTGGATGGCAAGGTCCACGACGTGGAGGAGAAAAGTGCTAAGAGGAGGACAAACGTACGGATGTTCGTGTAAATGCATGAAATCAAAGATCACATACAGGCTACCGCGCACTTCTGTCAGCAAAAATTTGAGCCAACATAGAAAGAATAAATTGCTGAAGCAATGGCCATCCTCCAAAAGGTTTCAATAGATAGTAGTCCACACTAAGGGAAGGTGGTGAAGGCTTCTATTGGCTCAGTTCAGTTTGGCGTTTGTATTCCCATATCCTGTCTTCTGCCCCAATATTGTCAGCTGCTCGACAAACTCTGACCCATTGAGTATCTCGGTGGTCCCATAAATCACATGCTTAACTGGTTGAGCACGCTGCGCAAGCTCCATCAAGCTCCTGTACTCGACATAATTCCCACCCCCTATCATGAAAACAATGGCCTCCTTGAATGGCCCCTTCAAATGGGAGGCAGATGCCGACCTTGGAGAACGGGGATCAAATGAAAGGTAAGACTCAATCTCGGGATTTGGCTTCCCTTCCATCAATGCTTCTACTGTCCTCGTCAGAGCCAGCTGCCGCTCACCGGACAAGAGATTCTTCACTCCTGCAGTAACAGCACTGAGTGATTGGCCATAAAGCTTCTCAGCCCAATCCACAATATTGTTCCTGCTGGATGCTGTTGCAGAGGAAGCAAAAGATGCGTTCAGTGACTTGATCTTTTTTACGTACTGAAAAGCGCAAAGGTCAACCTCAGATGTCAGCAAGGCTTCTTCTATTTGTTCCAATTCTGATTGTGGTGTGGTTTCCATGGCAAGGAGGTAAGTTATAGCCAACCGGAGCTTGTCTGACTTTGTACCTTTCCCCTTTAGAAGACTAACCAAGGCATTCTTATCAATACTCCCTTTTGTTAGCATATCATCCTCCAGTGTACAGTAGGAATCCAATGACCTCTGCTTGATCTCACCCAATAGAACAGTTGCAATGTTGGTATGTTTGTCAATCATCTTCTTACGCTCAGTGAGTTCAGGAAGAGAATTTACAGCATTCATCAGGTGCTTGGTGTTCCCGATAAGGTCTGTGCCATCAAACTCGGCTCCATCTTTCCCACCAGTCCGCCTGTTGACCTCATCCACATCCATCTTGTACTTGCCCAATTGGGTCTCAATCTCCTCGGCAACCTTTGGAAAGGGTGACCAGCTGTTTGAGATCCAGAACTGATCAGAATCGTCCAACTCGTACGACTTGGTAGCCGATTTCTCCCCCTGCACAGTAAGCCTGTTGAGCTTCAGCCCAAGAACATCATGAACAAGTGCCCTATAACTCCAATCGTGCTGGATCCCAACTGCAAGTTCGAAATTCCTGTCAAAAAGACAGAGAACTGGACGTTGGAAGGTGCTGCCAAGGTTTCCCCCCTCGGAGAAGAGATTGTTCTTGACAATCAGGTGATCACGAAGCCGCGAATCGAGGGCAGACGCCACCATTTCCGCCGGGCCACCACGAGCACATCGGATCACGGGCACGACCCCGAGCGTCGTCAGAACACAGAACAGTCCCGCGGCAATCCTTTCTACGATGCCCTCAATCTCACGGTCCCCTGCAGATGGATCGTTGAGCTGGACGTAAGCGTCCCGCTGTGCCAGAGAGAAGAGATTGTCTTCTAAAGTCACGAATTCCAGGTACTGGTCAAATAACTTGGCGATCCTGTGAGCAGACTCCGACTTAAGGACACCGGCCGCGAGATCCTCCAGGAGCGGACGCGGAACAGATGACGAAAAGTTCAAATGGAAGCTCTCGTACAGCCCTCGGGAGGCATCGACGGCGATCCGGGCGACATTTGCAGGTGTCGGCTGCACGAAGTAGATCGCGGGGACGCCCGGAACCGCCTGCCGCTCCTTGTCGATCACGAAGTAGAGCGTGATCCCGTGCTTGCGGAGGTCCTTGACGTGGATCAGCGGCGAGAGTACGTCCCGGCAGAAGCGGTCCAGGATCAAGATCTTGTACGCCTCTTCGTTGACGGCGCCCACGCCGCCGGCATTCGGCGGCTGGTTGAGGTTCAGCATCCTCACGATGCAACCTGTTGGAGGAGCAAACACAAGTCAGAATTCCAGACACCGGACGGATCTATCGTTCCGACAGGGGGAGAGGCAAGATGGGCGACGAGGAGGAGATATCATACTCGTCTGCTTCTGCCGGAGACTGAGAGCCATCAGCGCGGAGATCTCTGGCTACACAATTAGGGTTTCCTCCACCTCCGAGATCCTCCGAGACGGGAAATCTTGGCGGAGAAGTGATGGGGAATTGGAATTTTCCGGAAGCTCGCCTAGGCAGACAACCTTCCGCCCCTCTCTCTCTCTCTCTCTCTCTCTCTCTCTCTCTCTCTATACACCCGTCGTTTAAATGGTAGCCAGGCGGACCCGTATCCGCAAATCGGTCCGGATCCTCGGAGCCCAATGGAACCCCAAAAAAAAAAAATCTCCGGGACGAAATTTTAATTAATCTGTAATAAGAACGAAGCCCAGTTTTCTGGGCAATAAAAAAATGAATTTTAACAAAATTCCTTTAAACTTACCATTCTTTGAATTATTTTTAGTAGTTGACTTTATGCTATTAGTAGTTGACTTCAAATAGAGAGAAGTATAACGGAGGTTATGAGCATTTGACGCGATTCATCTCAAGGTGAAGAAAATGGGCCGGGCTGGGCCGGGCTCCGGGCCCATCCAGCTACATCATGGTCCTCAAATAGAAACGACTCAGAGAGAGAGAGAGAGAGAGAGGAGGGAGGCCGTCCATCAAAAGTCAGCGCGAGACTCAGGAGATGAAGGCCGGTCAACCACAGACGACCGGTAGGGGTTGACCTTCATGGCGGCTATCCCTTGACCTGCTTCACGACGGAGGGCTCCGGGATGACGGCGTCGAGGGTCTCCACCTTCCCGTCCTTCTTGGGGATGATGAGCCCGTACCCGCCCTCTTTTCTCTTGTATAATATGTTGATTTCGCCTGCCAGGTAGACAGACCGGGGTTGACCGAGATCATCAGAGGACCCTCCAGGCTGACAATGCAGACGAATAGAAGACAAGGGGAGGATTTTTTTTTTTTTTTTTTTTGTTACCCGTTTCGTCGTTCCTGAAGCCGTAGAAGTCGTGGTCGAGATTCTCCAGCTGCTCCATGGCCTCTGATAGGGTCAACGGGGGCATTTCAAAGTACTTTGTTCTCACGACCTGAGGTAGAGATCGCCATTGCAGGGTCAGCATGATTGTTGGATCATAGTTAGCTGAAAAAATAATGGGGGAGAATGGATTTCGCATCACAGATGAAGGTTTCGGATCTCAGGGTAGACCGCAGAATCCAGGTCAACCCGGATCCAAATGATTTCCCCAACTGGAAAATAGTTCATGGGCAATTAAAGAAAGATGATGCATGATACTATCTGTCACTTAGAGAAGCCTGAGGAAATTATGGAAGGAGGCTCCTATATCTTCTCCATCCCTCCAAAAAAATGCGAACTTAAAAAGATCTTTTGACCAGATCAACAGCTTGGTCGGTCTGATAATGATCAGTTGACTAGAATAGATCTAAGGGTCTCACTGGAGAGGTTTCACCCCACAAAGTCAACGTCATCAGGGCAGAGGAAACCTAATATGGGAAGAAGAAGAAGAAGAGAGAGAGAGAGCGGCCCAGATGATATGTATGAAAAATTAATACTATAGTTTTCTCTGTAATATTAGCGTGCAATCTACCATCTTCTGAAAGCGATTGTTCGAAATTTGTTGAATAAAAACAGAGATACAGATCTGAGTTCTCAAAAATTATTGGCCCAGATCTACTAAGGACATCGTTGCTGATTCTCACACACATGCAAAAATCTGATAAATAATAAATTTTCGTGAGGCAATCAGAGCACAAACCATGATAACATGCTTGTATTCCATAGATAATGCAACACAAGCATAAGTGCAAGAAGCCTACTGCTGAAGAAGAAGTTGGCATTCACTCAGATGAGTTCAGAGAATCACGCAATAAACAGGTGACTATTTCAGGTAACAATGACTAGCAGATCATTCATCGAGAAAATTTAACCAAATCTCTGCGGATAAAACAGAAGCATGCATATGGCCACTGAAGCTTAGAACTGAGAAAGAACAAAGAACTAAGATTAGATGGATTTTTACGCTAAAAAAACCGAAAAATCCACGATCACTGAGTGGTGATGGCACAGAACGGGAGATTTCTCAAGAGCACGAAGAAAAATCTTCCCAGCTGCCATATTGAGTACCCAGACCAGTAAAAATTTCTTAGGAGCACCGTTGACATTGATCCAAATGAACATATTAAATAAACCCATGGTATGACATCAATGAAAATCTTCATCTGTTCATTCAGTAACCAACGACTGCACCAGAGAACGATCGTTCCAAGATGGCAATTTCAGAGGAGATAGAAGAGGGCATTATCAAAAGCACTTCAATAATAGCAAAACAAGCAATGAATGATGAACCATCAGAATGAATCATCATAAAGTCTGATTCCCAAAAAAAACACGTATTTAGAGATGATTTTGTTCAATCGGACCATCTCCAAGTCGCACCTGACGAAACAGAAACGACGAAGAGAAGAGACACGCACCTCATTCAGTATATCCTCTTCCCCTTCCTCGGGCACATTCACCACGACGTCATCTTCCGCCTCCTCTCCTTCACTGAGATCGTCCTGAACATCTGTGTCCCGGACCTTGAGCCGGCTAAATCCCTTCATGTGCCGACCATGGTCTGTATCCTTCTCCTTGATCTTCCTTAGCTTCCTCTGTATGATCGAGGAGGCCAAGTCTATGCTACCATAAATAGTCTCCGAGTCCTCTTCTGCCCTCACAACCCCGTGCTTCTTGGTGAACAGAGTCACCTGAAATAGATACACAGGCAACGCCATTATGCAATCGTGAATGAGTCCAGTGCTTCAAAGGATAGACAAAAATGGCAGGAGTGATGAAGAGGGAGAGATCAGACGGAGAGCAACCTCGCATCGGCGGAGCTTGGGGCCTTTGCCACCGATTTCTCCACCACGAAGGGACAGCCGGACATCGACCTCTCTGACGAGGTGGGTGTGCTTCTGCACCGATTTGCCCAACTTGTCCTCCACATGCTTTTTCACTGCTTCTGTCAGCTAATCCCGCAGAGTTCAAAACCAGGAGACCTTGAATCAGGCGCAGGCCAGCATACGCAGATAAATTCACAAAAAAAAATAATGAGAGGGAAATGCGGGGGAGCACGCAGCGGCTACCTCGAGGTTTTTACCCTGGACGATCAATCGGACAGAAGAGAGGGCGCCATCCCACGACATGCGCACAGCGGCGACTCCCTTCCTCTCGCAGGAGAGGGGCGCCCGGTCCCTGGACAGCGATCGGAGCGGTAGAACCGAGGCATTGTTGAGGAAATCAGAATGCAGGAGAGGCGCTCTGGCGGGCGCGACTCTCCAATTGATATTTACGAGAGAAGACGATGAGCAAGAAGCGGATGACGACGACGAAGAGGACGAGGCGGACGGCGAGCAAGACGAGCGGGGCTGGAGGTGAATCTGCGCGCGGAACCCGGTCGCCGAAGCAACCGTCGCCATTTTGGCCAAAGCCTCGGGATGAAGCAGCCCCGAAGGAGAGCACGAGTGAGAGCAACAAGACAAAGAAGATCTAGGGTTTCTGAGTCACTCCACCAGTCCAGCAAAGAAGAAGAGGAACACGAAGAAGAAGAAGAAGAAGAAGAAGAAGAAGAAGAAGAAGATAAGGAGGCGGCGATATGGCGACAGGTGTGAGAATTCTCCGTGTCAACGGATGCCGAGTGAAGAAGAAGGGCTGAGCGAGGGACCAGTCTGGTTATTCCTCGGGCTGTTTACTGTGGGCGCCAGAGGAAGAAGGGGCCGCCGCAGCCGATGGAGACGCGACCATTATCCAAAACTATAGACTCGCAGATATTTACATTTATAATTATTTTTATTTTATATATTTGTTTGCAAAAATATCCTGACGACCAAGCCCATGCCCGGGCCCGGATAAGGCTTTTGAGCCCGTTACTTTCTCTCTCTCTCTCTCTCTCTGTCCCCGCCCCGGGTCACGGGCCAGCCCGCTGCGGAGGGTGAGCCCGAAAGTTAAAAACGGGCCAAGTTGGCCCGAACCGCTCGGCCACACGTGAGGAGCTGAGAGAAGTCGGGCGAAGGTGTGGGGTCCACCGGCCGGAAAAATATCTCGCCGCAACGGATCGTCATGGGCCACTTCTGACCGCGGAGTCGGCATAACGTTCAACGCCGTCCCTATCTCTTCGGGCGGAGCGCACAGGATTCGAAGCCCGAAGGCCACCAATCACGAACCACCAACGGAAATGCCGTGCGGCGACCTGAGATAATGTAGTGGCAGCATGCGTGTCTCTACGTATACAAATCCCTCGCCGGGGAGATATTATTCGCGGCGAGGAACGCACTGGAGGGGGAGTATCAGAAGCGGTGGCCAGGCGGACGCCATGTCAGCAGGGCCCTGCTCCTAGATACGATGACGTGTCACGAGCCATCTGGCGGGCGGAAGATATGTAGAGAAGAACATGCAAGGAGTTGAAACAGCACAGAGAGAGAGAAAGAGAGAGAAAGAGAGAGAGAGAGAGAGAGAGAGATATTTTTGCAGTCTCGGGGGCGTGGGGAGGAGGTTACCAGGAGAATCGGCATGTTCGGAGGAGAAAGAGGAGGGCGAACTGGAGGAAGGGGGAGAGAGGAAGAGGCGCCGTCGATGAAAATATTCCCTATTCGGTTCACAAGATCGGACGCAGTTGCAGGACGAGGTGGTGGATATTTTTGCTCAGCGGCGGAGGCGGCGGAGTGGTGCTTCTCGGTTGGGCTCTGAGGTGCGGGGAGGGTTAGGGTTTTGTTTGTTTCTTCTTGGGTGGGGATCGAGCAGAGAGGGGGCAGTATGGGGGAGGTCGTCGTTGGCGGCGGCGCTAAGGAGAGGGAGAAGGAAGGGATGGAGAAGGCTGGAGGGGAGCCAGGTGAGCGGATGGTGAGATGGGAGAAGTTCCTGCCACGGATGTCCCTGAGGGTGCTGCTAGTGGAGGCCGATGATTCAACGCGCCAGATCATCGCGGCGTTGCTTCGCAAATGCAGCTACAGAGGTCGTTTCTGTTATTTTATCTATGGAATTATTTTCATCCTTCGTTTCTGGGGTCGGCTTTCTGTTATATATGTACGTCTGAGATGGCTATTATCTCCCGCGAGGTCATGGAGCTTTTTACGCCCGATCTCGCCTTTCTTCCTCGTAGTAAATTTTTTAGCTGCCGCTGACTGTGATTTTTCTCCAAAATCTGTGCTCTATTTTTTCTTTGAAAATTGCTTATTGTTCCTATTTTATTTCAACGGTGAATTTACGATTTGAACCACATGTCGTTGCGTTTTGCTTTCTGGTTGCCAAAAGGAATTTCTAATACATATATTGAGCTCGTAATTCTATGAAACTTTATAATGCTTGTGCGGCAGTCAAACTAGACATTCCCTTTTCTATAAGCCAGAAAATGAACCAGGCAGTCTTGTTTCTTGTTTATGTTTCGGTATTGAGTCAAGCATGTCAGCGTTCGTTATGTTGAGTCCGTAGATGTCTCTGGTTATTTCAAGTTTGTGAACTGCTGCTACTAACATATTTTTTTCCCCGTTAACCTATGGGAGTACATTGGGATTCGGAACGTGTTCTTGTTTTTTGGTTTAATTTGTTTTTTCCATAAACAGTTTAATAGGTTTGAATCAGGTTCGCGTAGGGGCTCATATTCAACTGTAACATACATTGGTTTTACTTCCATATGGTTTGAATCAGGTATATCACATGCTAGCGGCGGAAATTGTTTCTTTGACCACCAAAAAACTCATTGAAGATGTGTTTGTCGATGTGATTTAATTAATGTTTAGAACGACATTTTTCACGCTACGGACAGTTTTGCTTTTTTTTTTTTGCATTATGCTCATTTTTTCACACATCAATTCCGTGTTTTCACTATCGTAATGAATACCACTATCTATACATATGTATACATTCCTCAGGTGTTTATTTCTTGTCTGCAATATAAATCTCGAAAATTCGTTTTAATAGTCCTGCTGATATGGCCCTTTATTTCCTTGCATGAACAGTTGTTGCAGCTTCTAGTGGATTTGAGGCATGGGAGACATTGAAGGAGAAGTCCTACAACATAGACCTCATTTTAACTGAAGTAGAGCTGCCTAATGTGTCTGGATATGGACTTCTCAGCATGATAATGGAGCACGATAACTCCAAAAACATTCCTGTTATAAGTATAAATTACATTAAAAACTCTTCACTTATCTTTCCTTGTGTCACGGCTGTTATAGAATGTCCTCAACTCTGTTTTTGTGATGCGTGCAGTGATGTCTTCACATGATTCAATGAGCATGGTGTTCAAATGCATGTTGAAAGGGGCGGCAGACTTTCTTGTCAAACCAATTAGAAAGAATGAGCTGAGAAATCTGTGGCAGCACGTCTGGAGAAGACAATCGGTGAGCTCTATTCTTGCATCTACTTTAGACCTTCTTCCGTGACACTGTTAGCTGTGAATTTCTTGGGTTTCAACCGTCAGGCTGATTAGCGTGAACTCAACTTTCGTTTGTTTCTTCCTGTTGTCAGTCAAATGGTGGTCCCGGTGGGACCTGCATGCAGCAAGTTGAAAACATCGCTCCGCTGACAAGTGAAGAAAATTCTGAATGCAATTCTGCGAGTAATCACTCGAGTGATTTCATAGATTCTCTTCATAAAAAAAGGGAATTCAGCAAGAAGGGAAGTGATACACAAGTAAGTTCTCTTCCTGGAATAAAGATGTGTGTGCCATTTTTTCCGAATTTTTATTCTTTAATATAGGAAAGACACTCTAGAAAACGTTCTTGTTAACGTTTAATGTATATGAGCTTTTTTTTCTGAGAGCATGTCACGCACATTAAAACGTGTGACAGGATAGATCATGCTTAAAAGTCCAACCTGAGCTAGGTTGTCGGAGGCTAATTATGTATTCCTCAAATTGGAAAAGAAAAAATTCTCTGTTCATTTTAATCCTAATGCCGGATTTTGAAGGTGTGATTGTGTCCATCGAGTCTGAGATTGACACCGCACATTTTTCCACCTCTTGCGCAGAGCTCTTGCACCCGGCCAGATACAGAAGCAGAGAGTGAGGACCTGCGCAGTATTCGAGAGCAGAGTGAAATAAACTGTACCAACTCCGTTGGAGACCGTGGGACTGATCAGAAAGATGAGATTTCTGATAAATTGGACGAGAATCTTCCTAAGTTGGAAAGTGAAAAACAGGGTGCGCTTCTTCTTTCTTGTTCCTCGTCTGTAACACTTTCCATTGCATGTTATTTATAAGATAGGCTCCAAACTGTCATGATCTCTGTCAAGTTATTAACTCCGTTTTTATGATCTTAGGTAAAGAAGATCCCGGTGACAGAGAAACTTCTGTAAAGATCGCAGTATCAACGGGCCGTTTTGGGGATCATAATATTCAGTATGACAACAATGACCAGAGCTTCGGTCAATGCAGCCCTTCCAGAGAAGTTGATTTGACCGGCCCAGCGGAGCATCAATCACACCATAATTACGGGCTTAAAAGATGTCGTGTGCTTGAAGCTGGTGTGCCCAACGATCAAGTCCCTGGCGTTGACGACCGTCGGAAGTTTAAACCCCAATTGGAGCTTTCTTTAAGAAAGTTCCAGGATGGTAACGCAGAGAGGAAAGACAAAGATGTCAAGATGCTGAACCACTCACATTCTTCAGCATTTTCCAGGTAAACTCTCCCCGAAAAGGCAACATCTTTGACTTTTCCGCACCTCTCTGAGATTGTGATCGTCCCCTTCGTTCTCAGCAAGCCATAATAATATCGAGCAAATCACATATTTTTCTGCGCTGTGATCAGTCTTTCTTCAGTTTCCTTCGTTCTTCTTAATTTTTCATTCTTCTATAGGAAGAAATGATCTCAGCTCATGTCTTAACGATGCCATCGTCGCCCTTTTCCAGGTACAGCGCCAGGATAACGCCGTCTCCTCTCTCCCAGCCCACCGACCTCAGGGCCGATGAACCCAGAGGCTCCCCCGGCAATGGCGGCAGGCCATCAGGCGAGGCTCCGAGGAGAGACGGAAGAGGCCCGCAGCCCGATCCTGGGCTCACTGCTCTCCCTCGTCCGGCCGCCGGCGCGGCTCATGACGATCCCCGCTCCGGCTATGGCTCCGTCGTCCGGACAGTGTTCTACACACAGTCGGGCCCACAAGTGTGGAGTTTGACCCCGGCGGCTGACCAGCCGGGCTTGCCCCACCGGCCTGATCGAGAAGCCGCCAACGACCCTGGAGAGAGGACCCGTCAGCCAAGTCAACTCCCCCAGAAGCAGATCCAGGAGGTGCAGTCCTCCGAGGAGAGGCTGCATGCTTCGTCCATCACAGGCCAGAGCGGGGGAAGCCCGGCCCGCGTCTCCGGGGTCAACGCGGAGAGCGCTCGTGGCGGAGGCAGCGTCATCACCTGCGATGGCCTCGAGCTGACGAACCTCCAGCAGCGCTCCATGCAGAGGGAAGCGGCGTTGAACAAGTTCCGTCTGAAGAGGAAGGACCGTTGCTACGAGAAAAAAGTCAGCGCCGATGACCAATCCATTCTCGATTCGTCTCCGATTGCAGTCTTTTTCTCTGCGAGAAGAATCTCACCGTGGAATCGTCCTCCTCGCAGGTTCGCTACCAGAGTAGGAAAAAACTTGCAGAGCAGCGGCCCCGGGTCAAAGGGCAGTTTGTCCGGCAGGTCAAGCCCGATCTCTGAGCTCTCGGCCGTTGACCACACCCTTTTGATGGCTATGATTACCTTCTGTTGTAAATAGGATGTAATTGTTGACTAACAGAAGCCGGTCCACGTCCCTGTAACATCTCTCTGTCTGTATCTCTCTCTCACCTCTTCGTAGCGTTGACCAGCCAGAGATGGAGGTCATTTTGCCGCACGCTCCTCTGTAAGCAACTCTTGTATGATTCTCCACCGAAGCTATCGTCCTCCCGCTCATCCGGGCAGGCTCTTTCTTTCCAGCTTCGTTTACTTTTTTACTCTCTTTTTTCTCTTGTACGTGGTGCCGAGGGCAAAATGCTCACCTGGAGGGTTATTCCGCAATTCCTTGAAGTGTGGGCCCGCCTCGCCGAAAAATGCGCGGCGGCCGCGAGGACAACGTGGGTGGGTCACACGTGTCGCTCTCCAGACGGAGCTCACATGACGCTCGCCCGTGTCGGCGGGTCTCCATGTGCTTCTACACCGCGACGACCCCGGCCGACTGGGGAGGGACGCCCCACTTGGCTCGGGCGGACCAATCAGAAGGCCCGAGATTGATGCCCCCGGCATCAATTTATTTGGCGAGCTAGGCTACCTCATGCGTGGTCCACGTGCATCTGCATGGCGAGGAACCCACACAAAATAAGTGAGAGACAAAGTAAGAGAGAGAGAGCCCAAGTTGGGTTGGGTCAAATACCCTTTGACTTGTGGGTCAAAACCCACGGGGTCAATCTCTCATTTCTACTACTCTTGGCCATGGAAAATAAGCTCCCAGCTCCCATAATACGTGGGCCAAGGATGGGCATCTCCCTTGGTGATTAATTCGGGTTAATATTTTTTATAAAAAAATTGGATAAAATGTTATTACCGCACTTTGGTGATCCGACCATGGTCGGGTTGATTTTTTTGAGGTTGGAATGTGCAGAATATGCACTCGCTGGAAGCTATTTTGTTGCCTTCTGAGAGCCCGCCGGATGAACCAGCTGTCGGCTCCACCGTCACCACCCACCCACCTCCGCGGACCCCCACCGCCTCTGCCGATAAACCCACCGCCGCCGGAGCCACCTCCGTCGCAGCATCCACAGACGGGGCGCGACATGAGCTCGGTGAAGGGCTCTGACTCGGACGGCAGCCCCAGGCACTACCGCGGCCACGGCGGCGGCGCCTGGTGGACCATCTTCTGGGGGCTTCTCCTCCTCATCTTCCTCGCCGGGGTCACCGCCCTCGTGCTCTACCTCGTCTACCGGCCCTCCGAGCCGCGGTTCACCGTCCTCTCCGCCGCCGTCTACGACATCAACGTCACCGCCACCGACGCAGGGGTGGTCTCCGCCAGCCTGCAGTTCACGCTGGCCATCCGCAACCCGAGCGAGCGCTCCAACATCATCTACGACCGCCTGGGGGTCTACGTCGTCTATCGGGAGCAGGCCATCACGCCGGCGGCGCCGCTGCCGCCGCTGTACCAGGAGAAGGACAGCACCGTGATGGTGTCGCCGGTGCTCGGTGGGGACGTCGTGCCGGTCTCGCCGGAGGTGGCGCGGGGGCTGGCGACGGACCGCGCCTACGGGCTGGTCGCCGTGAGGCTGGTGGTGCAGGGACGGGTCAAGTACAAGGCGGGGCCTTTCAGGAGCCCCTGGTACGGGCTCCTCGTGAAATGCGACCTCCTGGTGGGCGCCAAGAAGGGCAAGCCCGGCCAGGTGCCGCTCCTCGGCGCCGGCTACTGCTCCGTCCACACCTGATCGGCTGCCGCCGCTGCCCTTCCACCTGCAGATATCTGTAACAAGAGCAAGACGAGAAGGGCCAGTAAATCTCTATCGCTTTTCGTTCAGAACTCCCATGGAAAGCGACTGTGCTCCATGGAGCTCTGTTAAACTCCATTGGCCGGGGATATAAGCTCTTCCTCCGGCTACTGTACATCGCTCTCGCCTATGTCCAGAGCAAGACGAAGAAGAAGACGAAGCCTTTGTACGAGATAAGATTCTAATAAATAAGAGTTCGCCCGCATGAGCGCGGCCCTCGATTGTGTCGTTAGATCCCATTCTAAGGAAGAATTCTGTTCTCTGCGCATCCCGTCGCGGCCATTCCTCCGCCGTCGCTCCCGGTTTCCGCCGCCGCTGCCGACCTCACACTCTCCACGGACAGTCCAGCTCCCCCGGCGACCCACTTCTTTGTGGGTCCCAGGAGAGAGCGCTGACTTTTCTCTGTGGGGCCAGTCTTTTATGGGCTAGATTTTCTTCCCACTGGCCCATTAACAGGACTGTGGGTCGACCGCTTCCAGAGTAGATGGAGCGGCCCAGGTGGAATTGGCCCTGGCTAATTGACCCGCCCGCTCTCTGGCATTCTATTCGGCGCGCGCCACCTGTCCACTTCTTATCCACATCATTGACCTCTCTACCATCTTACCAATCAATGGATACGCCTTATTTCATCCATCCCAGCACCTAAATAAAAGCTTCAACAACTCTCTCTCTCTCTCTCTATCTATCTTCTATCTCTCTCTCTCTCTATATATATATCTATTTATATATGTGTATGTATATGCGTGCTTTATATGGTCACTGTGATTAGGTCAGTGTGAAGGTGTCATAAAGTCGGTCAACTTGAGAAATAAATACCATAAGTAGGTATGTGAAACTTGGAATAAGTGTACATGGGTAATTCAATTATGTGGGAATTTTTTTTGTTTAAGTGGTCTTTTATGATGATCTCGATGAAACCATTCTTCTCTACTTTTTTGTTAAAAAATCAATTAAAAACTATATTTTTAGAGGCTATCGATGAAGTTAGTGCCCCAATTTTCACAACAAGGGTAGATTTTTTGTTTCGTTTTATTGCCACCTTCAAATTATCAGGGAAATATGTAATTATCTCATATCCGAATTATATGTTTTTTAAAGAATTTTGTCGTCATCTGGTTGACTTTGGTCATTAGACCTACGCAAGACAGAGATAGAACTAGAGAGAGAGAGAGAGAGAGAGAGAAACGTTACTTGAGTGTTATTAAGATCGTGTTGATTCAACGACCAACTATCGGCTTAGTCAACAGGTTTATTTATGGCGGTCGTTCATCCATTCCGCCTTCCACTGACAGATTTCGGTGGAAAGTCAATCGGATTCAAGATGTCAATCACCTGCCCAATGTTTACTGTGCGTAGAGAATGCGACTGTTTCCGCGCCGCCGGCCCCTCCCTCCTACGGCGGTCTTCCGCCGGCGTTCACCTTGGAGAAGGACACCAGGCCAAGCTTCCATGGGCGACGACCTCGGAGCTCACCTCGGAGAAACGCTGCAAATCCCTCTCCCATGTCTTCCGATCCCCCTCCAAGGAGATCTCGCCGGCGCAGAGGAATGAGACTGGCCCGGGGAACGGCCGGACGTGTTCTACGACCCCCCTTGCCGCCTTCGTCTACCTGGAATGCCCTCGGTGGTGGGGGCCTGCAATAAATGCTTCGATGCTTGGTTATTGACTTGATCGGCGGTAAGAAGATCGGGCCACGGCAGTCGGCTCATGAATGCCTCCTGTAATTGGAGGAACCAGGGGAAGAAGTCGTGTGATATTCCTGCGGGCGCTGTGTGGGGTCGTGAAGGTTGACCAAGAAGCATCGCTTCTGCTTCCAAATTGGACCTGGACCTCCATCCCGGTCTTCGCCACCACCGTTATCCTCGTTTCCGGTAGGCCATGGTCCTTGGGCTCTCTCTCTCTCTCTCTCTCTCTCTCCGTCCGACCGTGTATATAACTCCTTGCGCGGCACACACGCAGAGAGCAGGCTGCCTGTTGCTCGTCGAAGCTCGGCGCCGAGAGAGCAGAATCAGGAGGGAAAGGAGCGGCGGCCGCGGATTCGTACGCATTGGCCGTCTCTTTCTGCTGCCGTTGTCGGATTGCGACCACCAGATGAGAGAAGGTCCTCACGGCGCCGTCCAATGTTCTTTCCCGCCGCACCATTTTCACCTTCAAATGCGCGCTCGTTTATTAGTTTATTCAGATGTCGGGTTCCCTCCTCCTCCTCCTCCCCCTTCTTCCGATTTGGGAGATCCCACATCGACGCCGCCACTCTCCTTCCCTCGATCCTCCTCATTCTGCTGGAAATTGAAATCGACAGAGAAACCTGTGGATTCCGCTCGGCCGCAGCTCTCCGCCGGCCAGATTTTCTCGAGGGTTTGCGCCATTCTCGTTCGCCTTCCCTCGGCTCGGATTCCACTTCGACCGATTTTGCACGCGGAAAGAGGATTTTCTGCCTTTCATTGTTTTGACGGATCGGAGCGAAAACTCTCTGCGGGGTTTCGATCTAGGGAAACTCGATCTAGGAATTGGCGGCTCGTAACACGATTTGATACGACGCCAATTGCCGAGTGTGACGCAGACGCGCATTTGTTTGCAGGCCCGAGCCCTAAGAACGGAGGTCTTCTGAGGAAGAGGATCTGAGGTCAAGGCGGCGCATCCGGTTCCGGCCCTCCTGCCATCTCATTTTTAGGCACCTCTGCGCGTAGGATACCTGGAGACCGTGCTCTCGGGGATCCAGAATGGCTTCCGCTGTGATGAATGCAACCACGGCGGCCTTGGACTGGCTGTCGTCATCCTTCGATGCGCCTCTTGCCCGGGCTGTTATTTTTGGTGTTCATGTTGATGGTAAGGTTCCTGCTCCGTTCCTTCCTCCCCTGCTGCCTGGTCTGGGACCTCGCCTCAATCTGATCCAGCAGTGTTGTTGACTCGTCGTCGATGAAGGGCACCTGGTTGTGGAAGTGCTGCTCATCGTCGTCATACTCTTTCTTCTGTCCAGAAAGAGCTACAAGCACCCCAAGAAGCCGCTCACAGAGAAGGTGCGTTCGTATGAATCTTTTGGCTCTCTCTTTTGGTTCTTAGCTTCCTCTGTTACTGTAGCAACATGGGTTGGTATGAATCCCTGTTAATATCCTCTTAATGATACTGGGGAGCAAGCACGCGCCTTGCTAGGATATCCATGGACTGGTCAACCCTAGGATTTTTTTAATTTTTTTTTCCCCCTCAGATAGGTGCAAGATGACGGGTAAATTCCTTGATCAGTGTTCCTACCTTCTTTGTAGCCAGTGACATTGATGATGCTTTTATTAAATTCTCTTATACCACGTCTTACTTTGGGCAGTTGGTCAACAAATCTAAGACCGGATAAAAATTTCAAACAAAATGTCTTCTCCATGGTTTCCATGGATAAATATGTTTCCCTCTTGTTATTCTCTGCCTCTCTTAAAAATATCTCTCGTACAGTCTATAAAGTTGATGTTATTCTCAAGGCATATTGGTCGATTGTTATGAATTGTTCAGCATTTCAATAATTGGACAAAGGATCAACAGATATTTCATCCCACAATTCGTCAAATAGCTGTATCTGATCTTCATCTAGTGTCTCAATAAATATGTTCCATAAATATGTTGGCTTCTTTGTGCATTTATTTTTCTACATCAGCTTTAAACCATGGATGCTTATGCACATCCATTTTTATGTTTATTCTTATCCCAACATTTGGGCACGTTTTTGATTTGTCATCTTTGCAAGTGCTACTGCGTTCTAGTGTTGTCGGACTAACATAGATTTTATCTTCACGTCTGTCATAAATATGAGGTCTGTTTCTTTTCCGCAGGAAATTGATGAGCTCTGCGAAGAATGGGTCCCAGAACCTCTTCATCCTCCTATTACAGAAGAAATGCTATCTGAGCCTCCTACACTGGAAAGGTGAAGAACGAGCAGTAATTCTTGAATTTTCTTGTTAAGTCGCTGGAAAATTTGGAGAAATCTTCCTGGTTAATCTGATTCATGATGATGAGATGACAAAAAAAAAGTTGCATATGCTCACAGTATGTTATTGTTTTAAGCCTCTGCTGCCTTTCGTGGTGCGCGAGTCTGAGCTCAAATTTTGATCAGGGTCTTAATGGTTTACATCCTCCGATATATGTTTTGTCTTCCTTGAAGCCTCTCTCATGATTTATTTCGTCTTATATGATGTTCATATTTTAAAGGAGAGATTGCTATAGAAGGGACGAGAACATTGTTCTCAAACTCTTTCTCAGACATAAAATGGGCAAAATTTTTGGGGTGATCACCTCATATAGGAACATGTCGATTTCTGCCGATACAGAAACTGAAAATTATATCTTAATGCTACCCGCTGGATGCCTTTTTCAAGAACACTTTCCTTGAACGCACTCCAGAACGCCCTATTTGTTAGCAAGTAAATTTTCTCTAGGGCCTTGCACAAGAACAAGCTCGGAGATCTCAATTTTCCTATGTTTCTCATTGAAATCGTCTAACCAGAAGAATTGAAACCTTTGGGGGGCGCCTGCTACCCATCTCCGTTTCAATGCAAAGCTGGCTTAAAGAAATTGGCATCATTCAGCATTATCTACTGTCAGAGTCACTTGTTAAAACCGCTGACAGAACGTTTTGCCTGCTCATAATATTCTCTTTCATTTCAGTGCCGCAGGTACGCATACCATAATTGATGGGAAGGAAGTGGTGAACTTCGCCTGTGCAAACTATCTTGGGTTGATCGGACACGAGAAGCTGATTGTGAGAATAATTTCTTGCCTTTATCCTACCATTCCTTTCCGTAGTTGTTCCCTCAAAGAGCCATATTGACACTATTTCTTTTCTGGCAGAATTCTTGTACTAATTCGTTGGAGAAATATGGTGTTGGTTCTTGCGGCCCGCGGGGTTTCTATGGAACAATTGGTAAATATTCATTAATTGTTTGGGCTGGCTTTCGGAAATCATTTTACTTGAGAAAATAAGTTTTTGCATATTATTTTTAAGATCAAGTATTTATTTTTTATTTATTTTCTTTGAATGGTGGTGATGTTATCTTGTTTGCAGATGTGCACCTTGACTGTGAGGAAAGAATTTCAAAGTTTCTTGGTACTTCTGATTCAGTGCTCTATTCGTATGGGATTTCTACTATTTTCAGTGTTATTCCAGCTTTTTGCAAGAAAGGAGACATTATTGTTGCGTGAGTATACTTCTCTCATCGTTGCATGATTATATCGATTCTTCTCGGAAACATTCTAGCATGTTTATATTATCATATGTTAGATATTGTTAAGTCACATTTTATTTAATAGATTTTCAAGTATATAGTTTTTGCTCTCCAATAGGAATACTCTCTCTCTCTCTCTCTCTCTCTCTCCCCTCTCTTTCTCTCTCTCTAGAGATTTTAAACATAAAATTTTAACCTTTTCGTGTGTAACAAAGACTCTTTAGTTGATTGATCTTGGGCAGTTCTAGGGAGGCTTTCCGAGGATTACGGATTATTTCTTGTGTGAAGTAAGATCGGGGTTCTTACGGGCGTGGCGATTAGTAACCTTCATTTTCCTTGTTTCACAGTGACGAGGGCGTCCATTGGGGAGTTCAGAACGGTCTCTATCTGTCGAGGAGCACCGTCGTGTATTTCAAGCACAACGACATGGCATCACTGGAGAGCACTCTGGAGAGAATCACCAAGGGAAACAAGCGTGCAGAAAGATTGCGTCGCTACATTGTGGTGGAAGCTGTGTACCAGGTATCGTTGACTACTCTGCATGAACTTTATAAGCTGTTGATGATGATGACCTCGGTCAACGTGTGCAACTAGATCCTGCGAACCCAAGTTGGATTACATACCCTGACAGATTCAGCACTTTGACTTTGGAAATCTTGGGGTTGCTTCGGCAGAGTCAGTACATTTTCCTAATCCGTCAGTTTTTTTTTTTAAAGAAATAAAATTGGCGTTGACCCTTCTCCTGTTGTTGATGGGTTTAGCTGATGCCTGTTGTGTTGGTCTCTGTCCTGTCTTTGCCTGTGTCCGAACGGATTCTAAGCCCAGAAACGCTTTCAAATCTCTCTCTCTCTCTCTCTCTCTCTCTCTCTCTCTCTCTCTCTCTCTCTCTTCCCACTTTTCTGTAAGTACCATCATGCCACTGCTCTATGATTATCACTTCATTCCCCTTAATAAGGTTTTGGAGATGGATCATGGCAGGGTCTCGGAGAAGGGCATGGGCCCCTGAAGCTAGAAATTATCGGACTCCACGAACCTAAATGTTCTATAATCTTCGCTGTTGAACTGCATAAATGGAGCAAAAAAGTCAACCTTCTCAACACCCATGCATAATTTTTATTTTTATTGAGAATTCCTCTTCTGTGACCGACTGCAGAACTCCGGCCAAGTGGCCCCGCTCGATGTGATCATCAGATTGAAGGAGCGGTACCACTTCCGGGTCATCCTGGACGAGAGCAATTCCTTCGGCGTCCTCGGAAGCTCTGGCCGGGGCCTTTCCGAGCTCTGCGGGGTCCCCGTGAGCTCCTCCGAAAGTCAATCGTTCAATATATTATTTTCCTCATCGATTATTTCATTTTTCAGTAATTCGGACTTTTAATTTCGGATGAACCCAGATCAATAAGATCGACATAATTACGTCCGGGCTGGGGGGCGCCCTGGCGACCGATGGAGGCTTCTGTACCGGCAGCGTGAGAGTCGTCGATCACCAGGTGAGCAATCTGGGCCGTGGACCCGCGTTCGGTTTCTTTGAATACAGGCCCAGTTGACTTTCCATCTTCGTTGACTTCCAGCGTCTCAGTAGCTCCGGCTACGTGTTCTCCGCGTCGCTGCCCCCCTACCTGGCGAGCGCCGCCATCTCTGCCATTGACCACTTGGAGGAGAACCCTTCTCTCCTGGGTCAACTGAGGGAGAACATATCTCTGCTACGGAGGGGTGAGTGCCGCCTTCTGCTGGGGAAACTGTCTCCAGATGTGGAAATCACTGGTTCTGACTCTCCTTTTCCCATTATTGTCATTTTTGGAAACCCAGAGCTGGCGGATGTACCCGGGTTGACCGTCTCGAGCAGCCCGCTGTCCCCCATCGTGTTTCTCAAACTGAAGAGGTCAACTGGCTCCCCGAAGGCCGACCAGCAGCTTCTGGAGGACATCGCCAGCAGGGTAAGACCGTGCGGCCGCCATGTTCCCGAGCTCAGGTCAACCCCGAGACGGGTTTCCCTGACGGCTGCTCCTCCTCCCTGCAGGCTCTCAAGGAAGACGGCGTCTTCATCGTGACCTCCAAAAGGTCAACTCTGGACAAGTGCCGCCTACCCATCGGCATAAGGCTTTTCGTCTCCGCCGGGCACACGCACGACGACATTCTCAAGGCGGCGGGGTCACTGAAGAGGGTGGCGGCGGCGGCGCTCTCCGAGCCCATCTGAGAGCTTCAGGGCAGCTGGCGTTGACTCCATGGATTCTACCAAGGGTAGTAGATGGTTCCGTCTCTGTGGTCCGTGTGAATGAGTAGGATAAGTTCTCTTCATATTTTGCCAAAATTGTAAGCTACACCCTCCCAATCTTCCTCTCTCCTATTTTTCCCCTGTTTCTTTTCTTTTTGTGAGTCTAATTAATATAACCAGGATAACTCCTGTAAGATCATGAGGTCACCCTTAACCGGGTCCTGCTGCCCTCAAGACATTATTTGTCTTAAAAAGGAAATAATATGCTGTGCCCGACTCTCTCTCTCTCTCTCTCTCTCTCTCTCTCTCTCTCTCTCTACACGTGGATGACTATATATGCGTATAAATATATTTCTATGGGGTTAGAGAGGTACTTAAAGGATTATATTTTTTATTACTACTTGCTTTTTCAGGTGAGAAATGATTTTTTGTGTATGAATATGGATATGAAATGGTTTGATGCATATAAATCTAAGATTTCACTTGATGCGTATCTTTTGGAGTATAACGAGGTATTTAAGGGATTATAATTTTTTTTTCAGGTGAGATAATAAGAAAATCGGAGAGGGCTCCTTTTCTATGCATGTCTCTGTATATGGCGGAGAGAGAGAGAGAGAGAGAGAGAGGCAGGTTTACGAGGGGGTAATCGCACCGCCGGTGTCTGTATCGCGAAGACAGTGAAGCTAGGGAAGAGGGAGATGCAGCTGCTATCTTCTTTCGCTTTATCCGTTCCGCCTTCGGCAGGCTCTCCTCCTTGCCCTCCTCTCTGCGCTTCCTCGGCCACCGCCATGGCGACGGCCTTCCTCCCTCTCCCTCGCGTCTCCTCCTCGGCCGACAAGGGCGGGAGCTTCTCCTCCCCTCTCTTTCATCCTCTCTCCTCCTCCGTCGCCTTCTCTTCCCAGCCGCTTCTCCGCCGGGAACGCCTCTCCCTGCGCAATGCGCGGCCGCTGACCGTGAAGGCCATGGCCCCTCCGAAGCCCGGAGGCAAAGCCAAGAAGGGTGAGGAACCTCCCCTTCTTCGTCCCTCTGATTTCCCCTTCTTCGCCGTGTCTCTCATTTGATGGTTCGTTCCCGGGCCTCTCGTTCTCTGCAGTGGTCGGAGTGGTGAAGCTTGCCCTGGAGGCGGGCAAGGCCACTCCGGCGCCGCCTGTCGGGCCGGCGCTGGGATCGAAGGGCGTGAACATCATGGCGTTCTGCAAAGAGTACAACGCGAAGACGGCCGAGAAGGCGGGCTACGTGATTCCCGTCGAGATTACCGTCTACGATGTGAGTCGCCTGCTCGTTCTTCGTCTTCTTCGGTCGTCTTTTTTCGAATTCTTAATCTCAATTCCCGGATTCCGAGCCCTTTTTCCATCGATTTGGGCTCTCTGCATCGTCCCAAAACGCCAATCTGTCACCTGGGCACGAAGAAATGAGCTCCGAATTGTCATTTTATTCAGCTTTTTTTCACATCACGTCGGAATCCTGCCTGCATGCGTTCTTGTTCCCAGGATCAGACGCTCATTTCTCTGCAATCCGTTCAGTTGCTTCCACTTGTGGGAGTCTAATTCAGCCCTGTCGAACTCCGTCTCTGTGGGCAGGATAAGAGCTTCACCTTCGTTCTGAAGACTCCGCCCGCCTCCGTTCTGCTACTCAAAGCAGCAGGTACGGCCACTTCCTTGAAGCAACCGAAGACCGTCTGGTGCATGGCTCCTTTCTGCACCTTCTCCTTGACTATTTGGCCAATTGGGAAGATAGCGGAGATGGTTTTCCATCTTTCTCTGCTTCTTCCAGAGATGGATGCCGAGTGGGTGTGGGATTTTTCTACTGATAAAGGGAAGGAAATCACGCACATGTGCGGGTAGATTCGGCTGAAAAATATCGATTTCATTAGAATTCGGAATTTGGGCCGTTTGAATATTATCTTTGAACAGCAAGGACGCAGATTTCTCTGCACAATACTGAAACACGACGAGTGGATGAGATGGGTCAGGTGATTTTTTGATCTCCCGCTGTTATTTCTCTTCTCATGGAAGAACAACCGGTCCCCGTGTGATTCCTTCCGAAAGTAGTAAAATAAAAAAAGATGATAAATGGCCCCTGTTCTTCTCCGCTGTGTAGATTGCTTTTACTCATGCAAATCTCTCTCTCTCTCTCTCTCTCTCTGCTCTCCGTCGCCACCGTCTGTGTGAATTGGTCAACAATGGGGCGGATCTTTGATCTAGCTAGCATATCTGATCGGGCAGTTGCAGAGGATCAAGGGGACCATTGCATGGTGATTTGGCTTAGTTTGACCGTCCTGGCTTCGTGACTCATTCATCAGAAATATGTGGCTACTAATTATATTGCTTACTTGGTGGTGATTGTTTCTTTACTTTATACCAACTGGCATAAACCGAAGATCTCTCCAGCACCATCGTTTAGTCGCCGGAATCGTTCCTAGATTATAGCGAAGATGATGTTCTTCTTTGGTGCAAAAAAGGGGCCTAATTTCTTGTTCTTGATGTATCTTTTTTTATGTTTTATTTATTTATCTATTTATTTTTCCTTCTTCCCTTCCGCATTGACAACCTCAAGAACCCAGCAAAGGGGGGTTATGGTGAAGATCAAGGAAGAAAAACCCTAGTTCTTCCCTGGCTTTGACAGCCGGTCGTCTGTGTTTTCTCTGAAACAGGGGTCGAGAAGGGTTCCAACGAGCCGAATCGGCAGAAGGTGGGGAAGGTGACGGTTGACCAGGTGAAGGCGATAGCCACCGAGAAGCTCCCCGATCTGAACTGCACGACCTTGGAGTCGGCCATGAGGATCATCGCCGGCACGGCCGCCAACATGGGCATCGACGTTGACCCACCCATCCTCGAACCCAAGAAGAAGGTCGTCCTGTAGGGCGTGGGGGCATCGACGTTGACCCACCCATTCTTCCTGTTCATTTGTCTTCGCCTTCATTGTGAATCGGGAGTCCAGAAAATTTTTGTTTCTGCACTGTGAGATCATCTACTAACGCGTCTCTGCCTGCCCCTTTGATCTTCCTTTGGTCACTTCTGGTTGTTCTGAGAACATCCACTAACGTCACAGGCATTAAGATGCCCCAGAGAGAGAGAGAGCGCTTGAATTGGGTGCCTACTTTCTATAGTCAACGCCTTCATTTGTGGAGTCTATTTGGTGTTTTTTTTCTTTTGCACCTCCCTCAATATGACAAGATGTCTCTGACTTTGATTAGATGCGTTGACTATAAGTTGAATGCGACCGTCGTCGGCTTTAAATATGCACGAGACTACTCTATAGTAATTGTTGACTTTGGTGAGAAAACTGGGGGAATCAGATTTCTACCATAATGGCAGTCAATACCAGCAGCCAATAATAGTGTTCAGCGAAGTCGAAGATGGGCAGTGCCAGTCACCTCTAGGGTCAACTCATTTGCGGGCCCATCGGCTGTGCGTCTCTTGAAATAGGGGATGAGAGAGACGAGAAGGCAATCTCTCTCTCTCTCTATCTCTCTCTCTCCCCTTTCCTTCTCCCCCCGTTTCCTTAGCCAATGAAGTCAGTAGGTTTGGCCCGTGTCAGATGGTAAAATTTGTACATTATTCTATCTCTGATTTGACGTCACAAGCACTCTTGAGCTCAATGGGTTGATGCGATATGATGCGTGATACCTCGGGGAGGTAGAGAGAGAGAGAGAGAGATAGGGGAGAGAGAGGGGAGAGAGAGAGAGCCTACAGGAGAGTCCCCCTCGTCGCACCATCTTCACTTCCGGCCGGCTCTGCAAATTCCATCCCTCTACTCGATACTTGCCGGACCTGCCACGGGAACCCTCAGCTGTACTGGTCCCCGGTCCTCTGCTGCAGTAACCCTAGTGGGCTAGCTCGCAGGGACCGCTCCATTCCGTAAGGAAGCTAGAGAGAGAGAGAGAGAGAGAGATAGAGAGAGACCAATGTTTCTCCCCTCAGCAGCGTCTGGAATCTGACCCACAGCAGAAAGTGCTCCAAGCTTGGCAGTCCTCGGGTCAACCGCCCTCCCGGAGGTCAGATTCCCTGCACGCCCCTCCTCCCATGCCAGTTTCACGACTTTGCCATGGATGTCCGGGGAGTGAGGAGGAGGAGCCGCCTCCGGTGGCCCTCTCTCTCCCCCTTTGCGCATCTATTTTCTATATATTGGCCGCCGCCGAAGTTCCGGTGGTAAAAGTCAACGAGCCCAATAGGAAAAAAATCAGGCACAGCACCATGAGAAGATGGACGGGAGCATCATCCACCCTTCATCCTCCGACTGCGCTGGATCGTAACCGAGTCAAATCCCTCCCTGGGTCAAGTCAGCACGAGGAGTTGACGAAGGAGAAAATCTGATGCGCCGCCGCTGCTATCTGGTCAGCTGAGCACAGCGCACACTGCTCCTCCATCTGCCAAACCCGGGAAAAATCTTGAGCGGGCGAAGGTTTTCCTTCTTCTTCTGTACAATCATGGCGGCGGGATTAGGGTTTTGCTTACTTTGAGGTTGAAGCAGTAGAAGACGGAGTCGTCGAGGGAGGTGACGTTGAGATGGAGCACCGTCAGATGGAGCTCCTCCAGTGCCGCTACAACCCTCAGCAACTGCGCCGGCCGCCGCTGCGTCAGCACTCTCAGGTTCACGTGGGCCTGCACCAACGTGGCCTCTACGTCCGCCACCGTTGTGGTCCTCCGCCCACCGACGGCGGCGCCGCCGCCGTAGCACCCCTCGATAGGTTCTTCCTCCTCCGCCTTTGAAGTTCCCATGGGGGACGACGCCGACGAAGATAACGACGCCGGCGAGGAGGCGGCGGCGGGGGGGAACGGCGACGTGTACGTCGTGTACTGCGGCGAAGCGAAGAAGTCGCGGAAAGGGGCGGTGGAAGCGGCGTCGCCGCCGCCGTTCCATCTCAAGCGCCGCTGCTTCTCAGCCTGGAGCGACTGGAGTAGCTGCTCCAGCTCCTTCACGAAGTCAATGGCGCCACCCACGATCGAAGCCTGGTCTCCCTGAGAGGTCAAAGCATTCAATCTAATCACAACCGCCCGATACGTAAAAATCACGAGAGACGTTGACCAAACGGGCGATGGCGTTGACGTACGCGTTGGACGAACGAGGGGGGCATCAGGGAACGCAGGGAGGTGAGGTGGTCGTTCATAAGCCGCCGGCGGTTGCGCTCCACTGCAATGTGCGTCATCCTCTGGCTCTCCACCTCCTCCACGTTCCTCGCCGTCCGTCGCAATCTCTTCCGCTTCCTCTTCGCCGCCGCCGCCCCTTCCCTCTTACCCGCCGCGGCGGCGCCGCCGGTGGCGACGGTCTTCGCCGCGGCAGCGGCGGCGGTGCCGCTGGGCTCCTGCTTGGACATCGACTCCGACGTGTGGGTGACGCAGCTGTCCAGCTCCCGGCACCAGGGCTCGGCTCCGGCGGGCCACTCCTCGCCGCCCCACGGGGGCGGCGGCGGCGGATGGTGCACCGGCAGGCGGCGGAGGCGCTCCTCCTGCAACCTCAGCAGCAGCTGGAAGGCGCCGGGCTCCGGCGGAGCAGCTCGCCGGTCCTGTTCCTCCAGAAGCATATGAAGGAAGGGCATCTGGAGGTGATGATGCGACGCCATGAAGCCCTCTTCTTCCTCTCCGCGGGACTGTTCTCAGAGAAGAGCCGAGCAAAAAAAAATTCAGCACAGTGAAGAGGATCAGCCTCCATGGCTGGCTGGATAATTCCGCAGGAAGAAGAAGAAGAAGAAGATGAAGGAAAGAGAGAGGTATATATGACTCACGATTTGATTGATTTGCCCTTGCAGCATGGAGGCGGGTTGGTGGAGGAGGTACAGAGAACAGAGAGAGACTCCCCCCCCCGCTCTCTCTCTCTCTCTCTCTCTCTAGCTAGCTTTCTTCCTCGTGTTTCTTTAAGAGGAGGGAATCAACTCCAGTAGCTCCCTGTCATTCCCCTCCATGGACAGCGGCCCAGAATACCTGGAGAAGTAAATGCAGCGGGCGGCGACGACGACGGGGGAGGTGATGGGGGAGGGGAGGTAGGTGGAAAGCTTGATGGGGGAGGGGGAGCCGAGAAAGGGGAGGCCTTGGAGGTAGTGGGAAATGGAAACTGTGGATAGGACTGGATAAATAACCCCCACGAGCAAGCCCACCTCGCCGTGGACGCTGTGAGCTTTTAGAGAGAGAGAGAGAGAGAGAGAGGATTACAGAGGAGAGAGACCGGCCCTCAGCTAGGGTTAGCAGATTGCTCCTGCATGCATCATTGTTGCCTGTTGGGTAGCAGATTTGTCCTCCTGCCGGGTCTGTCCTTGGCGAGCCCACAGGCTCTCTCTTTCTCTCACTATCTCCTCGATGAAAAAGCGGGGTGAATAGAGATCACCAGATCGGGCGGGTGAAACCCCGGTTCTGACCTCAGGTCTGACGAGGGTCTTCGCATCCCCACCGTCCGTTCAGCGTGGGTCTGCCGCAACGAATATATCTGAAAAGGACGCAGCAGTAAGGAAAAAAGGGTCCCCTCTGAGGCTCCTCTGCATGGCTGCTGTCAGCGCCCTCCGGGGAGTCCTGACACCATCGCTGTAAAGCTCTTTGGGTTGACCTCCTTCCTCCTTCCCTCCCTCCCTCCCTCCCTCTCCGTCCCTCCCTCGCTAGCCTCAGAGGACCGCGCAGAGGGGGGGGGTCGTCCATGTTGGGGAATCTTCCTCCGCTAAGGGTCATTTGTCTACTGTTGCAGAGGAGTATTCGACCACTGGGGTGCGGACGAGCTCGCCGGAGACGAAGACGTCTTGAGAGAGAGGAGGTTACCGCGGAGGAAAACAGTGAGAGGCGGCATATAATATGGGGGATAAAACAACCTGAAGAAGCAGTGACCCTGCGGTAACCCCGAGAGGCGACAAAACTTCGGCTGTGGGCACGGCGCAGGCAGGGCAGAGGAAATTATGAATGGGCTCGTCTGCGGCGGAGAGGGGATCGATTTTCCGACTGGAGCTCGTCTTCGAGCTCCTCTCCTGCCCAATCTTGTAAATTGAACCAGAGATAGAGCACAGAGACTGGATTCGTGAGAGTAAGAGCAGAAGATTTGTAGCATCTTATCATCTCTGCAACCTCATCCCCCCCCTCTGCTTCTTCAATCCCGGAGCAATCCCGGGCCTTCGTCTCCGAGCTCCTCCTCCTCCGCCGCCGCCGCTGCCGCCGGCCAGCCGGGCGCTCTTCTCCCTCTTTTCCCTTGTCCTCAGTGAAAGAGAGCCCTTCGCCCTTCGCCCTTCGCCCTTCCCGCGCCTTCGCGGATCCGAGAGAACCGGGCGGCCCATCTAACTTTGAAATCTGATTCCACCGTGCGCGGGCAATTCCCGTTTGGGACAACTTCGCGGAATTGGATTCTCAGCGTTTTTTTTACTGGGGCCCGCCTCTCCGCAGCTGCTTCCACGTCAGCGTGGACTTTGTGGCGAGGATTTCCCGCCGCCGTGACATTTCCGAAAACGAACCTGCTCCTCTGGGCTCGGGCTGCTCGGTGACCGGGTATAGCCGGTGGCCTGGGGCGACGTGGCATGCATAGTAGGGCAGAGGGGCTGCCGTTTCCTTCCCGCGGGCCCCACGATTTGTGGCCTGGAACCGGACACTTTTACGCGGCTCCCGCGGCCTCACAAAAGAACACGCCCGCCATATCATCTTCCACGGGAGGTGGTAACTGAAATGCCCAAAATACCCTCCATCCCCGGGCCAGTTCGTGGCCTGGAAGTGCTCCCCTCCGTGCTCCCGCGGTGCCCTCGCGACCCTTCTGGCAAAAAGCGCAGCCCGAGCGAACGCTAGCCACTAAAAGGCCGCCACTTGGCGCGATCTGGGAGCCTCCCGCGATCCCTTCCCCAGGAATTTTCCATGCCCGGAAATCCGGCAGAAAAGATAGTGGCTGAGATTTATCCAGTTCTTCTCCGCTCCCCCGAGCTGGTTTTAGCGGCTCCTGGCCCCAGACCTCGTCTCTCTTCTTCGCCTGCTCCGCCGAAGGCCCAAGAGCTGGAGAGCTGGTTCCGATCTGGACGCGCCGCCGAGGGGAGGACTCGTGGGGGAATTGGGAGAGAAGGAAGCGCGGGGATGAGAAAGAGAAGAAGAAGAGGGGATTAGAGGCGGTCTCTGCTTTTTCTTTCGTGCGTAGGTCCCCCCGGAGGTACGGTCTGGTCTTCTCTCGGATCTAGTGTCTAAGGGCTCTGGGGAGGTGACCTGGTGACGGCTTCTTTTGGTCTTTGTTTCTCCCGGTCGTCCGGCAAGGCGGAGCCACAGTGGCGCCGGATTTGATCTGGTGAGGAATCAGAAACGGCCCTTTTGGTTGGCTTTTTGATTGTTGTTTTGGATGTCAGCTGCCTGCAGATGGCGTTCGTTTTGCAGTTTAGTGTTTTTGAGTCGTGAGGTATTATTTGTCTCATCCGGTTGAGCGTCTGGTTGGAGACATGGAAGGAGGATGCATACTCGTTGTGGAAGATATGAAGTGAGCTGGTCCGCGCTTCTTTTTGCTCTTTTTTCTGTGAACTGCGGCGATGGAGGCATGTTCCTCTGGAGAGGACTTGATCGTGAAGGTAGTGCCCCCCCCCCCGGAATTCCCTAAATACTGCTTTATGTGTATATAGTTCTCAATTGTTAATTCTAGTAAGTTTCTGTTGTTGACATGGATGCAGGCGAGGAAACCATACACTATTACAAAACAGCGGGAGAGATGGACCGAGGAGGAGCACAACAGATTTCTGGAAGCTCTGAAGCTACACGGAAGAGCTTGGCAGAGAATAGAAGGTTAGTCGATGGAAAATATTCTCTTCCCTTTCTCTCACCAATAAAATGAATCAGAATTGCATAAATTCATGTGCTGCAATCTGACAAGTGAATCTTGTTCGTTCTGAATTGGGCACTTGTCAGGGGTTGGCATCCACAAGGGGGTGGTGACGTTGTAGCATTTTTTAAACATTACAGAACATTGATTCTTGCATGATAAAATCTTTCCCTCGTGCAAAATTTTTGAGTATCTTGGGCATTGAACAGAGCATATTGGCACAAAGACGGCTGTACAAATAAGAAGTCACGCACAAAAGTTCTTCTCAAAGGTGTGAAATTTTCGTCGTGTTGGTAAATCAAGCTTTATTTCTTCTTTTTTTTTGCGCACGTTAATTATGAAAAGTAGGAGAAAAAATCGAGTTAACCATCATTTTGGTCGCTAATTATATTTTTCTGTATGCTTTAAATTTTACTTTCATGATATCGTATAGTTTTGTTGAGATGCCAGCCGTCTCTATTAGACTTTTTACTAAATCAATGAGTGTTTTTCCCGAGACTGTGAATCATGGTCAGAAACATGTTTAACGTGTTAAAATTTTTTTCAATTTATCTTTGTTGCTTCTGCGCTTTCTTTTTACCAAGAACTGTTTAGGGTTCATTCCATGCCTATATGCAGGTCGATGGTAACATGGAGAGGGTACCATCCGAAACAGAAGATTTCTTAATGAAGAAAAACAATTCGAGCATAGCATGTTCTTTCGGTGTCAAGTTGGATGTTTTTATTTATTCATTAAATATAATTATCATCCTAATTCTCCAGTTCATGTTGTTACCTATTAGACAGGGTGGCTGAGCAGGGGAGTATCAGTACATTTGTTTCTATCTGCTTAATTTGGGAACCCTCGGAGTAGTTTCGTAAGAGGAACCTAGGACAGGTAATTGGAATGACTCCTATGTCATCAGTATGTCTTAATGATCAACTGACAGACGATGTCATTGCCTATGGTGGTTCGAACTGAAGAAGACCACCTTGTTGACCTGGTTTGATCTAATCCAAATCAGGATTGCATTTAACCAAATCTCCTGCACAACCGAAATAAGAGCCTAGTTAATTTCTTATTTCCTATTACCATTTCCATGTTGATTTGGCTTAGATGACTGGTTTCTGGCCAAATCCAGACCGATTGAACTTTATAAAATGCCCCCGCGTGTTTAAAAAAACCGCAGGGTAATCCATGGTTGGACTGTTTTCACTGATGACCCATTGATTATATGAATGAATGATTTGCGTTCATTTTGAATTCTGAACCCCATTTATTAATGATAATGCCATCTCTGCCTAGGTTGGAGGAATGGATCTTCTTCATAAAGAGAGATTCTTCACGGATCATTCTAGAGCTGATTTTACCAACTCCGAGACGTCAGATCACTTGTCGACGCCTCGAAGTTCTTTTAAAGCGGTTATTAAAGATGTTTTTAGTCAGCTAAATCATTAGGTTAGGTTAGACGAGACTTCCATTTGTCTATCGTAATGATCAGCACAATTTTACGAATATTAATTTATTTTACTACGTCCACTTAAATTAGAATTTAGTTTTAGCTGTAGTCTCGGAGATTCCGTTGTTATATGTCACAAGTCCAAGGAATTTCGACCCAGTCAAAGTTTGTCTCGGCCAATGTTTGGGATCTCCTTTGGAGACAGTAGACTTTGGGAGATAATTTTGAATTTTTACTTTGACAGCTTGATAATCTATAGGCATAGTCAAAACATTCTTATAATCTCGAACCATGGTCTTTAAAATCTTTCAACGTCGTAAAATCCTGGGCTGCTTGTATCCAATTCTCAACTGATATATGTATAGTAATTATGCAAAATCATCGTCAATAAATTTTCAATTAGTCTCATTTCGAATAAAGGTTGAATTGGATGAATATATGAAAGTAGAGGGCCCGTAGTGACACACTCCCTGAAAAACTGTTTCCAAACCATGCTTTCGACTGTGAGTTGGTATGTGCTCTTATAAATCGATAGCAACCTCAGTCACAGTCCCTCTGTAATCCAGTCTCAGCTCTTCATGGAAAGCACTGAATAAATTCTTAATCACATTAAGACTGTATTTTATATTCATCTGATGCCAAGGCCACACTCTAAGGCTTCGCTATAAATGAATAGTAAACTCTGTCACGTTCTGTTATTAACCCTTGAATATTTCATCCGGGAAAGGATCCCAAAAAATCATCACACTAAAGCTCGCCAAGATAGGCCGAAGATAAAGTCTACCTAATTCTCATTTTTTATCTTTATAAGTTTTCAAACACATTTTTATTGTGGCCCTTCTAGATTGGTACTTGAACAGATACGTGTTTGTCCTCTGTAGATTGTATTCCCTCTTTCAATTTCGTCTTTGTAACTTTCTTTTTCTCTCCCATTTATCGCTTTCATAAGGTGATTTACGGATAATCATATTAGGAAAATAGTATCTCCTCATCGTCCTCCTCGCTTTCATGAGGTGGGTACGATCCTATCCACTTTTGGGTGGATCAAATTTGGGAAAATATATATTGGAGCGGGCAGTGGTAAACAAGGATATTTCCATTGCTCCTTGGCAGCAACGAGGGTAATCTTGCAACCCTCCCTGGCCAACCGATGCAGCACAACCCAGCCTAGAACCTCGTGGAAACTCAGAACCATCTAAAACCCTGTGGGCGCGAGGTTAGTCCAGGCCATTGAGCAGACCAGTTTTTAGTGAAAATTAAAAAATTGTCGGGGAATATGGTAGAAAAAAGAAACAGGCAGATTGGATACTTCATGAGAGCTGTGGGAAATTATGGAACAGATTTTTAGCTTGAACTGTCGGAAGCCAAGGTGTCTATGACTTCTAGAGCTAAATCTTCTGTATTGCAACATAAAGCTGAACCATAGAACTGGAGCTTGGTCGCTATGCTAATTTTTTCTCAACTGATCTGATGATTTTTATTATCATCTTCCTGTGGTTTTCTACGGCGGGGGAACGTTTTGCCATAAATTAGGCCGTTTCTGTCCCTGCTTAAATTGCTGCTTCCAGAGAAATTCTGGAAGTCTTGTGCCATTTTCTTCGATATAAATAGAACAAATACAGCTGAAACAGCTACAAAACATTCATCCAGGGTACGATGGTGTGAACTTCAAAGTGGATAAAGTCGTTAAGTAGGCAGACTTTCAATCTCAAGCAGGAGAATCCTAAAAAATTTCCCTTGGGACTTTCCATGCGAAGATTATCCTTTCCCAACTCAAGGTAAAGCAACATTATTCTCAACTGCTTTCTCCCAGGGGGGAAAAAAGGTGACAACCTCGATCCTACCTTATACTAGAAATTTCATGCTCTCTATGCCCATGAAAGGAGGTCAGCCTTTCTATCTCCATATCTGATTTAAATTAAATGATCGATGATAGCATTGAACAGAGAAAGGTTCTCGAATATTTTCATTCTTCCCAGCAAATCCCGCTTGAATGAAGAAGAAATTTATTTCATTAGTCCTCCGAAAAAATACCTCGGCAGTGCCATTCAGAAGATGGCCACATCCGAGAACTGCCCACATTGTCATTCATACTCTTATATCATGAAGGGAAAGCATTGAAGCATCACTTATTCTTGAGCTTTTTCTTTCCTGGCAAGACGCATTTGAGTGTTGTGGGATATGCTTTCCTTTCGAACATTGTTGATTTTTGCGATGAATATCTTTTTTAGTTTATTTTAATGGCTTGCTATGAATCGATTTCTAATAGAGAACTTGCTTCCAGTTAGAAAAAGAAGCCGTGTCCAAAGGCATTCCTTTGGGACAAGTCCATGATATAGAGATCCCTCCTCCACGCCCTAAGCGGAAACCCACCAACCCATATCCTCGAAAGATTGGCGCTGGCACCGCCTGCCCATCTGGGGGAGGCAAAGGCGATAGACCATCAACATATATTTCTTCTTTACATTCCAAGGAAAAAGCAGAAGACCTGCGAAGCGATTCTCATGACGAGGTACGATCCCCCACCTCCCCCCCTTCCCCAATCCCATCTTCCTCCCCGCCCTCTTTTCCCTTTCTGATCTCGTCGGCTCCTCTTTATTTCTCCTTGTCCTCAGAAACATGCTGGCCCGAAATCATTGAAAAGAACCGCCCAAGAGACTTCTAGGGATGGCAAGCCCCCGGGCCCCCTCTCCCTCTTCCACGAGGCGCCATGGCCCTCCACCCCTTCTTCAAGCAAATCCCCCGGCGACCCCTCCTGCGGCCCCCCGCTGAAGGGGCCCAAGAGCAGCCCCACGGAGAGTGAGCCTCCCCCCACAGACACTGGGAAGAGTCCCGTGGCTCCAGATAAGGCGGACGTGGACGTCGGAAGGCATGAGGATGGACCTGCTAGCATCGGTGCTCAGATCAGATTATCCCAAGGAAGAGCATCTGGGCTGGTAAACGAGGAGCTTAAGGGCAAAATAAGCTGCAATATGCCGGTGAGCTCTGTGGACGGTGACAGCAGCGGAAGCCCGAGAAGGGGAGTCTCTGAAGTCTGCAACCACACGGGAGCCCATTCGAACCCCAGCCTGGTGGCCATTCCCTCTCCGTCCGCCGTGTCCTCTGTTCATCAGCCGTTCCCAGCTTTCCCTCCTCCCTTCTCCGCCCAATTCTGCTGCATCCAAGACGTCTACAGATCCTTCTCCAGCATCCCATCCACATTCTCCGGCCACCTGATGTCAACGCTGCTTCAGAACCCGGCGGCCCATGCAGCGGCCAGCCTGGCGGCTTCCTTCTGGTTGACTTCCGACGTCGAAGCGTCCACTGATTCTGCGCCGGAGAACTTCGGCGGCGGGCAGATGAGCTCCCCTCCTCCGAGCATGGCGGCGATTGCTGGCGCCACCGTCGCGGCGGCGTCCGCGTGGTGGGCGACCCACGGCCTGCTGCCATTCTGCTACCCTTCCTTCAACAGCTGCTTCGCCTTTGCTCCAGCGCCGCCCACAAGCGCCTCCCCGAGGACTGAAACTGCTCCAGCCACGCGGGACGGCGACAACAACGAGGAGGTTTCCGATGCTCTGGAAGCAAAGGCGTCGCCTTTATCGTCCACAGACTCCAACCCAAGTGGGAAAGGAGGGAGCCCAGAGGAGAGGGAAGAGAACGCCGGAGGCCCGCCGCAGAACCAGCTGAACTCGGCGCCGGACTCTTCTGGGCTCGAAGAATCCGTCAGGGGGAAGGGCAAAAACCAGGTCGATCGCTCTTCTTGCGGCTCCAACACGCCCGGCAGCGAGGTGGAAACAGATACCGTGCAGGCCACCCTGGACAGGGGAGAGGACGAGCCCAAAGAGGATGATCTCTCCGTTCATCCCCAGGCCGTTGACCCGAGCGGCCGCAGGGCCAGGAGCAGCGTCGGCAACGTGGCCTCCGACCCATGGAGGGAAGTCTCCAGGGAGGTGCGCCCATCTAGCAGTTTCTTCCAAAATAAATACCACGCTGAGCTTCAGAGCTTCTTCTTCTTCTTCCTTCCTCCCTCCCTCCCTTTCTTTCTTTCTCTCTGATAGTTCCTTCCTTCCAGGGCCGGCTCGCCTTTCAAGCGCTCTTCTCCAGGGAAGTGCTCCCGCAGAGCTTCTCGCCCCCGCAGGGGGAGGACGGGAAGGAGGAGAAAGTCGCAGCGCCAGCAGCAGCAGCAGCAGTAGCAGCAGCAGCAGCAGCAGCAGCAGCAGCTGCTGCTGCTCCCTCACTGCCGCCGCCACCCGAAGTCAACCACGATGGCCGCGCCCACGTTTTCCATGCAGTTGAGCAAGACTCTTCCACCCGCGAGGAGGCGGCCAAGGACCGCAGCGCAGACATAGGGGGCCCTCCCCCCTGCGAAGTCGGTCAACGGCGGCTGAAGTCGCACTGCACGGGGTTCAAGCCGTACAAGAGGTGCTCGATGGAGGCCAAGGAGACCAAGGCCGCGCCGGACGAGGACAAATGTAACAAGAGAATACGTTTGGAGGGGGAGGCCTCGGTGTGACCGTTCCCGCGCGATTGATTATTCCCGGTAGGCTCCTCCACCCTCTCCCTCGACGATCTCGATCACCCCTCTTCGTCTTCATCCTGTGGCTCGACCTGGCGGCCCGCCGCGTATCTTCTCTGGACTTGTGGATTCGCGCGGGCTGCCGTTTTTCGTCTCATATTCTTTCCGCGGGACCTCTCCCGTGCATGGCAGCGGCTCCAGAGGCGCAGAGATCATCG
Organism: Spirodela polyrhiza; assembly: GCA_024713555.1. Taxonomy (NCBI): domain Eukaryota; kingdom Viridiplantae; phylum Streptophyta; class Magnoliopsida; order Alismatales; family Araceae; genus Spirodela; species Spirodela polyrhiza. The sequence goes on from CM046547.1 coordinate 1,619,610, forward strand.
CCGGGGGGATTCCGCCGGGTTGGCTTCCTGGCTGGCGATGCCGAGAATCTGTAAGTACCCTCGCCCTGCCCCCCCCGCCCATGGTCTGTAAAAATTGTTGCTTTCCCTGAAGAACTGATGGTCCCCGTTGGAACAACACTGAACTCTTCTGCTTCATACTTCTTGATTGGTTTGAGCTCCGAGCCCACAGTCTTTCCTTCCTGTTCTGATAATTTTCTTCCCCCGCTTGTGGCCTCCTCTCTCTCTCTCTCTCATTGGCCACTGATAGTACGTACTAGCAGCCAGGCTAAAATCGGGGGCTTTCTCTGTGGGCGGGGTGAGGCTGGGGGAGGGAGAGAGAGAGAGAGAGAGAGAGAGATGACTGGGCCCCCCTCGATGGGCCAAAAAGAGA